>CAWUFW010007652.1:600000-982946 GCA_963921515.1 Calotriton arnoldi | reverse complement strand
ATGCCAACTCACATCATTCACATGACACCTCAGGATACATCACATCTCAGCCAAAGAAGTTGGTGATGAGCTGTGTGCGGACATCACCATCACCATCATCACCGTCACTGGCATCGTGGTCCAGGCCAGGATCCTCCCACAGGTGGCGGATGTTGGTCATCGTCATCCTGGGATGAGGAGGCAACTCCTTCCGCACTGCCAGGCTGTGGAGCATGCAGCAGACCATGATAATCTTGCACACTTTCGCAGGGGCATATGGGAGGGACCCTCCGGTCTTGTCCAGGCAGCGGAAGCGGCTCTTCAGGAGACCAAAGGTCCGCTCAATCACTCTCCTGGTCCGACCATGTGCCTCATTGTAGCGCATCTGGGCAGGTGTCACAGGGTTCCTGAGGGGTGTCAGCAACCACGGCATGTTGCAGGTATCCCGAGTCACCTACGGACAGACAAGTGCACATCAGCTGACTCGGAAAAGTGGGCAGGAATACTACAGATCAGATCACACACAATGGCACAAAGTCAGTACACACCGACAAGCCAGGCACGCTGGTTCTGCATCTGTGCCATCAACCTGGGGATGCGACTACTCCTCATCACAAAGGCATCGTGTGCTGAACCAGGGAAACGGGCACACACGTGTGTGATGGTCATGTCTGCAAGACACACCACCAGTGCATTGACCGAGTGGTAGTGCTTGCGGTTCCTGTAGGCCTGCTCCTGGGCCTGTGGTGGTACCAAAGCCACATGTGTCCCATCAATGGAGCCAATGACATGCGGCATCCTCCCCAGGGCATAAAAGTCACTCTTCTACGTCAGTGAGTCGTCGCAGCTCTAGGGGAAATAGATGTACCGGTTCAGGAAGAGTAACATTGCCCCAAAACATCGCGGAGCACACGGCTGAACATGGTCTGTGACATCCCACCAGCAGACGCCACAGTATGTTGGAAGGTACCGGTGGCAAAGAAGTGTAGGCTGCCATCACCTTCCACCTTGGGGGTCAGCGCTGTAGGATACGGCCGGCCAGGCTGCAAATGTGGGGACAACTGCACTGCAAAATCCTCAATCAGCTGCCTGGTGAAGCGGTACCGTCGGATGCTGTCCCGTTCCACCATCGTTGCCAGGTCTGGGAATGGCCGATGGACAGCAGGAGCCCTGCAGTGCAGAGGGAGAAGTAAGCAAGATCGTCAGTCACCCCACATATGCGGCATTGAACACACTCAAGATCCCAACATACATCATCATGAGGCACAACTACATGAAGTGTGCAGTACCGAACGACATTTATGGTACATACATGGCCAACATCTGTCAACACGGTCCTACAGGTGGCATCAATTTGTCCCTGTTTGGCCCATTGGATATCATGATGCTGTGTCACAGTCACCCCCCAGTGACATGTGAGGACAGATGTGCCCCAGGCACCACAGCTCAACGACAGGCACATTCCCAGGGACCCTGTAATGCCACATGGACACTGGCATCACCTGGAGTATCATGTGTACACCACAACAAAACAAACATGACCCCCACAGGTAGTGCTACACTTGCCATGGCAGGAGAGCTGTGGACGTCTGTGACACACACGCACAACATCAGAGTCCATGCACACACAACGTGGATGTGGAGACTGTCTCCCATTGTGCACATGAAATCAGAGACATTGCAAACACTACATGCACAAAGACTGTGGAGGGCCATCACTATTGTGCCACTGGGACACCCTGGCTCAAACATACCGTCCCACATGGGACTCACGGGGTATGTGACATGACATACACAAACACCACTGTGAAATGTGACCATGGCACATGCACAGATATGAACAGTTGCACATCACAGTGGTCACGTACACGTAACACCCATGATCCTGTCCCCATGAACACGTGCACAGCCTGGGGGTGGCTGCCCACCGGTGACACCTGCAGGACAACATCACACCAACATACACACAATAGGAAATGCAGCCTTACATGCCTTATGATAAGGTTTGGACAGGCTGTCGTGATGTAGGTGTGCCCCTCACTCCCTGGGAGCTATCTGTGGCTGGCATATGTCCATCTGAGACAGGCATGCTGACATATGCCAGGTCACATGCACAGTGATGCGTTGTACTGCAATGGACCGATCGGTGCCTCCGGCCGGCCCATTGCTTTCAATGTGTGCGGGTACGCGTTGTACCCCTGTGCGCGTTGAACAGCAATGGACCGATCGGTGCCTCCGGCCGGCCCATTGCATTCAATGTGCGGGTACGCGTTGTACCCCTGTGCGCGTTGAACAGCAATGGACCGATCGGTGCCTCCGGCCGGCCCATTGCATTCAATGTGTGCGGGTACGCGTTGTACCCCTGTGCGCGTTGAACAGCAATGGACCGATCGGTGCGCACCCATTGACAATGGGCTTGCCTGGCAACGGACGCGTTTTCGAATATTCGAACGAGTCGGTTGCTGGAAAATCAGTTGGTCACCCACAACAATGTTGCAAAATCATGTATGTCATGAAGTTGAAGATTTGAAGGATGCTGTGGGCGTGTTTTGGTGCTGCTATTCCATGGATTGGCCAGATTCAGAAGATGCAAACGACTTGGACCTATCACTTTGGACACAAGGGACAGTATCTGCCTCTCCAGCACATATATATTGCTGCATGTTCCCCTGAGAGCCCACTTGCCTGCACTACATGCTCCAGGACGACATCTGCCACTGCACTGCTGCTGTCTCTGCCCCTCTGGACCCTGCAATGGCACGTACTGTGGAGAGAGCCCCAGCCTTCAGCCTTGAAGAGAACCAGGCCCTGCTGGACAGCCTACTTCCACAGTACAGCAAGCTGTATGGGACACCAGGGGAGCAGGTGAGTGTTCTGTGCACTGCCTTTCTGAATGTGCATTTTGTCTGACTAGCAAGGCTGAGAGTCAGCACACCACTGGCTAGCAGGCTCACTGAGTAGTTGTCACCCCCATAGTGTGTAGTGACTTGCACTGGACAGGTATGGTGCAGTGACAGTGCTTCTGAACAGGGTTTTACTCCCCATGCTATGATACCATGTAGTGACTTCTGGAAAACTGTCCATGGGCAGCCGTGCACTGCCTGGGTACACCATGTGCCCCTGTGATTGCGACATGTATATGCAACTGTGTCATGCACGGATATGTTGCATGTGTAGTAATGTCCTTATCACTTTGTCATCCTGACAGGCTTCTGCCCATCGGAAGCATGAGATCTGGAAGGACATCGTCCGGGCTGTCCGGTCCGTGGGGGTCTACAAGCGCCGGATCCGCAACTGCCAAAAGAGGTGGCAGGACCTTCGGGGCTGGACCCGGAGGATTGCACGGGTCCAGCTGAAGCTGTCGCCTCCTCGCAGGAGGGGCGGAACACGGACCCTGACCCCCCACATGCTCAGGATCCTGGCGGTGGTCTTTCCAGACCTGGATGGGCAGCTGAAGGCCAGAGAGCAGCAAGGAGGGGGTGAGTCAAAGACTGCACTGTGTACTCTGTCTAACATGTTATGTGCCCTCCTCGGGCCAGGTTGAACTGCCACAGTACAGCAGTCATGTTGTCCAGGAGCCATGTCCCTCTATTGTGCACTGCCCACTCCTCATCTGATACCCAGGTGTGGCCCTTACATGCAGGGAATTCTGTCACTTAGGACTGTGTCCTTGCAGTTTGCTTGACTCAAGGTGGGAGACAGCATCTGTTTCCCTGACTCTGTGGTGGGCATCATGGGTGGGTCCATTGCTTACACAATGCCTGTATTCTGACATGTATTCAGCGTGTTACTTTGATCTGTGGTCCAATTGCTGAGCTGATCCACCACATGTGGCTGGGGTACCTGGCACACACCCATGCTGCGGGTGGGAACAATGTTTGGGCCCCAGGAGTATGTATATGACGTGTGTCACACATACTTAGCCAGCTGCCTACAGTCCAGGGCTCATCCCTCATTCATGTGGGGCTGGACAGTCATGCCTACTCCAGGCCATACAATACACTCTGTACTCCCACTCCCGTGTATCAGAGGACACATTGTGCACAGTGATTTGCCCCTCAGGTGTCTGCCTCTGTGTCAGTGTGCTGTGGATTAGTCG
Organism: Calotriton arnoldi; assembly: GCA_963921515.1. Lineage (NCBI taxonomy): Eukaryota > Metazoa > Chordata > Amphibia > Caudata > Salamandridae > Calotriton > Calotriton arnoldi. The sequence continues at coordinate 978,868 of CAWUFW010007652.1, read as the reverse complement.
CCAGGACTGCTGTGGAGTTTCTTGGTAGGGGCTCAGCATGCCACTGGAGATGTGACCATAGGAGACGATACTTGTGTGACACATAGGTGTCTGATCAGCTGCCCATGCAGACTGGGGCATGTAAATGTGAAGTTCAGGCAGCTGTTCCCCATGCACAGCAGAGTGTGAGGGGCTCAGGTTCAGAGGGTAGTGTCACAGGTCTCCCATATGTCCAATAGGTATGACCTGGACAGATGAGGGTTAAGAGGATGTGTTGTGGGGGGATGTACATGTGCACTTGTGCAGCTCCAGGACTTGCATTCCCCATGACCTACTATTGTGACACAGTGCAGAGTGTTGTTGTCTGGCTGCAAAGTCATACATCACTGAGACAGTGATGTATGACTTTGCAGTCATGCCTCCGCCATGGCATGTGTCTACTGATTGGTGATCCTGCAGGGGAGTGACATGTGCTACATGCACACCATAGTGGCGCTGGCTATCAGGACATGGGTGCATCATGGTGTCTGTCGCTGGTATGCATCACATGCATTTCCTATTTGACTCTGGGCATCCCTTACATCCGTAAACCTGTACTGACTCAGTGGCAAGAGCTGTGATGTGTCCACACCGTGTTCTCTGCACTGTCCAACTACTGTGTACTTGGTGCATGTGTCAACACTGGGGTGTTGCAATCCAACAGACACCAGACAGATGGGTGCAAGGCCATGTGGGATGTGAGTGCCATGCTTGGCATCAGACTGACAATTGACTTCTCCTGTTCAATTAGTGCACTTTTAGCAATGTACAACTAATGATGCCAGGGCTTGCTCTGTGATGTGCTGTGCTCACAGTGGTGTGTGCGTTATGTGCAGGTGACTGATGTCTGTCTGTTTCCCCATTGTTTGCAGATACATCCACGGCCACGGAAGGGGACAGCTCCACGGACCAGGAGGAGCCGGAGAGCCAGACTGGGTCAGCAGCCGAGGAGTGGTCGGAGGGACCCAGTGGCACGGAGGGCGAGGGGAGCCACACCGAGGAGTCCTCAGCAGCATCCACCTCAGCTGAGGACCAGAGCAACTCGGAGGATGACTCCCTTGTGGAGGCGGGTGTCAGCAGCCACCACACCCCAGCTAGTGTTGCTGTCCCCGCCACCACCAGCACCACCACCGCCCTCCCATCGGCTCCCATTCCCCAGGTCCGTGGAGGCTCCCATGTCCGGGAGCGTGTCTCCTTTGGGCCAGGCACCACACCCCTGCCCCTGTGTCCCCTGCTGCCCTGAGTGAGGAGTCTGTGTACCTCCTTCGCCAGCTCCATGTAGGGCAGACAGCCATGCTGAGTGTCCTCCATGCGCACACCGCGCTGTTGACTCAGCTGGTGTCGTTCATGGAGGGCATCTCATCGGGCATGTCTGACCTACAGAGGGGCAATAGGTCCATGGACTCCTCCCTGACGGCAGCAGTGTCCCTCCTCAAACGGTCCCTCACCCCTCCTGCCTCTGCTCCATCCACACTCCCCAGCACCTTACCCATCCCAGGCACACACACACTGGCACACACCAGCACACACACATCCAGCACACTGACACACACGCCAATGACAAAACGCACACGCAAGCACATTCAGGGGACTGAAGCCAGACTCACAGGGGATGGGGCCCTGGAACACACACACGCATCCACATGCACTGCGCAGTCCTCAGTTCCCTCTCCCTCCAAAGCACCCTCCCTTGCCTCACCTGCAACCCCAAAGTCACAGCAGCTCTTCCTCTGTGACCTCGGCCTCTTCCCCACCGATGAAGCTGCTCCAGCATCCCGGGGGAAGAGGAAGCCCACCCACACGGAGCAGAGTGCCCCTCGCCCCCGGACACCCTCCCCCAGGCGCAGACGGACTGAGGCCCCCACCCGCAAGTCCCCCCGGAGTGCTAAGAGCAAGACCCCGCCACCGCCCTGCAGCTCAGGCACAAGGTCTCCGTCCTCCATCCCTCAGGCCCCCACTGCACAGGTGCCCCCACCACACCCTGCCCCAGGTTCCCCCACCCACAGATATACCATCCCCAAGATGCTCCGGCCTTCTCCCCTGCCACTTGCTCTCCCAGCACCACACCCCCCGCTGCGCTTGTCTGTGCCACTGATGTGGTGAGGGTGTCCCCCCTCTGTCCAACCCACCTTGCCTGTTCCCCATTCTCCTCCCCTGGAGGTAGGCACTGCAGTGGAGTCCACTACCGCCCTGTCTGACTTGGGCACTGCAGTGGCGGACCTGTCCACCCCATCTGCAGGGTCCACTGCAGTTGTGCCGGCACCCACGACATCTGTGTCATGCCCCCCAGTTGTGCTGGCACACACCATGTCAGACACCTCCACTGCAGTTGTCAGTGGCTCTCCAGCACCCACCACCCCTTCCCTGACTCCCCCTGGTGAGCCCTGATCCTGTCCCTGCGGTGCCTGGCCTGCCCCCCGGTTGCCCCTCCTAGTGGATTGTCCCTGGTATTGTGCAGGCATGCGTAGGGTGACATCTGCCAGTGTCACCCTGTTTGAACTTTGACAATGGACTGGCCATTGGCCTTTGCTCTTTTTCAGGACTTCGTTTGGCCTCAACACATATGCTGAATAAAGCAACTTTCTTTTCTCTAGTGCTCATGCTTCAGATGTACATGTTGTTGGTGCAGCTAACCATGCCCTTGCTGCAGTGATGGTGATATCTGGTCTCATGATTATGAAGTGTTACTGTGCAGGAACCCATGTGGTCCAGGGGGAATGTGTCCTATCATGTGGTGTATCCATGTCATCAATAGCAGCATCTGAGGGTGTCATGTGTTCAGTATTTGGCAATGGGTTTCCTACTTACATTGGCAATTTCATATCTGTGGCTTCCACCCCTGCACATCTGTTGTGCCTGCCATCGTTGCATTTGTCTACTTCCCTGACCGTGTTGCCATCTCCAGTGGACATGCAGGTTTGGGCATCAATGGGGAGGGACTCATCCGTGTAGTCAGTGCAACATTGCTATACAAGTGTGTTGGATCTGTGCTGATGATTCCGTTGGCACATCCATGACCAGGCTGATGTGATGGGAGCCCTCATTTGGTGCTAATTGTTGATTGTGTGACCAAGTGCTCAGCTGACATGATGGGGCCCTACTGAGGCAACATATGGCACAGCTTTCCTCACACAGGAGTGGAGTCCCCTCATGGCAGTGTGTACACGTGTGACATTGCCTGCGCCCAAGGTGTGTGTTGTATGTGCATGTCTGTGTGTTCACTTCCATTCATCTGCGCATGCTGTGATCCCTAGTGTTGTACCTGTTTGTGATGCTTGCTGACTTGAGCTATGTTCCCCCAAAGTCTTCTCCCTGTGTTCTCTGTGATGTGGGTGCATGGCACATTACTGGTCATCAGGGTGTCACCCATAGGTGTGTTTGCTGTCAGGGCAGAGTTTGTGTGCTGACGCAGATGGGTCACAGTCAGGTTTCCCTTTGGCACTTGTTGTTTGCCCCTGTCATGTGATTTCCAGTTTGTGTTATCTTTCAGTGATTGTGACACGTTGTGTGTGTGACTGCTGGCACTCCTTAGGGTCCGGGCTGCAATGTTGGTTGTTGTCTATGTGTGTTCTTTGTGGGTGACCTTGGCTTCTTCATTGGTGTGTGACTGTGGCTGGGATCCCATTGGTCGGTGTGGTATTGCCGTCATGTCCATGTACAGCGTAGTGTGCAGTGTGTCAGACATTCAGGAGTCTTGTTGAGTGTCCATGTGTGATGTGTTTCTACACCTTGGTTCCCACCCACCACCCTGGAATAGTCATGGGTGCATGTGCAATGTCACCAGTGCATGTGTACTTCACTGCTGCACATTGTTGGAGGTCGAGGGGTGTGGTCTTGAGTGTGTGCAGATGAGAGTTGTTGCCCGGCTAGTCCCCTGCCTCCATGTTGGCCTTGGCTTACTGGCCATGCTGATTGATTTGTGCTTGTGTAGGTGTGATGGTAGTTAGTTGCTCAGGACACCTGACTGTGGTTCACAGTGTGAACGACATTTAGCTTTGTCATCACAGTGGTATTTTTCTTCAGCCCAGGGTCACCACATTGTGGGGGCCCTGGGGGTGGTGCTGTGGTGTGTCTGTGACTTGCTGTGTCAGTTGTTGTTCCTACGTGCCTGTGTGACATGTGTGTTTTGTGCTCCCTCTCACCTGTCAATGCCTGCTTGCCCACATAGGGGATTTGGATCCATGAGTTACCTTAGTGTGGCAGTGTATGCACATCTGTATGATTGGTATTCAGCTCTCCTCATGTGTTGTGTTGTTGCCTGGGGACAATGGCACCCCCACCCCTCACCTGCTGTGTATGATGACAGTGTTGGTCTGCCTGTTTGTGTTTGTGCATCTGCACCACTGCATTGGCATATCTTGGGTGTGCCATTGGCTGTATGTTGTTTGGTGTGTTTCCCCTGCTGTCCCTGGGACTCCTAGGTCATCGGTCAGCACAGTGATCATGGTTTGTGTGTCCCATTGCTGCCATGGTATGGTATCTGTTCACCTCACATCTGCTGTCTCCACAGGGTATCTGCATTTGTGTGCCCATTGGTGCAAATATGTGGTTCTGCATTCTGATGGTCACTTCTGTCATTGTGTCATTGATGACTGTTGACGGTCTCAGCCCCCATGGGTGTTGTTTGTCTGCACATGGCCAAAGGAATGTTTCATTTGCACTGCAGTATTTGGCTCCCCCAATTTATGTTGCAATGGGACACATACACTACTTTGCCACAGATGAGTTTTTGGTTCTGTGACCAGGAATGATCCATGCAGTTTGGCAGTTGCAGCTCTTTCTTTGTCAACAATTACCTTTTGGTCACTGTGATGATGAGGGTGTAGACCCCATTGCCACAATGGTCAAAATGTGCTTCAGCTATGGACCCCACACTTGCCTTTTGGTCACTGTGATGATGGGGGTTTAGACCCCATTGCCACAATGGTCAAACTGTGCTTCAGCTATGGACCCCACACTTACCTTTTGGTCACTGTGATGATGGGGGTTTAGACCCCATTGCCACAATGGTCAAAATGTGCTTCAGCTATGGACCCCACACTTGCCTTTTGGTCACTGTGATGATGGGGGTTTAGACCCCATTGCCACAATGGTCAAAATGTGCTTCAGCTATGGACCCCACACTTGCCTTTTGGTCACTGTGATGATGGGGGTTTAGGCCCCATTGCCACAATGGTCATGGGCTGCTTGCATTGTGGGTGCCACACACATATATGTGTGGCACATGTGCTAGGGGGTCACATTGTATGTTCAATGTCATGTTCGGTGTTGTAGGCATTTGACACAGCCTGCTCACACGCTTGTCATGGTGGTGGGGGGATGTCTTAATCTTGCATTCCCTAGGTTGTGGTGTGCTTGTTGTGTCATGCATTGTCCATCCTATGAGTGGGGGTGGTAGTAGTGGTAGGCATCCTGCCCCCCTGGCTAAGGGTGGTAGTAGTGGTGGGCATCCTGCCCCCCTGGGTGGGGGTGGTAGTAGTGGTGGGCATCCTGCCCCCTGGCTAAGGGTGGTAGTAGTGGTGGGCATCCTGCCCCCCTGGGTGAGGGTGGTAGTAGTGGTAGGCATCCTGCCCCCTGGCTAAGGGTGGTAGTAGTGGTGGGCATCCTGCCCCCTGGCTAAGGGTGGTAGTAGTGGTGGGCATCCTGCCCCCCTGGGTGAGGGTGGTAGTAGTGGTGGGCATCCTGCCCCCCTGGGTGGGGGTGGTAGTAGTGGTAGGCATCCAGCCCCCCCTGGCTAAGGGTGGTGGTAGGCATCCAGCCCCCTGGCTAAGGGTGGTAGTAGTGGTGGGCATCCTGCCCCCCTGGGTGAGGGTGGTAGTAGTGGTAGGCATCCTGCCCCCCTGGTTGAGGGTGGTAGTAGTGGTAGGCATCCAGCCCCCTGGCTAAGGGTGGTAGTAGTGGTAGGCATCCAGCCCCCTGGCTAAGGGTGGTAGTAGTGGTGGGCATCCTGCCCCCTGGGTGAGGGTGGTAGTAGTGGTGGGCATCCTGCCCCCCTGGGTGAGGGTGGTAGTAGTGGTAGGCATCCTGCCCCCTGGCTAAGGGTGGTAGTAGTGGTGGGCATCCTGCCCCCCTGGGTGAGGGTGGTAGTAGTGGTAGGCATCCTGCCCCCTGGCTAAGGGTGGTAGTAGTGGTGGGCATCCTGCCCCCTGGGTGAGGGTGGTAGTAGTGGTGGGCATCCTGCCCCCTGGCTAAGGGTGGTAGTAGTGGTGGGCATCCTGCCCCCCTGGGTGAGGGTGGTAGTAGTGGTAGGCATCCTGCCCCCCTGGGTGGGGGTGGTAGTAGTGGTGGGCATCCTGCCCCCTGGCTAAGGGTGGTAGTAGTGGTGGGCATTCAGCCCCCCTGGGTGAGGGTGGAGGTAGTGGTAGGCATCCTGCCCCCCTGGTTGAGGGTGGTAGTAGTGGTAGGCATCCAGCCCCCCTGGCTAAGGGTGGTGGTAGGCATCCAGCCCCCTGGCTAAGGGTGGTAGTAGTGGTGGGCATCCTGCCCCCTGGCTAAGGGTGGTAGTAGTGGTGGGCATCCTGCCCCCCTGGGTGAGGGTGGTAGTAGTGGTGGGCATCCTGCCCCCTGGGTGAGGGTGGTAGTAGTGGTAGGCATCCTGCCCCCTGGGTGGGGGTGGAAGTAGTGGTGGGCATCCTGCCCCCTGGGTGAGGGTGGTAGTAGTGGTAGGCATCCTGCCCCCTGGGTGGGGGTGGTAGTAGTGGTAGGCATCCAGCCCCCTGGCTAAGGGTGGTGGTAGGCATCCAGCCCGCCCTGGGTGAGGGTGGTAGTAGTGGTAGGCATCCAGCCCCCCTGGCTAAGGGTGGTAGTGGTGGTGGGCATCTGGCACCCCCTGGCTAAGGGTGGTAGTAGTGGTGGGCATCCTGCCCCCCTGGGTGAGGGTGGTAGTAGTGGTAGGCATCCAGCCCCCCTGGCTAAGGGTGGTGGTAGGCATCCAGCCCCCCTGGCTAAGGGTGGTAGTAGTGGTGGGCATCCTGCCCCCTGGCTAAGGGTGGTAGTAGTGGTGGGCATCCTGCCCCCCTGGGTGAGGGTGGTAGTAGTGGTGGGCATCCTGCCCCCCCTGGGTGAGGGTGGTAGTAGTGGTAGGCATCCTGCCCCCTGGGTGGGGGTGGTAGTAGTGGTAGGCATCCAGCCCCCCTGGCTAAGGGTGGTGGTAGGCATCCAGCCCCCCTGGCTAAGGGTGGTAGTAGTGGTGGGCATCCTGCCCCCTGGGTGAGGGTGGTAGTAGTGGTAGGCATCCTGCCCCCTGGGTGGGGGTGGTAGTAGTGGTGGGCATCCTACCCCCCTGGGTGAGGGTGGTAGTAGTGGTAGGCATCCAGCCCCCCTGGTTGAGGGTGGTAGTAGTGGTAGGCATCCAGCCCCCTGGGTGGGGGTGGTAGTAGTGGTGGGCATCCTGCCCCCCTGGCTAAGGGTGGTAGTAGTGGTAGGCATCCAGCCCCCCTGGCTAAGGGTGGTGGTAGGCATCCAGCCCGCCCTGGGTGAGGGTGGTAGTAGTGGTAGGCATCCAGCCCCCCTGGCTAAGGGTGGTAGTGGTGGTGGGCATCTGGCACCCCCTGGCTAAGGGTGGTTGTGGTGGTTGGCATCCAGCCCCCTGGGTTGGGGTGGTGGCGCGCATTCAGGCCCCTGTGTGCATATGTGGCATTGGTGATGGGCATCCCGCCCCTATGGTGCTGCTGTTGCTGGTGTAAGTATATTCAGATTCCCAGTGTATGTGTGTGATGTGTCGTGTACGTGTTGTATGTGTTTTGTGGTTGGTGTCTGACTTACCTTCTGCGCCGTACGCGTCCGTGCCTGTTCCGGTAGTAGATGTAGAATATTGGTATGATCGGGACGAAGGGATTCATGGTTGGTTCGTGTCGTTCGTCCTTCTCGTTGCTTCGCGTCGTCCTCGTCGCTTGGCTTCGTCCTCGTCGCTTCGCGTCGTCCTCGTCGGTGCTGTGTTCGTCTCGTAGCCGTGGATCGTGTTGTGGCGCGATTCGGAGCTTATGTGCGCCTCTCCCGGATGCTTTGACGTGCCGTGCGTAGCGACGGGTTCGGCGCGTACGGAAAGCGCATCGTACTTGTCCGGCCGGACGGGGCTGCATTTTCCCTTCCGTGCGACTCGATTCGGCGTTTCCGGATTCGCCTCGGTCGGAGAACAGGACCTGGTTTGGGTGAGTACGGCTCGGCCGGGATTTTTGCTGTTGTGCGCATCGTACTTGCTCGTTCGGTGTGCTGTACGGATCGGTCGGGAAACAGGCTTTCGCATGGCTTTTTTCCCGACCGAATGGTATTGGGTGCGCCTCCGACCGAGATCGGAATCGGCCCCTTAGTCAGTGATTCTCTTGGAACAGCCCTCTTCAAACATTACTTTCAAACTTTGTCACTAACATCTCTTAAAATCCTTGAAGAGTATACATCTCTGACCCGGATGTTTAAAGTATCATTGCACCTCCTTCGACGTGACTTCATTGCAATACTTGAGAAACTATTGTAAATCTGAAAAGAACATTTATTCATCTCACATTCAATTTTTTTGTCTCCTATATGCATTGTATACAGAAAACAATCCTATTTCTTTATTTTATTCATTGCAGCAGCTTTTTAAAAGATTTTGTCAAGGCTCGAGTGCGAGCCTGAAATTTGAGACAAATTTCTAATTATATTTTTGTTTTTGCTGATAGGGAAAGACTGACTCCAAAATGGCTAACCTAACATCTTTCAAGATCTCCGCTCCTTCGTTCCTTGTTACCATGACTGAATGTGGTCTTGGCTTCTTCTATGCCTCACCCTCCATGGCACTGCTTTGATGCAGCTCAGCGATCCTGGCATCTCCTCTATCTCACCCTGCTTATTACCTAGGCTTGTGGTGGTCCCAGCTTCTCCTCTCCCTTGGCCTCTTTGTAACAGCTTCACTGCAGCTTGCAGCACTCTTGGCTTCTGTTCTTTCCTGCATGTGCCTGGTACCTCCTCTGACATGTTTATCAGCCTGCTCATTTCTTTTCAAATGTCTTGCTGGGCTGTGTATTTGGTATACAGATGGCACAGCAGCCACTTCAGATGGTAATGTTTATCAGAAGGTTACACAGTTCCAATACATAATTGTAAAGATCCACTCTGAAGCAGTGTAAAAAGGAATATGATCTTTATTGGTCCAAGATACATTCACAGCTACCTCCAGCTTGTTCTCCCAGCTCCTGAGCTCCAACCTCCCTTCACCTTCAAAGAACAACATTCTACCCACCAACATGGTTCTAAATTCCATCCCTTGAAAGCTAAGACAACTCCACACATCTTCCTTCTTATACACAATAAACAACATTGTTAATCCCTAAACATGTTAAAAGTGGTAAATGAGGAATAGGCTGGGAAAAAAGACATTAGTCACTAGAACAAAACACTAGTCACCAGGAATTGGCTGGGGAGCATGACATTTGGAGACATTCCCCGCACTCCAAGCAGAACCATCAGCTAAAATGAGAACATTCTTTTTCAAAGCCTTTACTTGTACGGGTTTAGAAAACTTGCTCTCACCCTTGGTAACAATATCGCTTCTTTTAACTGCTACCCAATCACCCTCCTTTATGTCAGGCACCTTGACACCTTTTCTGGCATTATAATACTCCATTGCAACAAATTGCTTCTGAGTCACATCACTCTCTACAGCAGTGCGATTGACCCACACACACTCTTTGTCCTTTAGCCAACCTGGAACCTTTTTCACACCAGGCTCTCGCCCCTTGAGAGAGATGAAGGGCGACACTCCAGTCACTGAGTGTGGCGTCACCCTATATGACTACACCAACTTCTTCAAAACAGGATAACCCATTGGAGAGTGAAAGTTGTATGTTTTCCATAATCAAACGGTTACCAATCCACGGCTTAAGGCCTGAACAAAGCCACCTTTTCATGCTTGACCCCCAGTTTGCACAGGAATTCTCGCATCTTCCTCGACACCAATTGTACACCATTGTCAGATACTAAGGTCTTTGGAATGCCTTCGTTCATAAACACCCTCTCCAAAAACCCTACTGCCTTCTCAGTGTCAATGCAATCGGTGGTTTCAATAACAAACTACTTGGAGTGATAATCCACCAGAACCATCACATATTTAGTACATGACCCAAGTTTGGATATTTGACCCAAGGAATCAATCACCACCTTCTCCCAAGGCCGTTTGGGAAGAGCCAAACAGGCCAGGGGGGTTGTCTCACGATTTTAGTCTTGTCGCTGTTCGCACATGCACAGCATTCCCTCACAATGTCTTCGATGTCACCATCCGCACCAGGCCACCAAAAAGATTGTCATACCCGTCTCTTAGTCATATTCCTACCAAGGTGTCCCTCATGCGCGATGTTAACAATTTTCTTCCTGAGTCCCAACGGTGGCACAAACTGACTCCTCCTTATGTCTGATATCAGCCATCCCGAATACTATGATAACTCTGAAATCCTGCAGTACATTACGAGGAAATCACTAAAGATAGAATGTCTAAACCTTCTGGAGGATGCAAGAGTATCGGTGGAACTAGGCAAGCCAACTATACAGCATAACCAAATGGTTTTGACCAGTTTCTCGATGCAACCGTATTTAATTAGTGTTCTTATTGTCCAACATAGGTTTTTTTTTTTGTTCAATAACTTTATTAATTTAGGAGAAAGAGTATAAATAGTTAAAACACCATAGTATGTAATACAACAAAGCACTTAAAAAAAAAAAAAAGATTTTAGAACAATAAATAGTTAGCAATCATCAGAATAAATATAATCAATACCATAAATAACATCAATTTAGGAATGAGACATATTAAAAAGACAGAGGAACAATTTGAGAATATCAGTTGTATTACATTGGGTAAATAAATTATTCAGCAAAAGAAAGGAAAGCACAGAAAAAGTAAAGAGTGAAAAAAGTAGTGAGAAGGCAAAAGAAAAGAAGAGTAAAGAGCGAGAAAGACAAAAAGATAGGCAAGAAAAAGAGCGGGTCACCTGCTACAATGAGAGAAATAAATTAAGAGGGAGAAACAAAAGGATAATGAGCCACCAGGCCTTGTGACGCTAAATGCATATATTTATCAAGAGATCGCCATACACCACCAGAAATAAAGGGTGTATAGTGTCTCTCTTCCACAGAAGTGTGAGCCCCTCGAAGAAATGATACCCATGCCCACCACATATGGTAGGATATGGACTTAAAGGATTTCCACTCCGTTAATATGATTTTAACTGCAATTGATAGCAATAAATCTAGCAATTGCATATCTATAACGTCCAAAGAGAGCGGAGAGGGTGCAGCCCATGGACCCAACAATATTATAGGTAAAGAGAGCTCAAATTGAATATCAAAGATTAATAGCAAGAGTTTATGAATCAGTTCCCAAAAAGGTTGAAGTAGGGAGCATTCAAAAAACATATGTTGATATGTACCAGCCGCAGTCTGGCAGCTCCAACAAAGATCATCCTCTTTAAGTTTAAGTGTATGCAAACGAGCCGGGGTCCAATGGAGAAGATTGAGAGTAAAAAATTTAGACTGAATAAGAGAAGGGGCAATCTTGTTGCGTAGGGAAAATTTACCAATTTGTTGCCAAATTTCTGGTGTAATATGTTTGAACAGGTCGTGTTCGAAGTGGTGAAGCCATTTGTGTTGTGTAACGGTAGACTGCAAAGGTGGTGTGTTGGATAAAAATTTATAGATCCTAGATGCAATATGGCCGGATTTGTACCACATAGCGAGAAGGGAAACCGTATGTGAATCCGGGTAAAGAGAAACTTTAGACAAGGCCACCTTTATTTTTAGAAAGGAATAGAAATCTATATTATCGAGATTGTATTGACTAGCTAAAGAAGAGAAAGGAATTGGGTCATGATTGGAATCATAAAGGTGTTTGACCAAGGAGATACCCTTGCTAGCCCAATGTGACATCACCACAGATTCAACATCGATCTTAATTTTAGGATTATGCCATAGAGAAGACCATCTGGATTTGTGGATTGGTTTAGAGACCTTTTTATCTATGGACTTCAGCGCAGTAATGGTATCAGAGATAATAAGACCAGAAAAAGGCAAATTCAAAGTGGACGCAGTCATAAGAGAAGAGGTAGATAAAGGGAAAGCCAGCTGTTGCTCGATGGGTAACCACGGTGGTATATGTCGAGAATCCGAAGAAAACCAAAGAGCCCCCTGAGATGCTAAGAACGCAATTTGATACAAGTTCCAATCTGGGAAGTTACATCCACCCATAACATAAGGTTTCCTCAGATGTTTATAAGCTATTCTGGCGCGTTTATCGCTCCATAATAATTTTGAGGTAAGAACGTCGATCTCATGAAAAAAAGATGCAGATAACTTTGTAGGGAGCATAGAGGATACAAAGTTAACAATGGGAGATATCATCATCTTCAAAGATTGAAGACGCCCCCACCAGGAAATGAATTTAGGTGACCATGCACTCAACAATTGTTTAACTTTAGCTATAACCTGATATTCATTATATGAGATAGTGTCTGTCAAATTGTTACAAAACCATATCCCTAGGTATTTAATGCGCTTTGGTTGCCATTTAAACCCCACAGTCCCTATATGAGAAGAAAAACATAATGCATTGAGAGGGAACATTTCTGTTTTGTCTTTATTTAGAGTGTACCCTGATACACGAGAGAATTCTTTAATAGTATTGGAAATAGCAGGGATTGCATTTGCTATATCTTCCGAGAGAATAAGCACGTCATCCGCATACGCAGCCGTTTTGATGGTCTGCGAACCAAATTGAAAGCCCTTGATATCCTGGTTTAGATTTAGTAACCGAAGAAGAGGATCAATACACAATAAAAAGAGAAGAGGTGATAATGGGCATCCTTGTCTGGTGCCTTGACAAAGATCAAAAAAAGATGAGGTAGCCCCATTAATTCTAATATTAGCTTTAGGTTGTGCATAGAGAGACATTACCATATCAATAAATGCATCACCTAAATTATGAGAGTGAAGTACTGCTCGTAGGAAAGGCCAAGAGACCTTATCAAAAGCCTTCTCGGCATCGAGAGCAATGGCTGCCGCAGGAAAACTAGACAGCTTTGCTTTCCCTAGAATATGACAAAAAGTTTGAATATTGTCTCTAGCCAATCGACCCTTAACAAAACCGGTCTGAGAGGAATGAATAAGCAAAGGACTGTGGCCCTCCAAGCGTTTGGCCAAAATTTTAGCGAAAATCTTTGCTTCCATATTCAAAAGAGAAATTGGACGAATGTTTTTAGGATCAGAGTGATCCTTACCCTCCTTAGGAATTACAACTATAGTAGCCTCAGCCGCTGAACCAGAAACCTTTCCTGACGATACAAAACTATCAAACACGTCTTTGAGATAACGTAGTATGGATGATAGGAACTTCTTATAAAAGATAATAGGAAACCCAACGGGTCCTGGAGCCTTCCCTGATCGTGTAGCCTTAATAGCCTGAATAATTTCTTCAGAATCAATTGGTTTACCCAAGGCCATCATATCAGCGTCAGTAATAGTATGAGTAGGGATAGAGGCCAAGAATTGTTGGCATTGAGCAAAAGAAGCTTGATCATTGGGAGTATATAGTTTATTATAAAAATCACGAAATACTTCAAGAATATCATTAGTCTGAAATTTTCTAGCTCCAGAACTATCATTAATGCAAGAAATCTGAGCTGTCCTGACATTTGTATCTTGATATTTTAACGTAGCCGCCAGCATTTTACCTGCTCGATTCTTTAACAGTAACCGCTTAGATTTTTGTGCCTGGATGCCAATATGAGCCCTTCTAGTTACTATGGAATTATAAGAGTACTTTAAATTCTTGATATCCTGCAACAACAATTTATCATTAGAACTTCTAAATAAGCTCTCTTTATGTTTAATAGTGTCCGCAATAGCCAAGAGCTCTTTTCTAATATCAGAATTTCTTTTTGCCATTTTTTTAATAATATGTCCTCTAATAGTACACTTGAAAGCGTCCCATAACACTACTGGGGAATTCACCGAAGACATATTTTCCTGAAAAAAATTATGAATATCTATGTTAAGCTGCTCGACCTCCTGATCGTCATTCAAAATCTCCGTATTCAGGCGCCAGGTGTGTGGTCCATTACTCTCTGTCAAATTGAGAAGAGTGAACGAGACCGCTGCGTGGTCAGAGACCACTATAGGATGGATCATAACATTCGTAGAATGCTTCAAAAGTGTTGCATGAACCAGAAGATAATCAATACGAGAAAAACTAGAGTGTGGGGAAGAAAAAAAGGTGAAATCACTACCAGTGGGATTATGCATTCTCCAGACATCAAGAAGTCGAAGGGAGGAGCACATATTAAGCATCTGCTTATGATCCCTAGGGGGCGGAATTTAAAAGCAGAATGTCTGTCTAAAATAGGATCCATTGGAAGATTAAAATCACCTCCAACAATGACCTTATCGTTTTGAGGAATTTCAGAGAGCTTTTAGTTATTGTGCGCCAAAAGACGGATCATCACCATTAGGTGCATATACATTCATGATATATATTTCAGACGATCCATTAGTTAGACGAGTAAGCAGCCACCTACCATCTGAGTCATGTTCCGCAGTAACAATAGACAGACCAGAATTTTGGGAAATTAACGTCACCACCCCATTCCTTTTACCAGAGGCCTCTGAGCAAGCAACATCAAGGACCCACTCTTTCCGCAATAATAAGGCCTCTTTGTATGCTACCTTAGTCTCTTGCAACAAAACTATGTCGCTAGAAAGACTTTTACAGTAATCTAAGATTTTTGCCCTCTTAACTGGGTGGTTTAAACCACGCACATTTAGTGAGAGTACATTCAGGCCTTGCATGGTCGCGAAGGATCACAATAAATAAAAGCACCTGATGGATGAGAAAAAGGAGAGCATAGTAATTGCATGTGAAATTTAGTAAGAAAAAGAAGACAATAAAGATCTCCATAAGGTATTGAAGCAGGTGTCTCGAGGAAAAAAGAATAAAGAAGGAATAAGTTAAGACTAGAAAAAAGAGAAAACGAAGAGCGAAAAAAAAAAAAATGCACAGAAGAGAGAAAAAGCCCACCAGGGGGAGTCTATAATAGACAAAATGCATGTGAGGAAAAAACATGAAGGAGCAACCAGAGAGGCCAACAAATACAACTCCGCCTATTTAAAAAGCAAGCAGTATAGTATAGAATAGGCAGCGGAGAAAAGGAAAACAATTTAGCTATATAAATACCATTCTATTAATTGACTAAAATAGTTAAGATGTCACAGTAGCTATCAATCTATATATGCTATGTTAAGAGGAAAACCTATGTAATTCCTTTGTTAAGAATATAAGAAACACAAACATACATATTTCTGTTACATAACACCTGGAATAAATAACATTGGCAAATAGATACAAAATCTCATACGGCGGAAGAAATTCATATACATCGGTTCATACATAAGAGGAAAACCTATGTAATTCCTTTGTTAAGAATATAAGAAACACAAACATACATATTTGTATTGTATTGTATTGTATCATAGATTTATATAGCGCAAAAACTGTCACCCTACGGGTATCCTGGCGCTGCGACTTACCAAGTTGTCACTAGGCAGAATAGATAGCCTGTACGCTAATTCAAATTCATATTACTCATCCCTAGGGAAAAGCCAAGTCTTTAAGCTTTTTCTAAATAAGAGCAGCGAGTCAGTTTGTCTAATATGCAGGGGGAGTTCATTCCAGAGTCGTGAGGCAGCTATGCCAAATGCTCTGCCACCCATCCTGGTCTTCTTAAATCTAGTGGTGGTTACCAGACTTGCACTGGAAGAACGAAGTTTTCTCCCAGGATTGTACCAGGTGAGTTTCTCCTGCATAGAAATTGGACCCAGACCATGCACTGCCCTGAACACGATACAGAGAGATTTAAATTTAATTCTCTCCCTGATGGGTAGCCAATGGAGGTCCTTTAGTGCTGCCGTCGTCGAAGACCTACGCTGCCTATTTAATGCCAGTTTGGCTGCTATTTCTGTTACATAACACCTGGAATAAATAACATTGGCAAATAGATACAAAATCTCATACGGCAAAAGAAATTCATATACATCGGTTCATATATAACCAAACTAATGGGTAAAAAACTAAGTATATATAAGCAGATAAAAATTGAGAAAAATATTCAATTGATATCATCACCCTACGTATTAGCTATGGAGAGAATAATTTATGTGTAACCAAAGGATTGTCATAACTAACCATAAAGATAATGGATAATAAGCCTACTAAAAGCAACAGGTTTAAGTTACTAAATGTCCAGTACCAACCGTGTAAATCCCATGTAAAAATAATATCTATCACAGAGCACATGTTCATAATAAAGTGAAACCAGACACCTCACCAAAAGAAAAGAAGAAAGAGAGTGATAGAAGAAAGAGTAATGTTAATAAAGAACAAAAACACTAACAAGACACTTAGAAACATTAAACTATCCATCTAGAAGAGAAATAAAGAATTCTGACCTGTATACATTCTTGGTCTGACACGTACCAAGAGACTATACTCTAGAGAATCAAATAACAATAGACCCAAAGCTAAGCATGACTAAAGAATTAGACAAAATACCCTAAGGAAATATATGTAAGAGAATATGGAAAGTCAGACCAAAGAAAAACAGTAAGAAAGAAAGAAAATATAAGATCTATAAAAAGACAAATAGAAAGGAATCCTAAGACACAACATCATCCCATAACACGGAAAGACAAACCTGCAAAGAAAAAGTTAGTAAATCCGACATATGAGAGCAGCAACAGATAGATCACGTAAAGTGACCAATCGATGGTAACCCTAGCTTATCACAGGTACAATAGCATTAAATATGCGAGGAAAGGCACATAAGCGCATCAACCCAGACATCTAAAAGGGAAAGGATTAATTAGGGAATAGATGGACCTGGGGGAGAACTAGAGTCCATCCGTGACTCCGACTGGTTATCCAAAAAGGTGGACAACTCAGAAGGCTCGTGGAATATCTGAGTGCGACCCCTGAAAGTTATTCTGAAGCGTGAAGGACCAGCAAAAGAAAACGGAATGTTCATCTCCAAAAGGCGTTTTTGAAGGTTGAGAAATCCTTTCCGCCTGATGACAGTATTTCTAGCAAAGTCCTGGAATATAGCAATTCTGTGGCCTTCCCAATTAATCGCTCTGATTTTCCTCATCTGTGCCAAAATTTGCTCAGAGTGTTGATGTCTCAACGGTTTAAACATCAAAGGTCTAGGATATGATGAAGACTTTGGTTTAAACGTGGGAACCCTGTGCACACGCTCTATTTCAAATTCTCTCTGAAAAGAAATATTCAGCACAGTAGGAATCCAATTGAGCAAAAAGTCTAACATTGATGGTGCAGTTTTCTCAGAATCCTCTGGTAACCCAAATATACGTAGATTGCTTCTACGATTCCTGTCTTCCTGCTCCGCGAGGTCCCTCCGTAGAGCAACCAGAGACCGCTCCATGCTCTGCCTGTTTTTAGATTGTTGGTGCGTAGTATCCTCCATTACACTTATACGATATTCTGCATTTGAAACACGAAGCGACAAATTCTTGAAGTCATTCCTGATTGCCGCTACTTCAACCTGAAGTAAATCAGTATTTGTTTTAGTACTCTGCGCAATATCATGAACAGCATTCAGACGAGAGAGAATAGTATCTAAAGTAGTACCAGAATCTTTTGGTACTAGTTCCGGAGTAGGAGATGTTTTCTTGTATCTCTTGAGATTCCCTTTAGAGTCCTTGTCTTTTGGAGAAAGACCCATATTGTCTGCCATTAGAACAAAGACAAGAGAATAAAATGGTTGCGCAGACACTTTGTATCTTCCCGTCACTAGGGTAACACCAGATTCCTCACTAGCCAAAAAGCCAAAAGCAGCCCCTTAGAGACCGGTAGTATGGGCAATATTAATCTGCAACTTATAGCTCTCTAGCCACTCATCATATACAGGCTGTATTCAGCACACAACAACTTCGCTGGTAAAAGCACTCATCAAGACTCCAGAATTGTAGTGCTCACAACAGTGCAGCGATGATTATTAGAGAGTGGTCCCCTCAGATTATCTTAAACTGAAAGAGCAGCAGAAAAACTAGTGTCCATAGCAGACCCCATACATCAGAATAGTGCGTTCCAATAACTGGTAAATGGGCTTACTGCAACCACGTCAAAGATTACACATCCAGGAATCTCCCAGTGAATCAGCATACACATTGAAAAAACGCCTGACGAGACTGGCACCAGAAACAGCCGGTATCTTGCAAAGGAATAACGACATATATTCAAAAAGTGGCGGGAATATATTTCACCGGCCCCACAAGTGAAGATATCACCGTACTTATCACTTTAGCGCCATAGTGCCATTCGCGTTGCTCGCGCCGCCATCTTGAGAGCCACTTCTGAGGTGACAATGAGGACGGTAATTGTGCAGTCAGGAGCGCTCCACAGCCTTTAAAAAGTCGCCATCATCGCTCCCGCCGCGTTCCGCTGCCGTAATCCGTGATTTCCACAGGTGACAGAGGACTCTGTCACATAAATAACCTTATGACCTCTCGGCGAAGCGCCGGAGCTCAAAAGAATGCGGCCATCTTGGCTGATCGCAAGCCACGCCCCCCCAACATAGGTTTGTTTTGACGCGTTTCAGGCTTGACATCTTTCACCGTCTGACGAGTTTCCCAAATACCAACAATTGGTCACGTCAACTAATGCACTGCCCTTGTGATAAGATGTCTAAACATTCAACCATGCATGTACTGTTTTTTTGTAAATTTTATACAGATCTAAGGATCCTTTTTAGGTCGAGCTTTAGCGGCAGCGCGCATGCGCTGCTCGCTCTGCGAGGCATGCAGTAGTAGAGTATGGGAGACAAGCTGCCCTCACGCTCCGCCCATATTTTTCATTGGCTTCTGTCTTTGTCCTTCGTAAATTCTGTCTTCTGATTGATTATGAGGCTTGTTAGTCCCGCCTTATTATGGCCAATCGTCATTTGTACCCTCCCATGGCTATTGACCCCTTACATTGAGTGTTACACTGTACGGTACGTGTTATTTAGAGCACTAATTTCCCCCCTCCCGCCTGCACTCCCGTTGCCCGTGCCTTCTCCCCATGCCCGCACTCCTGTTGTCCATGCCTTCTCTCACCCCCACCCCCTCTGCCCGCACTTCCGCTGTCCATGCCTTCTCGGGCCCCCTGCCCCCCGCCTGCACGCACTCCCGTTTGCAATGCAATAGGTCTCGCGTAAATGCGAGTCCTATTGCATTGCAAATGCCTGTTATTATGCCAACATTTGAAATCCTTAAATTTTAGGCAATGTAGACCGGCGTATTTATTTCTACAATTACTGCCAAACCTGTATATATGCATGGTATTAGCAAGATTCTTGAGGGCTGTTATTTCCAGGAGGAAGTAATTAACTGCTGTATGCAAATTCGTGCCTGTTTTTATCTGTATTTGTTTTTAAACTCTTTCTCAATTTTCAATGTATTGTTATGTATACTTTTATGATTCACCATTTGAATGGAATAAAGATGATTTGATTTGATTTGACTCCTCCTCAACAACCTTCCATTACATACGCTCAACTCAGCTTCCACGTTGCGAAAGCCCTTGAAGCGAGCATCCTCCATAAGACTCCCTTCCCAACTTTCAGACAAGCACCTCATCACATGCTGTAAGACATCATCCTCCAACATGGCAGTTGCCCACTCCATTTTATCAAGGGCCAGTTCCTCCATCCCGCCCCTCACCACTTCAATCTGATCATCCACTTCCAATCCAACTTCATCTACTGACATCTTAGACAAATATTCAGCCACTACATTCTTCAAACCTTTCACATATTCCACCTCAAAGTTGTATTCCAGAACGGATAGCATCCATCTGGAGATCCTGGGAGTCACACTTCCTTCTAAACCCCTACCACTGTTAAACAAATGAAAAAGGGGCTTATGATCAGTGCGGACCTTGAAAGGTAGACAACAAACAAAGTACCTGAAATGTTTTATGCCCCAACAACATGCCAAAGCCTCCTTCTCAATCACTGAATAGGAAAAGTCTGCGTCCCGAAGCCTCCTGGATGTGAACCCTATAATCCTCTTGTGACCTTCATATACCTGGGTCAACACAGCTCCAACCCCAACTGCACTAGCATCAGTGGTTATAAAAGTTTTGTCTCTGACATCAAAGTGACCTAGGGTCAGGGCATGAAGGATACAGGACTTCACCTTATTGAAAGCCTTATTGCAGGCCTCATCCCAATCAAACACAATGCCCTTCTTCATCAATAATCTCAAAGGTTCAACAATTTCAGTGAACCCACCCACAAATTTGGAACAATATTCTGCAAGACCAAGAAAAGATTTTAACTGATCCTTGTTTAGGAGAGTAGGGGCGTCCATCACAGCAGAAACAATGCTCTTCTTAGGTTTGATTCCAGCCTTGGATTTTTTGTACCCCAAATATGTCACACAACTCTTTTTCAATTGGCACTTTTCCTTCCTTATCGTTAGACCAGGACTCTCCATTCGCCTCAACACCTCATTTATCACCTCATCATGATGTGCGCTATCTCTTCCAACAATCAACACGTCATCTTGGAAACAGAGAACATCCCTCAAACCCACGAATATCTGCTGCATCACCCTCTGGAACACCGCTGAGGCAGCTGCCAAGCCAAACGGCATCCTACAGTAATGGAATGCCCCAGCGGTGTCACAAACGACGTGAGATGTCTAGAATCCTTATGGAGATCAATCTGGTGGTACGCTGCAGACATGTCAATCACACTAAACACCTCCCCCCCACCCATGGCTGTTAGCATTTCAGAGATATTGGGTAGGGGTTGTCTATCAACCCAGATATTTCTGTTCAGGTCACGCAAGTCAACACATAGACAAATTTTGCCCCCATCTTTGGGTGCGACTACAATGGGAGCCAGCCATTCTGAGGCCTCAATGGGTTCTATTATTCCTTGTGGCAATAACTTCTTGAGTTCCTCTAGGAGGAGTTCTTTCATTAAGTGTGGCACGGTCCTAACTTTGTGCACAACTAGCACAGCATTTTTCTTCAAAATGATTTTGGGCGAGAAACCCTTAAACTTCCCTAATTTGCCAGAGAATACTTCAGGATATCTCTGCATTATGGTTGTGTCGTAAGTATCTATATTGTGCACAACAGTGGTCTTGACTGGTTCAGTGGCATAAGGATTCAAGATGATGCCGAGGTCCTTTTGATGGCGCCAGCCTAGTAAGTTTGAGCCTAGTTTTGTTAAGTACACTTGACCGTATACCTTCTTCCCATCGAAGCTGATCACCATCCACCTCAACCCCAGAATCTCTATAGTGTTCCCACCGTATCCAACAGCCTTAATGTCAGACTTGTCCCACAAAAACTACTCAATACTCCATGTCTTGCAGTGCGTTTCCCTAGATAGTAATGTGTAGAGACTACCAGAGTCGACTAACATCTTGACATCACACTCATTCAAACCTAGAGGACAGTGGGGCTTCTCTAATTTGTGTGTACTCTCTCTGACAATATAATTATCTAGTACACAAGGGCTACCACAAGATTCTCCCTCAACACCGCAACCTTCCACATTCAACATCAAATCGTGGACACTCTCACACGTGTCTTCTATTTCTTGTACTTGACTGAATTGAGTTTTAGCCCTACAAACCTTGGCAAGATGTCCCTTCCTACCACATGCTCGACATGCTACATTCCTGGCCATGCACTTGGTACTGGAAGCCATGTGGCCAGGAGCACTACAACAGTAGCATTTGATTACCCTTGTATTGAATCCTGGGGTGACAGGAGCAGCTCGCCAGGTATTGCTAGGTTTGTTAGAAGGAGGTAGTTTCATGTTAGGCTTTACCTTTTTTGTCTCATCAATAGATGCATGCACCTCCGGCACTTTAGAAACCTGTTCCTTTGAGGATATGGCACTAGTACATTTGTCCATCTCCTTGATCCATAAGTCTGTGTGCTCTAACCCCTTAGCGATCTGAATTGCCTCCTCCAATGTAGGGTCTTTTACAAACAATTTTTCCCTCACTCTCTTATTATTGGTGCACCTTACAATCTGATCCCGAATAAGGGAATCTCCCAACCCCTCAAATCGGCATGTTAGGGAAAGTCCCCTTAACGCGGCAACATACGTCGCAATATCCTCATCCATCTTTTGCACACAACAGAAACATTTTTGTCTCTCCAAAACAATATTAACTTTTGTAGTGAAATGCGTATCTATCATTTTCATTGTCATCTCGTAAACATTATTTGGCTGAACATCTCCCATACCCCAGGAAATCTCAGGGAGATCTTCATATAAATGCCGCCCCTCAACTCCTAAGTGATGGAGTAAGATAGCTTGCCTACGAACATGACTATACTTGTCAGCTCAGTTCACTAAGACATAGGTGAGAAATAACTTCTTCCATTCCTTCCAAAGAATGGGAGGCTCACCAGGATTGGCAAGGAAGTTGGGTGGCGCAGACAAACCCTGCTCAGCCATAATGACAATAAATACCTACTATATACGTGTGAATAGCTTCAATATACTACTTGTAGCGCACATATAGTATCACATAGCATTGTTAAAACACAGTCTATTAAAAAGTTCCAACTGTAAAAGAAGTTGGTTAAAATAAATAATAAACTAATCCAACAAATTAAAATAGGAACATCAAAGCAACAAACCAATACTTCATGGGTAAGCTTGGTGGAGATGGCATGCACTTGGTAGAACAATCTGAACAAGTCCGTCAATCGAGGAAGCAAAGGTAGGTAAGTATCAGTATTAGAGAGCTGATGATAAAACGAAGTACACCCAATTCCCCTGCCGTACGAGGCTTGCCGTGTTACTTCATGCAGGAAATAGGTGGCAACAGGTTACTTGAACCGGAGGGATGTTGATGAGAATGCCGCAGCTCCAATAGACCACAAGGAAGTTTCACCCAATCTCCTAAAATGGGCGCCACCGTACGTGGTTGTACGAGCTGTTTCTAGATGAATTGGCCACCAGAAGATGGAGCAAGACGGAGTCGCGTGGAACGTAGATGGAGCCACGGACTGAAAGACTGAGTTTGAAAGTAAGTGGCCAACAGTTCTTTGAAAAATCTATCGTATGTAAGCAATTTATTGTTACGATGGGCGCTGCAATCCTGCTTTCGCAAATGAACGACCAAATGGCAAAACCTGGGCAGAGCACAGCTGCACAGTCACCAGTAGCACACCACTCTACCCCAGCACATCAACATCGGGCAGGAGCTACAGTTAATTGTGATAAAAGTACTTGCAGAGAAAGCAAAAGGTTTGCACTCTGGTGCCCAAACACAAGAGGCCTCATTTATGAAAAGTGACTCCTCGCTGCGTGAAAACAGCGATGCATCACTTTTCATTGCGCCCTCCTTGCGACATGCTGGATGCGTCATATTTACAGTATGAGGCATCATGTCGCAAGGAGCTACAGATACGTCAGTATTTCTGACGTATCTGTAGGCGCAAAAATGACTCATTGCTGGAGTGTGTCACAAAAGTGACGCAACTCCATCAATGGGTCATTTCACATGGGCAAGTCCCATTTGAAATGTGCCTGCGTCAGTCTTACGCCTGCTGTGAGGCAGGCGTAAGATATTGACGCAATTGCGTCCTAGAAGTGACACAGTGAAATCTCATAGATTTCACTGCGTCACTTCTACGAGGCTTACTTACGCGGGACTGCCCACCCTGCATACATTATACCTGGTGCAGGTATAATGTGGCGCAGGGGTTTACAAAGTGACGCATCTAACTAGATGCGTCACTTTGTAAATATGACGCAACATGGCGCATTTTTTACGCCGCTGGTGCGTCACAAAAAGTGGCGCACCGGAGGCGCAAAAGTGACGCAAGGGCTCATAAATAAGCCCCAAGGTACTCACAGTCCTTTGGTAACACTGTGCAGCAGGATGGCACTCAGAACATATTCTTTTTGTTGTTATTTGCCACTTTACTCTATAGATCCAAATCCAGGGGTGGAGGTAGTAATTGTCTGCCCCCTGCACAGACCAGGTTCAACTCGTAGCCAATGAAAAGATCCACTCTGACGCAGTGTAGAAAGGAATATGATCTTTATTGGTCCAAGATACATTCACAGCTACCTCCAGATTGTTCGCCCAGCTCCTGAGCTCCAACCTCCCTTCACCTTCAAAGAACAACATTCTACCCACCAACATGGTTCTAAATTCTATCCCTAGGAAGCTAAGACAACTCCACAATAATCTTTTGAGATCTTGAAAACATAATGCATTCCTACTATCACCAGCAGTGTTAACTTTACCACTAGCAGCAATAGTTACTTTTACCACCACTGCCATTGCCACTACCACCATTTTGTAATGTTGTGTTATGCATACTTGTAGAGTGTGCTATCATCTGCAGGGTATCTTGATGCTCAGCAGGTATACTAGCCCTACCTCTAAGGTGTGGGGGAGGGTTACTCGAAGAACCAAGTTTTCAGCTTCCTGCTGAACTCAAGTAGAGAGGAGGAGGCTCTGATATGTAGAGGGAGGCCATTCCGTGCTTTAGGAGTGATATATGAGAAGCCTTAACCTCCAGCTTTGTTTCTGTGTATGAGTGGGATATGGGCAAGTAGGAGTCTGGCTGAGCAGAGGTGTCTGGCTGGTTGATGAAAGAAGATTTGACTTTCCAAGGCAATCTCTGTTCTGTAGTGCTTTCAATGTGTGGGTAAAGAGTTAAACTGAGCATGCTTGTGTATTAGGAGCCAGGGGAGATCCGAAGAGGTGTTGCATGATGTGAATCCTGTGCACGAGTTTGAGGTTGAGCCTGGCTGTGGTATTCTGGATGGTTTGTAGTTTTCTGTTGCATTGCTTGGTGAGTAGATGGTGTTCCCATAATCCAGTCTGCTTGGACAAGGGCATGAGTGATGATTTTTCTGGTGTTGCTTGGGAGCTATATGAAGTTCGTCCTCAGCATCTTCTGAGTGTGGAAGCAGAAAGCTGTGATAGCATTGATTATCACCCTCACTATTATCTTTATCTCCACTGCCATCACTAACACCATCACTACAACTGCCATTACCACCACCACCATCTCCATTAATAATACCAATAATACAATTGTTACAGTATCCTTAACAACGTTACCACTTCCATTACTAATACTATGCCACCAATATCATCTCCTTCACGGTTACCTCTGCCTTTACCACAACCACCAACATTACCCCATTACCACTACCATTACCGGAACCACCACTATTATCACCACAATAACCATCACCACAAAAACAGAACACACACTACCACCACCACTGCCATTGTAACCACCACCATTACTGTCACATCCATTATCGCCACTATCACAACCACAACTACCACCACCACCATTATTACCATCACCATTACCACCACTTTTACAATATCACCATTAATACAACACCACCTATACCAACACCATCCTTACCAGTGCCACCACTGTTACCGCTACCACCATTACAACCACCTCCATTACCACCACAAGTACCATCACCTCCTCCACATATGAAAGGGCCTGAGCCCATTTGTTCCATTTTCCTCCGATGTCAATCCTTCGATGGTTCTTTTTAGCAACATGAAAATGTAAAGGGGAGAGATTTTTGTAAATCAACTTAAGAAACAGTGTAACTCAATCTGGCTGCACAATAACTCAGGTCGACAACCAAATGAAGGTTAGTCAAAATGTATTAAAAATTCAAAAATAGTTGGACAGATATGAATCTCAGCACAAGAGTGTAAACATACAGCAGGAACAAATGAAACCCAAATCTCCTGAAGAGATTTACTCAATACAACATGAAAAGAAGAATAAGTTCTATGACTATTATGCATGAAATCAGGAAGCAAAAGTTAAGACACTTCATAGGTGTACAGTATTTAATTCTATCTATCCCTACACTAACTCTAGATATGGCATCCCTAAATTAGTATATAAGCATTGGGCTTGAAAGAGAAAAGGTGTCAGCAATTGAAGCCTTCCTGAAAAGTCACTCCACCAAAAGATGGGTCAGCAGCATGAAGCCACAGGCAGGAAAGGAGCAAGCTAGCACTCAGGTGCTCTCTGTCGAGAACGCAAAGAGGAATGGGGTATCTGACCCTCTCTACAAAGCATCATATACTCAAAGTTGCATTCTGCAAATGTCCCATAATGCTTTTCTCACACGTCCTCTACATTAGGCTCAGTCATGAAATTTTCCATTACGCCGATTCCTTTCACACCCTTCTCCATGTAAGCCCCTCTGCAACAGTTAGTCCTCGGTCTTTTCTCCTTCCCGTGTGATCACACCTCCCTCCACCTTATCTTCGTCAAGCTAACTGTAACTTCTTTGTTCTGCAACTATCTAATTGAACAATACCCTTACTCTTTACTAACAAGCGTTATCCACCTGTAATGCAAAGCATGAAGCAAGCAACATTCTATGAATTTCACATGAGAATCTGAGCATTAGTTTCAGAAACAAGAACATTCAAAATATACTGCAGATTCAGGCCTACAACTTAGGCTAAAATATTGAATGCACCATGTTATTTACGCTAGCATTTCCATAAAATCATTAGCATGTTCAGTAGAAGCATTCTCTAAACTATATTAATATGTTTATTTCAAATTCATCATTAGTCTAATAAATATTCAGAATTAATTTAATATGTCAGTGTGTCACACCACTAATGAGCCCTATATAAGTGTGTTACATCGTTTGTATGCTATGATACAATTCTATAAATTATTTGTTAAGCTTCACACAGAATTGTGTTAATTTCACATAGCCATGTTAATTGATTCACAAATTATTGTAACATTTAGTCTCACCCAAAACACTGTATAATATGTGAGTGCTTACTACAAGAGATTACATTGCACTCCTAACAGGTACCCCATGCAGGGTAAAATTTCCACTCTATCAGTCCCCTCATCTGGTGACGTTGAGTCATCACAATAATCACCCATTTATTTAATCAGATAAGCCTTTCAGATGATCATTTAGGTAATCTTAATCTGAAGGACCGCTCTAAACAGATGTTATCGCCATTTTTCTTTGTCTAAACTCTTCCATATGCCTCAGAAATTTGCAAGTTGTCTTGCAACCTTTCTATCTTCCTGTCTTTTTCCCTCTGAGCACTTTCCCTTTCCGTTGTTCTGTATCACTTATATCCTCTCACCATTCCAATCAAAACAATGAAGCAGATAGCAACAATCAATATTGGTCTCACAATATAACCAAGCAATTCACTTCCTAAATTTGCAAACCACTTCCCAATTGCACCACATCCTTGTCCAACTTTATCCCAAACACCTTCGGCAGCTAAGTCATTCAATTCCTGATGTAAATCAGTAATGTTGCTGATGTACTTCTGTAAATTCTTACTCCTGTCAGGAATATAAGTACAACACTGTTGGACCTTCAGCATTGACAGACACTGCCTTCTGCATCGAGTAAAACAACTAAAGCAACTCGATTCTGCATCACCATAGCCCTGATTCGAAACCATTTCACCATCTATAAGCAATAGGATCTAGCAGTATTGGTAGATAGCTTATCAACTATGGTAGACAACTTCCTAATCTTAATGTCACTCAACACTACTCCTAAACTTGGTATCATAGCTCCAAAAATGTCTCCCACAACTTCTCCAGCACACAATCCACGTTTCTGTCTAACTTTCAATTCTCCTCTTAGGTCTTCCAAATCCTCCACGTGGAATATTTTGGGAAACACTACAGCTAAATAACATGTACCATGCCATTTGCTAGGCAATCTCAAATATGCCTTCTTCCCATACACAAAGTAGACTCCTGATATAATATGTGCAATGTACTCTACAAACATCTTCCATGGACCATGGACCAAAAATGTATGATCAAACTTTCTTTTTCCCACAAACACAGCCATATCCGCACTCAGTCTGGTGAATACATAGTCTTCCCCTGTGTTGCCAATCCAAAGCTAATGGTCCTGAACTCCCTGCAGCAAGATGACCTAGTTCTTCCTGTGTCCAGTGAGGACATGTTTAAGGTTTTTTTCCCTTACTAACTACAACTCTAAATATATCTTCTACCTGATCTATGAATTTCTTCTCAACATCAGTTAATATACAGGTTAAATTGTGTCTATGAGCATAAGCAGTGTCTAGCTTAGCAGTGGGTACAAAATAATTCCGTACCATTTGAGCTGTCTTCTTCATGTCATAATTATTCAAATGTTGGTAAATTGGTACCTCAGATAGTACTATATCATAGTCAGAGAAATAATATTCATAGTGGCCCTTCTTATAAAGCATACCAAGAAGCAAACTGCAACTAATGCCGTAGGTCACAGGTAAGTGATGGTGTGTAATACCTCCCACCACTGATGTCTACATATTCATGCAAGAGACTTAAATAAGCATTTAATGTATAATTGCCCTTAGACAAATCTACATGGAGATGCTGTTCTCCTTGTGCAACTAAACCTCTCTCTGACCCTAGAATACCTCTGTTTGAAACCCCTAATGTAGGTGTAAGCACCTCAGGGATACTAACCCTATGAGTCTCCTCCAAGGATCTCGAAACTGATTTTACAATTAGTATTACTTCACTTTCCCTACAATGGTTATAAGTATGCCTATAATGCATTTGCTTCTACGGTTTGGATTTCCAGACTTCATTTTAAAGTGGATTCAGACCAAATTTCGAGTAAAGAAATAGCATTCACAGAGTCTCTCTTCTCAATTTGGCTCCACTCGTATAATGCAGGAAAACTTAAAAGTCCTTTAAGCAAGCTGCTAGCAATTTTTCTCTTTCATCTTTTTCTTTTGTTTATTCCAACTATTTACACAAGTTCATAAGACCTCCTCACCCCTACTCCATCTTCTTCTAGGTATAACCCCTAATTCTATTCTTCGTCCACTCCGACCTAGGTAATCTTCTTTTTGAAAATTTTTGATAAAGTTAATGAATGTTCATTCGACATCCCCAATGAGTTTTGAGCCCAGTTGTTATACAATCAATTGTAATAAATTAGCACCCAATTTTGCCTCTTCTTCTGATGATAATTCTTTGCCCAAAGGAGGGAACACAACGTCATTCAATATCAGAGATCGCAGACCACTTAACGTCAATGTGTCAGGAATGGTGGACCGAAGCGCCTACCAAAGAGCACCTGATCAACAGGACAAAGACTACATTTCCCATGATGCCTGGATGAGGCTCATGGGTATTTTTAGCACAGAGGACGCGCATACCGGCATGCATAATTCACGTTCCGGAATTGAATTTGTGACCCGTATCGGCTGATCGGGTACTGACTTCGCTTCTGAATACAAGGAGAGAAAGGTTCCTCTTCCGTGTCCTTTGCGGGAAATTTCGGCGTGTGTCGGCAGGGCTCTGCTCACACGCACGGTGAAGACTTCGACGTCTTCTCAGCCTTCGCGACCATTAACCTCGAGGACTCTGCATAGAGGTAATGTGGCTTGCGATTACTACAGTGCGGGAGGGAATATAAGGCAGCATTCCCGCGGAGTTCTATGCTTTCTTCTTTGACAGTCTAAAGAGGAGTCTGGGCTGGAAAAGAATAACCTTATTCCGTTTATGTTACTGAATGAAACTAGGTGACGTAACCTGTGTTTCTGGTATCTGTTATTTGTTTTGTTTTATTGAGCAGTGGACTTTGCGATCTTCAGTGACTTCCTTGAATGCATTTGGATTAGCGTTCATGGTGAACGTGAAGAGGCACATTGGACTTTCATAATCTAGTTATCTTTTCTATGACCTTGTTGTTGATGACATTGCAGTGATTATCAGAGTCAGTAGTTCTATGGGCAAAGACTTGGAACACTTTATACTATCTTATCAGATCCTGTATGTGGTATGTATGGCATATGATGATTCTGCATTACCTTGGTATTTTGGTGCGAATGGATGTCGCATGATCAATGGTGCTAATCCCCCGTATTCTTACTTTAGTAGGATCTAACAGGAAGAAATGAATCGATGTTTATAGTCCCGAAGGACAGTCACGTAGGAGATTGTGATTATACAATTTAAGGTATATATTCTCCATGTTCTTTAGCAAGACTTGCAGAGAGTAGACTGTGGTTGTGTGCCTTTACTCACTCTCGTGTTATTTCTTTCACAGCATCCATTTCCCTGCAGTCCCTTTCCTTATTTCCCTATCCCTCGCTTGACCACTACACTAATCTATGTATATATATATATGACCATAGAGTTGGGGATGTCAGGAGGTGGACCAATCTGAGCAACATTCCGGTTCTCAGGAGTTTCCATTTTTGCTGGTCTAACAGAATTACGCACCCACAAATTGTAACTCCTCCCGACCGGGGTGTAGCACATAATGGCCACCCTGGATGATGTTATGCAGGCGTTAGTATTGGTGCAACAGGAACTAGCAACATCCAAGGCGGAAACAGCCTCACTTAAAGAGAGGTTAGAAAGGCAAATATGTAACCCGTCTGATGTGTCTTCTACTCCTTCCCAGCTACAGGTACACATGCCACCTCCCATACCTCTAGCCACACCAGAAAGGTATTCAGGAGATCCAAATAAAATCCAGGTCTTTTTGACACAAATCATGCTACATTTTTCATGTAAACACCAACCATTCCAGAGTGGCATTTGCTATCTCATATTTAGCTGGGGATGCGGCCAACTGGGCAGTTCCTCTGGTGAAGAATGATGACCCAGTACTGTCTGATTGGGACGCCTTCCACAGAGAACTGGTGAGGGTGTTTGATAGAAGAGCCACCACTTTTAGCGCTGACCGAGAGTTGTTGGAGTTAAGACAGGGAAGAAAGGATCTGGTAACATATTTAACATCATTCAACCGCCTTGTAGCTGAAACAGGATGGCCTGAAGAAAAGAGGAGGTCTTTATATTATCATGGTTTAAGAGACGATATGAAGGACATCCTCGCTCAGATCGATCCTCAACCCACCAACTGCACTGATTTAATGAATCTTACTCTCAGGTTAGATCACAGACTGTTGGAAAGAGGGGGTGAGAAGAGAAGAAGTGAGCAGTGGAGTCCTAGATATGATAAGGGGTTCGGAAACCTGTAGTGGAGTCTTAAGCCGGCGCCGAGCCTATGGAAGTAGGAGCAATCAGATCCCCTCTCTCTAAAGAGGAAAGGGAGGCACGTAGGGTAAACGGGCAGTGTATGTACTGCGGAAAGAAGGGGCACTTTGTACGTGAATGCCCCACCAGGCCTAAATCTTTAAATAACCTCACGTCAGGAAAAGAGTAGCAGTTACGGTTCTGCAAGAGAAAACCGAACCCACCAAGAACAACCTACTGGTTGTTACAGACACAGATGATGACAGTATTAAATGGAAAGTGCCTTCTTTATCGGCATCAGAAGGGAGGGAGACAGAAGCGCAGATTTTGGGTCCAATGGAGTTGAAAGTTAGGGAGTCTTCTCACTCAGTGACAGTAATGATTGATTCTGGAGCCACAGGCAACTTTATTGATCAAGGGTTAGTTCAGAAACTTGCATTGAACAGAGTATTTAGGGATGTCCCAGAGACAGTATTAGCGGTCGACGGAAAACCTTTGACATCCGGGCCGGTGACAGAACAGACAGAGGCAGTGAGACTGACTGTCTAGGATGGTACACAAAGTCACGCAGAACACCTGTCCTTCAACATTATCTTCGCCCCACAGTATGAGATTATATTGGGAATGCCGTGGTTGTGGCACCACAACCCTACTATAAACTGGAGAGAGAAATCTGTGCACTTCCTATCGGAAGAGTGCAAATCTAAATGTATGAGGAATGAAATCTCCCAAGCCAGCGCATTGGCCCACCCCTGGTGGCTTGCCACAGCAGCGGAAAAGCCTGTAGTGTTACCTTCAGCGTATGTTCAGTATCAGCATCTATTCAGTGAAATCCAGGCAGAAAAGCTTCCTCCTCATAGAGTCTATGACTGTCAGATAGATCTGATAGCAGGGGTCACTCTGCCTTCCTGCCGAGTGTATGCCCTATCGGTATCTGAAACCAAGCATCTGAGAGAATACTTGGACCATTATCTTGAAATTGGGTTTATTCGCCCCTCTCGGTCCCCAGCAGCCTCTCCCCTTTTTTATATATCAAAAGCAAATGGGGATCTGAGGACGTGCATTGATTATCGCAAGTTAAACCAGAATACGGTTAGAAATAGATATCCCCTTCCTCTAGTATCAGTGCTCTTGGACCAAGTGAAAGAGGCTACGATTTATACCAAGTTTGATTTGCGGGGTGCCTACCATTTGGTTAGGATCAGAGAGGGGGATGTGTGGAAGACCGCCTTCAAAACCCGCTAAGGGTTGTTTGAATATACTGTCATGCCGTTTGGGCTGTGCAATGCCCCTGGGGCCTTTCAGTATTTTTTAAACGATGTGTTAAAAGACTACATAGACACCTTTGTGGTGGTATACATAGACCACATCCTAGTCTATTCTGAGAATGAAACAGTGCATGAGCATCATGTTCTTTTGGTGTTGCAGAAATTAAGAGAACACTCTTTGTTTTGTAAGCTGAGCAAGTGCGACTTCCATGTGTATGAGGTTAAATTCTTGGGAGTAATGTTGTGTCCGTCAGGACTGTGTATGACGGAAAGAAAGGTGAAAGCGGTTCAGGAATGGCCCGTTCCAACCAATGTGCATGATGTACAAAGCTTTCTAGGGTTCGCTAACTACTACTGTAGGTTCATACTGCACTTTTCACATGTAGTAGCGCCTATTACGAGATTGCTAGGAAGAAGAGAGCCCTTTGTTTGGACCAGTGATGCAGAGGAGGCCTTTATACATTTAAAACGGGCGTTTACTACCGCTCCCGTTCTCAAACATCCACAAACCGATCTCCCCTTCATAGTTGAAGCGGATGCCTCAGATGTGGCTTTAGGGGCGTTGCTTTCTCAAAGAGATAAACAGACAGGACAACTACACCCTGTGGCCTATATGTCCAAGAAACTCAGTGCAGCAGAACTCAATTACACAATCGCAGAAAAAGAGCTGTTAGCCATCAAAAAGGCTTTCCAGGAATGGAGACAATATCTGTGGGGGTCAATACATCAAGTAACTGAATACACAGATCACAGAAACCTTCAATACATGAAGACAGCTAGACAGCTGTCGCAGAGACAAATGCGGTGGATGCTTTTCTTTGCAGAATACAATTTTGTCATTACGTTCAGACCTGGGGCACAAGACAGAAAGGCAGACACTTTGTCGAGACAAGGTACAGACAGTCTCCTTCGGAAAACACCTAACAATGCCATTATAGCCCCCACAAGAGTATTGTGTGCAGTGACTGCAGATAACTTCTTGGATGAAGTAAAAAAAAGTGCACTCAGCAGATTCCTGGAAACAATGGGTGGGTTTACATGCTCAAAGAAGTAAAAAACAAGGCCTGCCTTTTTTTGATCACAAACTCTATCTGCCATCCAAACCAATTCAACGTAAGGCGTTCAACTGGTGCCATAGTTCCATCCTTGCAGGGCATCAGGGTAGCAAAAAAACTATCCAACTGGTACAACAACACTTCTGGTGGGACGATCTAAACAAGGACGTGAAGTCTTGAGTAGCGGAATGTGAGGTCTGTGCTAGGTCCAAAGGAGAAACTTCCAAAGCCAGAGGAAAATTAGTGCCTATGCCAACCCCCACACAACCATGGCAAAACATCAGTATGGATTTCATTACAGGCTTACCTAACGATCAAGGCAAAACAGCTATTCTGGTAGTGGTGGACGGCCTCACCAAGATGGGACATTTCATTTCTTGTACTAACTTACCTACAGCAGGACAAACGGCTTAACTACTGCTCGAACATGTAGTGCGACTGCACGGCCTACTGAATACCATCGTTTCAGACCGAGGGCCTCAGTTCATAGCTCGTTTTTGGCGAATGTGGTGCAAAGCTCTACAAGTTTCTCCTGTGTTGTCCATCAGCTTCCATCCGCAAACGGATGGCCTGACAGAAAGGCTTAACCAAACCCTAAAGAAGTATCTGCGTTGCTATGCGAAGGAGGCTGAAGAGTCCTGGATTTCTTTGTTATGGTTGGCAGAACTGGCTTGCAACAATACATGGCACAGCTCCTTAGGTGTATCCCCGTTTTTCGCAAACTGTGGGTTTAATGCAAAAATCTTACCGATGTCATGGGCCAGTAACCTCGATGACCAACCTGAGGTGAAGAGTCGTATGCGGACACTTCGCTCCATCCAACAGAAGGTCCGAACCCACCTCATTCGGGCTAAACAACAATACAAAAAGTGGGCGGATAGGCATCGGAGAGATGGCCCAGCGTACAAACCAGGAGAC
Source organism: Calotriton arnoldi (assembly GCA_963921515.1). Lineage (NCBI taxonomy): Eukaryota > Metazoa > Chordata > Amphibia > Caudata > Salamandridae > Calotriton > Calotriton arnoldi. The sequence goes on along the minus strand of CAWUFW010007652.1, from coordinate 944,534 downwards.
AGAGTGTGGTTGTCTACTAGGAACATTCGCTTCAGAGTACGCAGCATTTTCCACCCCAAGTTTATAGTTCCTTATGCCGTGTTGAAACAAATCAATCCAGTCGCCTATAGGCTCCAATTGCCAAACACCTTGAGGATCCATCCGGTGTTCCACTGCAGTCTTCTGAAACCTGCAAGGAAGGCAAGGAGGAGGGCTGTTCCCCCCGTTGAACGTGATGGGCACCGGAAATACGAAGTGCGTCGCATTCTGGATTCCAAATACAGGAATGGTCGACTGTGGTATCTGGTCTCCTGGAAGGGGTACTCCTCGGAAGATGATTCTTGGGAGCCTGTCCAGAATATCCATGCCCCTGTGGCAATTCATGCATTCCATGCTGTTCACCCTGCCAAGCCGGGTACGAAGAGGCGCCTGGGAGGGGGGTGTACTGTCAGGAATGGTGGGCTTAGGCGCCTATCAAAGCGCGTCTGATCAACAGGACAAAGACTACATTTCCCATGATGCCTGAATGAGGCTCATGGGTATTTTTAGCACAGAGGGCCCGCATACTGGCGTGCGTAATTCACGTTCCGGATTTGAATTCGTGACCCGTATCGGCTGTTCGGGTACTGGCTTCGCTTCTGAATACACGGAGAGAAAGGGTCCTCTTCCGTGTCCTTTGCGGGAAATTTCGGCGTGTGTCGGCAGGGCTCTGCTCACACGCACGGTGAAGACAACGACGTCTTCTCAGCCTTCGCGACCATTAACCTCGAGGACTCTGCATAGAGGTAATGTGGCTTGCGATTACTACAGTGCGTGAGGGAATATAAGGCAGCATTCCCGCGGATTTCTATGCTTTCTTCTTTGACAGTCTAAAGAGGAGTCTGGGCTGGAAAAGAATAACCTTATTCCGTTTATGTTATTGAATGAAACTAGGTGACGTAACCTGTGTTTCTGGTATCTGTTATTTGTTTTGTTTTATTGAGCAGTGGACTTTGCGATCTTCAGTGACTTCCTTGAATGCATTTGGATTAGCGTTCATGGTGAACGTGAAGAGGCACATTGGACTTTCATAATCTAGTTATCTTTTCTATGGCCTTGTTGTTGATGACATTGCAGTGATTATCAGAGTCAGTAGTTCTATGGGAAAGACTTGGAACACTTTATACTATCTTATCAGATCCTGTATGTGGTATGTATGGCATATGATGATTCTGCATTACCTTGGTATTTTGGTGCGAATGGATGTCGCATGATCAATGGTGCTAATCCCCTGTATTCTTACTTTAGTAGGATCTAACAGGGAGAAATGAATCGATGTTTATAGTCCCGAAGGACAGTCACGTAGGAGATTGTGATTATACAATTTAAGGTATATATTCTCCATGTTCTTTAGCAAGACTTGCAGAGAGTAGACTGTGGTTGTGTGCCTTTACTCACTCTCGTGTTATTTCTTTCACAGCATCCATTTCCCTGCAGTCCCTTTCCTTATTTCCCTATCCCTTGCTTGACCACTACACTAATCTATGTATATATATATATATATGACCATAGATTTGGGGATGTCAGGAGGTGGACCAACCTGAGCAACATTCCGGTTCTCAGGAGTTTCCATTTTTGCTGGTCTAACAGAATTACGCACCCACGAATTGTAACTCCTCCCGACCAGGGTGTAGCACATAATGGCCACCCTGGATGACGTTATGCAGGCGTTAGTATTGGTGCAACGGAACTAGCAACATCCAAGGCGGAAACAGCCTCACTTAAAGAGAGGTTAGAAAGGCAAATACGTAACCCGTTTGATGTGTCTTCTACTCCTTCCCAGATACAGGTACACATGCCACCTCCCATACCTCTAGCCACACCAGAAAGGTATTCAGGAGATCCAAATAAAATCCAGGTCTTTTTGACACAAATCATGCTACATTTTTCATGTAAACACCAACCATTCCAGAGTGGCATTTGCTATCTCATATTTAGGTGGGGATGCGGTCAACTGGGCAGTTCCTCTGGTGAAGAATGATGACCCAGTACTGTCTGATTGGGACGCCTTCCGCAGAGAACTGGAGAGGGTGTTTGATAGAAGAGCCACCACTTTTAGCGCTGACCGAGAGTTGTTGGAGTTAAGACAGGGAAGAAAGGATCTGGTAACATATTTAACATCATTCAACCGCCTTGTAGCTGAAACAGGATGGCCTGAAGAAAAAAGGATGTCTTTATATTATCATGGTTTAAGAGACGATATGAAGGACATCCTCGCTCAGATCGATCCTCAACACACCAACTGCACTGATTTAATGAATCTTACTCTCAGGTTAGATCACAGACTGTCGGAAAGAGGGGGTGAGAAGAGAAGAAGTGAGCAGTGGAGTCCTAGATATGATAAGGGGGTTAGGAAACCTGTAGTGGAGTCTGAAGCCGGCGCCGAGCCTATGGAAGTAGGAGCAATCAGATCCCCTCTCTCTAAAGAGGAAAGGGAGGCATGTAGGGTAAACGGGCAGTGTATGTACTGCGGAAAGAAGGGGCACTTTGTACGTGAATGCCCCACCAGGCCTAAATCTTTAAATAACCTCACGTCAGGAAAAAGAGTAGCAGTTACGGTTCTGCAAGAGAAAACCGAACCCACCAAGAACAACCTACTGGTTGTTACAGACACAGATGAAGACAGTATTAAATGGAAAGTGCCTTCTTTATCGGCATCAGAAGGGAGGGAGACAGAAGCGCAGATTTTGGTTCCAATGGAGTTGAAAGTTAGGGAGTCTTCTCACTCAGTGACAGTAATGATTGATTCTGGAGCCACAGGCAACGTTATTGATCAAGGGTTAGTTCAGAAACTTGCATTGAACAGAGTATTTAGGGATGTCCCAGAGACAGTATTAGTGGTCGACGGAAAACCTTTGACATCCGGGCCGGTGACAGAACAGACAGAGGCAGTGAGACTGACTGTCCAGGATGGTACACAAAGTCACGCAGAACACCTGTCCTTGAACATCATCTTCGCCCCACAGTATGAGATTATATTGGGAATGCCGTGGTTGTGGCACCACAACCCTACTATAAACTGGAGAGAGAAATCTGTGCACTTCCTATCGGAAGAGTGCAAATCTAAATGTATGAGGAATGAAATCTCCCAAGCCAGCGCATTGGCCCACCCCTGGTGGCTTGCCACAGCAGCGGAAAAGCCTGTAGTGTTACCTTCTGCGTATGTTCAGTATCAGGATCTATTCAGTGAAATACAGGCAGAAAAGCTTCCTCCTCATAGAGTCTATGACTGTCAGATAGATCTGATAGCAGGGGCCACTCTGCCTTCCTGCCGAGTGTATGCCCTATCGGTATCTGAAACCAAGCATCTGAGAGAATACTTGGGGGCATATTATCTAGGGTTGGCGATAATTATCCCCGAGCGCGCTTAGCGCGCTTTTCTTTATCGCCAGCTATCGCTGGAATATCTCGCCAAGCTAGCACTGTATTACCAACGCTCAGCGCTACGGCGATAAATATTCCAGCGATAGCGGGCAAATGGCCAAACATCGCCTAAAAAACAGCGATGTCCCTCCCAAAACAGCGATGATCTTGGTGATAAGGCCCTGTGGCCTTAACCCCATAATCCACCTCCCATGTTAGGTATGCCTAACACAGGAATTTAGCAGACGTTAAATTCCTGCGTTAGGCCAGAGGTAGCGCGATTATTATCATCGCTACCCCTCCTTGCTAATATCGCGAAGCTTCCTTTGCGATATTTTCCCATGTTGTTTCTGTCAGCCACGCCTGCTTTGCATCTCATTATCGATGCGAGTGGTGACAAAAACGGGAGTTAAATCAAGGATACACGCGCTAGCGTGTCCTTGTTAATAATGCGTTAGAATTATCGCCGCTTTTTGGCCGAAAACGGCCGCTAAAGCGGCGATAATTCTCTTGATAATATGCCCCTTGGACCATTATCTTGAAATTGGGTTTATTCGCCCCTCTCGGTCACCAGCAGCCTCTCCCCTTTTTTTATATCAAAAGCAAATGGGGATCTGAGGACGTGCATCGATTATCGCAAGTTAAACCAGAATACGGTTAGAAATAGATATCCCCTTCCTCTAGTATCAGTGCTCTTTGACCAAGTGAAAGAGGCTACGATTTATACCAAGTTTGATTTGCGGGGTGCCTACCATTTGGTTAGGATCAGAGAGGGGGATGTGTGGAAGACCGCCTTCAAAACCCGCTATGGGTTGTTTGAATATACTGTCATGCCGTTTGGGCTGTGCAATGCCCCTGGGGCCTTTCAGTATTTTTTAAACGATGTGTTAAAAGACTACAAAGACACCTTTGTGGTGGTATACATAGACCACATCTTATTCTATTCTGAGAATGAAACAGTGCATGAGCATCATGTTCTTTTGGTGTTGCAGAAATTAAGAGAACACTCTTTGTTTTGTAAGCTGAGCAAGTGCGACTTCCATGTGTATGAGGTTAAATTCTTGGGAGTAATGTTGTGTCAGTCAGGACTGTGTATGACGGAAAGAAAGGTGAAAGCGGTTCAGGAATGGCCCGTTCCAACCAATGTGCATGATGTACAAAGCTTTCCAGGGTTCGCTAACTACTACCATAGGTTCATACTGCACTTTTCACATGTAGTAGCGCCTATTACGAGATTGCTAAGAAAAAGAGAGCCCTTTGTTTGGACCAGTGATGCAGAGGAGGCCTTTATACATTTAAAACGGGCGTTTACTACCGCTCCCGTTCTCAAACATCCACAAACCGATCTCCCCTTCATAGTTGAAGCGGATGCCTCAGATGTGGCTTTAGGGGCGGTGCTTTCTCAAAGAGATAAACAGACAGGACAACTACACCCTGTGGCCTATATGTCCAAGAAACTCAGTGCAGCAGAACTCAATTACACAATCGCAGAAAAAGAGCTGTTAGCCATCAAAAAGGCTTTCCAGGAATGGAGACAATATCTGTGGGGGTCAATACATCAAGTAACTGTATACACAGATCACAGAAACCTTCAATACATGAAGACAGCTAGACAGCTGTCGCAGAGACAAATGCGGTGGATGCTTTTCTTTGCAGAATACAATTTTGTCATTATGTTCAGACCTGGGGCACAAGACAGAAAGGCGGACACTTTGTCGAGACAAGGTACAGACTGTCTCCCTCGGAAAACACCTAACAATGCCATTATAGCCCCCACAAGAGTATTGTGTGAAGTGACTGCAGATAACTTCTTGGATGAAGTAAAAAAAAGTGCACTCAGCAGATTCCTGGAAACAATGGGTGGGTTTACATGCTCAAAGAAGTAAAAAACAAGGCCTGCCTTTTTTTGATCACAAACTCTATCTGCCATCCAAACCAATTCAACGTAAGGCGTTCAACTGGTGCCATAGTTCCATCCTTGCAGGGCATCAGGGTAGCAAAAAAACTATCCAACTGGTACAACAACACATCTGGTGGGACGATCTAACCAAGGACGTGAAGCCTTGGGTAGCGGAATGTGAGGTCTGTGCTAGGTCCAAAGGAGAAATTTCCAAAGCCAGAGGAAAAATGAGTGCCTATGCCAACCCCCACACAACCATGGCAAAATATCAGTATGGATTTCATTACAGGCTTACCTAACGATCAAGGCAAAACAGCTATTTTGGTAGTGGTGGACGGCCTCACCAAGATGGGCCATTTCATTTCTTGTACTAACTTACCTACAGCAGGACAAACGGCTTAACTACTGCTCAAACATGTAGTGCGACTGCACGGCCTACTGAATACCATCGTTTCAGACCGAGGGCCTCAGTTCATAGCTCGTTTTTGGCAAATGTGCTGCAAAGCTCTACAAGTTTCTCCTGCGTTGTCCACCAGCTTCCATCCGCAAACGGATGGCCAGACAGAAAGGCTTAACCAAACCCTAAAGAAGTATCTGCGTTGCTATGCGAAGGAGGCTGAAGAGTCCTGGATTTCTTTGTTATGGTTGGCAGAACTGGCTTGCAACAATGCATGGCACAGCTCCTTAGGTGTATCCCCGTTTTTCGCAAATTATGGGTTCAATGCAAAAATCTTACCGATGTCATGGCCCAGTAACCTCGATGACCAACCTGAGGTGAAGAGTCGTATGCGGACACTTCGCTCCATCCAACAGAAGGTCCGAACCCACCTCATTCGGGCTAAACAACAATAAAAAAAGTGGGCGGATAGGCATCGGAGAGATGGCCCAGCGTACGAACCAGGAGACAGAGTGTGGTTGTCTACTAGGAACATTCGCTTCAGAGTACGCAGCATTTTCCACCCTAAGTTTATAGGTCCTTACGCCGTGTTGAAACAAATCAATCCAGTCGCCTATAGGCTCCGATTGCCAAACACCTTGAGGATCCATCCGGTGTTCCACTGCAGTCTTCTGAAACCTGCAAGGAAGGCAAGGAGGAGGGCTGTTCCCCCCGTTGAACGTGATGGGCACCGGGAACACGAAGTGTGTCGCATTCTGGATTCCAAATACAGGAATGGTCGACTGTGGTATCTGGTCTCCTGGAAGGGGTACTCCTCGGAAGATGATTCTTGGGAGCCTGTCCAGAATATCCATGCCCCTGTGGCAATTCACGCATTCCATGCTGCTCACCCTGCCAAGCCGGGTACGAAGAGGCGCCTGGGAGGAGGGCGTACTCTCAGGAATGTTGAGCCGAGGCGCCTATCAAAGCGCGTCTGATCAACAGGACAAAGACTATATTTCCCATGATGCCTGGATGAGGCTCATGGGTATTTTTAGCACAGAGGGCGCGCATACCGGCGTGCGTAATTCACGTTCCGGATTTGAATTCGTGACCCGTATCGGCTGTTCGGGTACTGGCTTCGCTTCTGAATACACGGAGAGAAAGGGTCCTCTTCCGTGTCCTTTGCGGGAAATTTAGGCGTGTGTCGGCAGGGCTCTGCTCACACGCACGGTGAAGACAACGACGTCTTCTCAGCCTTCGCGACCATTAACCTCGAGGACTCTGCATAGAGGTAATGTGGCTTGCGATTACTACAGTGCGGGAGGGAATATAAGGCAGCATTCCCGCGGAGTTCTATGCTTTCTTCTTTGACAGTCTAAAGAGGAGTCTGGGCTGGAAAAGAATAACCTTATTCCGTTTATGTTACTGAATGAAACTAGGTGACGTAACCTGTGTTTCTGGTAACTGTTATTTGTTTTGTTTTATTGAGCAGTGGACTTTGCGATCTTCAGTGACTTCCTTGAATGCATTTGGATTAGCGTTCATGGTGAACGTGAAGAGGTACATTGGACTTTCATAATCTAGTTATCTTTTTTATGGCCTTGTTGTTGATGACATTGCAGTGATTATCGTAGTCTGTAGTTCTATGGGCAAAGACGTGGAACACTTTACACTATCTTATCAGACCCTGTATGTGGTATGTAGGGCGTATGATGATTCTGCATTACCTTGGTATTTTGGTGTGAATGTATGTCGTATGATCAATGTTGCTAATCCCCTGTATTCTTACTTTAGTAGGATCTAACAGGAAGAAATGAATTGATTTTTATAGTCCCGAAGGACAGTCATGTAGTAGATTGTGATTATACAATGTAAGGCAGTGGTTCCCAAACTGGGGTCCGCGGACCCCCAGGGGTCCCTGACACATTCCCAGGGGGTCCGCAGGCAGCTGTCTTAAAAGCAATGCAAAGTTTCTTGTATAATCTTCAGTTTTACGACAACAATAAAAGTGTCAAGATAACTCGAGTGATTAATGTACCTGCTGGAGAGAGATGGAAGGTAGCGCAGAGGGTTAATATGCCTGCTCCAAAAAACGTGTACCATGCATTTTTAATAAAACAGTATTTTATGTGCATAGCTTAGTGGGTTACTGCTTTTGTCACAGAGATTCTGTTGTTACTGTGCAGTTCATAAGTTACAATCATAATCTAGCACCGTCAGCTATGAACTGCCGTCAAAGTGCTGCATACAAACTGCATGGTACAAGTTAGTATGCCATCTTTTTTTCCCAGTCTTTCATTATCCTGATGCTGCCAAAAAGTTATGTTTGGGTAGAATTAAATTGTTATAATTAAAGTCAACGCTAACCACTGTGTTACATTCTGAAACCAGATTTTGTGCTTCTCCAAATCAAGCACTCTTAAAAGATGCTTACCAGTATGGATGACATGTGAATCCTACACCTTGAAGTCCCCTTTCCCCTATGTAACATTTTCTATACACTGATTTACACACGTATGATTCATTGGGGGAGATGTACTAAGCTTTTGCGCCATGTTTGCGCACAAAAGTGACACAAAACGACGCAAAATCTTTTTTTGTAATTTACTTTCCAGCACTAAACTTGTTCCCATGCAACCACCCAAGGTTTCTCACGCTAAACCCAATTTACTAAAAACAGTAGATTGGGGTTAGCGTGAGAACACTGCGCCCTTTTCAACTAGGCACAAGGAAGGAGAAATTCTTTCATTTCTCCTTCCTTTTCCGACTTTGCATGCGTGCTGCACTGTGCAGCACGCCTATAAAGTGGGAAAAGCTTTCCCTTGTGTCTAGCATAGTATTTTTGTACAGGAAGGGTACCCTTCCTGTACAAAACCTATGCTACACTCATGCACACACCTTAGCGCTACAGCGCTAAGGTGTGTGCATGGCACAGGGCTACTGAAATCAGCGCCGGCGCAAGAGAAAGGGGAGGAGAGAGCCATAGCTTTGGAAATATGGCGCTCCCCTGCTCCCTCCCTGTCGCGCAACGCAGCGCAGCCTCGCGGGGGGCTGCGCTGCGCTGCATTGCGCAACTTTTTTGTAAATCTCCCCCATTGTTTCTGTATGTGTGTGATGTAAAGTGCTCTGACACCCTACACTAGTATGAGAGATGCTATAAAACAAATGAAATACATGTGACAGAGGTGCTATGAGAAGAAGAGAGGCACTGTTGGAGATGATAGGGAGGGATTCATGGAAGAGCCCCAAAAAGATTGTTGTATTGGTGCATAGTAAGGTCATCATTTACTATGCTTTAAAAGCGAATACAAATCAATATATAATTACAAATGTGTTGTAGAATGCACGATTTTTCCCCAAATTTTCTTGGTGGGAGAGCCCCCCAAAGTCCGCTTTGTAGTGGCCAGGCTCACTCACTGCACTTGGTGTGCACCGTACGGGGACTGGCCTGACAACATTTGCCAGGGCTGCTTTGGGTTCCAGTCCGGCCACGTCAGGAGCAGGAGCCTCATACTCTAAAATAAAGCCAAATATTGAAAAGTTAGTCGCCGAGATGCAGCACTAACCTTCCTATTAAAAATTTTCGATTTTGCAAATTTTTTCAATATAAAATACTAAAAGCTTTAGTAATTTGGATATCTGTTTGGTGTGCACATGTGTGTTTATTTTTTTTGAATTACTGTTTTAATGTTTGAAGTTTAAATTGTACGAATTGCTTGGGGGTCCTTGGCTTCCAGTAGTGACTCAATAGGGGTCCTCAGGAGTCAAAAGTTTGGGAACCACTGATGTAAGGTATATATTCTCCATGTTCTTTAGCGAGACTTGCAGAGAGTAGACTGTGGTTGTGTGCCTTTACTCACTCTCGTGTTATTTCTTCCACAGCATCCATTTTCCTGCAGTCCCTTTCCTTATTGCCCTATCCCTCGCTTGACCACTTCACTACTCTATGTATATATATATATGACCATAGAGTTGGGGATGTCAGGAGGTGGACCAATCTGAGCAACATTCCGGTTCTCAGGAGTTTCCATTTTTGGTGGTCAAACACAATGAGTAGGGAACTGCCAATGAAAGGAGAGCATGCAAATCAGTCCCCGAAATCTTCAGCAGGACTTCAATTATCAGCACCGATGTCCCGGAGCTCGCCCTGGTAGGTATTGGCAGCCAGATAAGTCCACTCAGGAAAAAAGTACCTCCAACAAGGCACCTCAACCATTTTGGGTCTTCTCAAGCTTGATCCTTCACCTTCAGCCTCACTTTGCTCAGACTCAGATGGTTCAGCTATTGGTGCGAGCTCTCTTTCAGATGTGAGTCTTAGGTTTCTTCTCTGTTCTCTCTCTGTCCAGATCTCATTCAGGTTGACTCTCTGCCTCGACTGCACTTGTCACTCTAATTCAACAGCTCCTTCGTCGGGGTCAGCCTCTTGCTCAGACACCACTGTTCTCTCTCTTTCAGATCCAATGTCGGTGTCTTGCTCATCTGGACCCCCCTCGTATTGCTCTAGGATGTGTTCAGCCTCCACCGGTCCCTCTACTGCTTGGCTTGCACTCTTCTGTGACTCTCCAGTCACTTCCGGCAATGCTTCTGGAAAAGGAGCTGTTTCTTCAGAGGGGCTCATAACTCCACTCGTGTGGAAGGCATTAACACAGTTCGGCACTCTGCCATATTTCACAGCAGTCGCAGTCACCAGTATCACTTGGTAGGGTCCACGCCAACGGAGCTCAAGGCAATTTTTTCTCACATGCCTTTTTATGAGCACCCAGTCGCCAGTTGTCAGGTTGTGGCAGAGATCTCGTGGCGTTGGTACAGTCGCTGTTTCAACCTGATGAGACACAGAACGAACCACATCAGCCAATCCTTTACAGTAGTCAAGAACCAAATCATCTGACATAATCACAAGCATGTTGGCAGGCATGGCAGGCAGTCTCATTGCTCACCCCATAAGAACCTCATGAGGCGACAAGCCAGTTCTTCTATCAGGAATACTGCATAGACTCATCAGCACAAGAGGCTTCAATGCACAATGGCATCAGACCATTTCAGAGACGTCAAAGCACATACCTTTGCCAATCTTGACTACAGAGTGCCATTGACCTGCTCAACAATTCCAGATGCTTCCAAACTGTAACTGCAATGTAGTCTCTGTTCCACCCGCAAAGCTGCACACAGCAGTTTATCTGGACCTCATTATTAAAATGAGTTCCTCTATCTGATTCCAATGTAGTTAGAAATCCGAACCTTGGAATGAGCTCCCTCAACAACAGCTTAGCTACTGTGAGACTGCCACACCTCCTGGTTGGATAGGCCTCAACCCAACGGGAGAATATGCACACCACAACCAGAATTTACCGCAATCTATTACACATGGGCATTTCAACAAAATCCAGCTGCATCCTATTGAAAGGTCCTCCTAACCTCCCTATGTGACTCAGTGTAACAACAGTCCTTTTCCCTGCATTTATTTGCTGACATGTTACACATCAATGACACAATGCCTCTGCAACCACTCGAAATTTATGATTGAACCATGCCTGCCTGAACAACCTCAACATCACTTCTCTTTCTATATGTGCTGAACAATGAATCTGCCTTGCCATAGGGTACAATAAACAGTCGGGCAGACCTGCTCTCTCATCATTTGAAACCCAGATATCATCATCTCTTTTTACACAACCTGTTCTAATCCAGCCTCATTTTCCTCTTCAGAAACTTCCTTCTGCAGACGCCTCACCTCATCCCAAGTATTGGCAGCTGCCAACATCATATTGAAATAGGTTACCGCTGTGTCCTCGTTTCTGTGTTCTACATTGAAAGTACATGCATTCAAAGCACAGTAACGTGCAACTTCATCTGCATATCGATTTCCTACAGTGACATAATCTGTTTCCCCACAGTGTGCAGAGCACATCACTATGGAAACATCCCTTGTCAACTGTAATGCCTCCAACAGTTGTCTCACAATCTTCCCATTTCTAATTGGGGATCCAGATGACGTCATGAATCCCTGTTGAGACCATAACTGTCTGAAATCATGAACCACACCGAATCCATACTGGCTGTTGGTATAGATCGTCACTTGGAGATTCTCAGAGACACAGCATGCACGGGTCTGGGCAATGAGTTCAGCCACCTGCGAGGAGTATACTCCTTGTAACCAAGTGGCTTCCACCACTCCAGAAACAGTAAAGACAGCAAAAAGTGCTCTCAAATTTCCTTCATTGTCTCTTAAACACGAGCCATCAACAAACAGAACATAATCAGGTTTGGGCAGTGGCTCATCAACAATTCGGGATGTGCTTTGGTGCACAGTTTAGTGACATTGAGACAGTCATGGTCTTCACTTTCCTCTCCCTCTGTATTTGGAACAGGTAACAAGGTAGCAGGGCATAACACAGAACAGCGCTTAAGAGTGACATTGTCCGCAGCCAAAATCACTTGTTTGTATCACGTCAATCGGTTATTAATCAAATGCTGCGTTTTTGTTGTTGTCAACAGAATGAGTGTGGAACATACACTGTCAATGGGTGACCCATCACTTTGCTCTCACATCGTTCAGTAATGTAGCTGAGAAATAGACCACTGGTCTATGGGCACCTCCAAGCAATTGTGTTAGTACAGAGAGTGCACAACCTTCTCATTCAAGACAGAATAGCAAAAACGCTTTGTTGTAATCAGGCATTTCTAAGGCTGGAGCACGACACAGCCTCTCTTTCAGCTCCAGGAAGGCAAGCAAGCAATCGTTATTCCCTGGTCCCGGAGCTGACACATCCTTGTGTGCAAACATCTGCAAAGTCTTAGCCATCAGGAATCCACTGGCGACAGTAGCCCACCATTCTCAGAAACATCCTGACCTCTTTCTGAGTGCATGGCAGATTCATCTGCATGATCGCTGATAATCGCTCCGGTGACACCTTTCTCTTGCCTTTTTCAATGCGGTGTCCCAAATACTGTACTTTGTGCAGGCAATATTGGAGCTTGCTCTGGGACACCTTATGTCCATTTTTAGCCACATGGTTTAACGGCACAATAGCATAGTCTCTGCAACCTTCCCTCATATTCGATACGATCAAAAGATCGTTAATGTATTGAACCAGAACTGAGTTGCGAGGTAAGACTAAGGACTCATGGTTTCTTTTCAAAATCTGGTTAAAGATAGGGCTTTCATTATACATTTGTGGAATACGACACCATGTTAAAACACGATTTGCCAGCTGGAAAGTGAATAAAAATTGGCTCTTCTCGTGTAATGGGATCGAGAAAAAGGCTTGGCAGAAATCAATGACCGTAAACCTCTCAGCTTCACATGGGATTTGTAACAATATCACAGATGGATTTAGTACCACAGGACAACATGGAGCCACTATCTCATTAATCTTTCGGAGGTCTTGGACATTGCGATATTTACCACTAGGCTTCTGTAAGAACATAATAGGAGAATTGCATGGGCTCTCCAGAATCTCTTTCAGAATGCCATTTTCAATAATGGAGCTAATCACAGGTGTGATACCTGCCACAGTTTCAGGTGTCAAATTATACTGTGGGGTTCTCGGAAATTCAGCATTTGGCGTAACCTGTATGCGGACTGGTTCAACTCCTTTAATCATCGCCATCGTACACAAGAACACCATCCGCATCTCGACTAACTCCGACGAGACCTTCACCGCCGCCGAACACCTACACTTCCAGATACACACTGACCCCAAGACCACCCTCCGAGGCACCCTCATCTACAGACCCCCGGGACCACGCACACTATTCAGCGAAGACATCGCAGACTTCATCAGCCCGCACGCCATGCCCTCAGCCGACTACATCCTCCTAGGGGACCTCAACTTCCACCTGGAGAACAACAACGACAGAAACACCACCGCCCTGCTGGACAACCTCGCCAACCTCGGACTCAAGCAACTGGTGAACACGCCCACCCACTACGCCGGCCACACGCTTGACCCCGTCTTCTCTTCCAGCAAGCACATCTCCTTCAGCCACGCCACCGGACTACACTGGACCGACCACAGCTGCGTCCACTTCAGCTTCAGAAAGACTGCGACCCACCACCACCCGCAACAGGCTCCCCGCCGGAGCTGGAGCAAGATCACCACCGAGCAGCTCACCGCCTCCCTCAGCCAGAACACACCCACCAACACAACGGACCCAAACGAAGCAGCCAGCAACCTCGCCAAGTGGCTGACCGCCTGCGCCGACGACCTCGCACCACTAAAAACCCTCCCAGCAGACCCGGAAGCAAGAAAACCCCTTGGTTCACCAACGACCTCAAGGAATCCAAGAAGAACTGCCGCACTCTCGAGAGAACCTGGCGACTCGACCAGACCACAGACAAAAGGACCGCCCTCAAGCACGCCACCCGCAAACACCACCAGCTGATCCGTGCCACCAAGAAGTCGGCACTCAAAGAATGACTGGACAACAACGCCCACGACAGCAAGGAACTTTTCAGCATCGTCAAAGAGTTCTCCAACCCCAGCGCCGGAAACAACGACATCACCCCCTCGCAAGACCTCTGCAACTCACTCGCCACGTTCTTCCACCGCAAGATCACCGACATACATAACAGCTTCGACGCACAAACCACGCACCCTACCGCCGAACCAACGCCCGCCACCACCACCCTCTGCAACTGGACCCCGATCAGCACCGAAGACACCACCCGCACGATGAACTCCATCCACTCCGGATCACCAACCGACCCCTGCCCACACCACGTCTTCAACAAAGCCGACGCCACCATCGCACCCCATCTCCGGGACATCATCAACTCCTCCTTCCACACTGCCACCTTCCCGGAGAGCTGGAAGCACGCCGAGCTTACCGCCCTCCTGAAGAAACCAACGGCGGACCCCACCGACCTCAAGAACTACCGTCCCATCTCGCTCCTTCCGTTTCCGGCCAAAGTCATCGAGAAGACCGTCAACGGACAGCTTGCCGCCTTCCTCGAGACGAATGGATCCCTCGACCCCTCGCAGTCCGGGTTTCGGGCCAACCACAGCACCGAGACCGCCCTCATCGCAGCCACCGACGACATCAGAACCCTAACCGACAACGGGGAAACAGCAGCCCTCATCCTCTTGGACCTCTCCGCGGCGTTCGACACCGTCTGCCACCGCACCCTAGTGAAGCGCCTCAGCAACATCGGAATCCGAGAGAAAGCACTGGAATGGATCATCTCGTTCCTCGCCGGAAGAACCCAGAGAGTCCGCCTCCCCCGTTCAGATCCGAGGCCACTGAAGTCATCTGCGGCGTTCCACAAGGATCTTCACTCAGTCCAACGCTCTTCAACGTCTACATGAGCCCCCTCGCAGCCATCGCACGCCAACACAACCTCAACATCATCTCCTACGCCGACGACACCCAGTTGATCCTCTCCCTCACCAACGACCCCACCACCGCCAGAGCAAACCTACACGACGGGATGAGAGACGTCGCCGACTGGATGAGGAACAGCTGCCTTAAACTAAACTCAGACAAGACGGAAGTCCTCATCCTGGGCTCATCACCCTCCGCCTGGGACGACTCCTGGTGGCCCCCGGCCCTGGGCACCGCGCCCAAGCCAACGGACCACGCACGCAACCTGGGCTTCATCCTGGACTCCTCCCTGTCGATGACCAGACAAGTCAACGCCGTCTCATCCTCGTGCTTCAACACCCTGCGCATGCTCCGCAAGATCTTCAAATGGATCCCCACTGAAACCAGGAAGACCGTCACCCAGGCACTCGTCACCAGCCGACTGGACTATGGGAACACCCTCTACGCCGGAACCACAGCCAAACTTCAAAAAGACTCCAGCGCATCCAGAACGCCTCCGCACGACTCATCCTGGACATCCCCCGACACAGCCACATCACCGGACACCTGAAAGACCTGCACTGGCTCCCCGTCAGCAAGAGAATCACGTTCAGACTCCTCACCCACGCACACAAGGCCCTCCACGACCTGGGCCCAAAGTACCTCAACAACCGCATGACCTTCTACACGCCCACCCGCCAGCTACGATCAACCAGCCACGCCCTCGCCATCGTACCACGCATCCGCAGAACCACCGCCGGAGGAAGATCCTTCTCCTACCTGGCAGCCAAGACCTGGAACTCCCTCCCAACTCACCTTCGGCGAACCCAGGACCATCTCTCCTTCAGGAAGCAGCTCAAGACCTGGCTGTTCGAGCAGTAACTTACCCCCTCCCCCAGCGCCTTGAGACCCTCCCGGGTGAGTAGCGCGCTCTATAAATGCCATGATTGATTGATTGATTGAGTCCAATCTGAAGTCCAACACCACCTTTGAGATCCTTTGTGTCCCTAAGGTCTAAAAGCATATCCTCCACCATCCGCAGAGGAAACATCGTGACATTTAGATTTTGGTTCGCCAATTTGAAAGCAATGGCCTCATCATTTGTCTGCAGTTCAATTCCCTTTGGTGTGCAATGTATAGTGCAATTCAGTTAACACAGCAAGTCAAGACCCAACAGGCACACAGAACGTGAGTTACACAACACAAACTGATGACGGTCCTCAAAGGACCCAATCGTCACTGGTATCTCCTCAGTTAGAGGATTTTACATTCTCTTTTTTGCAACTCCTACAACTTGGATTGATTTTCCTGAGAGGGGTAGGTTTGGGGCTTCTGCTGTTCTCACAGTAGAGCGGGTAGCACCAGTATGAATCAAGAATGTTATTGGATGACCATCAACATCTGCATCAATGTAGGTCCACTCTGGCCTACCTCTAAGACTGCACCAAGTGTACAGTCTTCCTTCCCTCTTAGGCACCATCATGAGGATGGATCTAGGCCAAATTCGTCAAATGATTCCATCAGAGGCATTTGGTGGTATGTTCGATTTCTCTGTGATATCATCGAATGCTGTGGTACTTGCATTACATGACCCTGAGGCCCCTCCACATTCTGTGATCTCTGCCTCATCACAGTCTGTATCTGCACCGCATCTTTATGTCCCTGACTAAATCCTCCACCTTGCTCTTGATTTGCAGGGTTGAGACAACATTCATACTTTTAATGCCCCACTTTATTGCAAAAATGACACATTTTGGACTTCTTTAGCGTAGCCACATCTATTTCTGTCTTTAGATCTATGGAAATACCTCTACCCCTTCCTTGTCTTAGCAACCCTCCATTTTACTGCATCTGAACTCCTGCGGGATGATTTCCCTGCGCCCTAGCAACATTTCCAACGGGGGCCTGTGACTGTCCTGTCTTTTGGGCAGCCCTCATCTGTACCAACATCAACTTCTCTTCAATTCTCTTGGGTCTCGAGTAAACTTTGTCACTACACTACTTGGCATAATGCAGAATTTAATCGACTGTCTTTTTCTGCCTACACATCAAATGTTGTTGTATCATGGGGATAATCTCAGGCCTCAAACCTGTTACAAACTTGGACAAACTGTTCCATGTCTTTGGGGTCAAGGTTGTCTAATCAACTGTACTGTTTAAAGGCCTGTAACAACTTTTCATAGTAAGCATGAATAGTTTCTTTGGACTCTTGGGTCGTTCGGTCAATTTTTACCCAATCAATATCTTGTGGAGCTATTTTAGACTGTAACCACGTCGTCACCTGATCATATTTTTTCATTACCATTGGCGATGGATCATGAATCATTGGGTCCCTCTCTGGTTCCTTTTTTTTTTTCTTTTTTTTTTGTCCTCATTCGCTGAAACAGGAGTGAAAAAGAGGGATTCACATGTTGTTGCCCTTGGGTAGTGACAGCCCAGTTCCTCTCTCCCCAAACACACAATCTCTGCGAGCAATCCTGCTCTATTAGAAAAAGGTGCCAGCTGAGGCAGGGAAAAGGCTTACTCATTGGACCCCTGATCTAAAGGTCTTACTGGTTGCTCACACCAACATAAGAGGGGTATCCAAAACTCATACCTTCTTTGTCCCTTGTCTGAAATATCCAACTTGGCCACACTCCTCACGGAGTTTAACCAATCCTCATATCTTGGAGGGGCCTGTGAGACCCATTGTCTACAGATCTCTCTACGGGCCAATAGAATAACATAAAAAAACAACTTTGCATTGTTATTATTACTTATAAGTTGCGGATCCAAACCTCCAAATATAACTAGTAAAACGCTGACCTTGATTTGTAACTTCAAGGAATTAGACAGGACATTACTCACAGCCTCCCAGAATGACTGGATCTTTGGGTAGTATAGAAACATATGCAGATCATCTTCCTTCAAGCTGCCATATTTTGGACACGCAACATCTCCTCCTTTTTCAAATTTGGATAGTTTTTTGGGGGTCCAGTAGGCCCTGTCAATGGTGAATAAATGATTCCTCCTCAGGTATGCAGGTTTTACTATTTTGTACAACATAGACATAGATACTTGCCATTGGTCTTCCAGCGTGGTCTCCGGCAAGCATCTCCCCCATAGATCCACCGGCAACGTAAAATCCCGTCTTCCATCTCTACCATCAGCCAATACCACAAAGAAATTTCTTTTTTCGGTACGACCCCAGACCATAGCCTCTCTTCGAATTCATTGTATTCTCCTACACAGACATTCTACCATTCCAATATAATGGCTGGAGCAGGAAAATAGGTTTATATGCAGACGACATTTTAATCTTCACTACCAACCTACAAAGAACATTGAGGTGTGTTTTAACTTTAACAGCAGACTTTGGGAAAATCCCAGGTTACAACATCAATGAACAGAAAACGGACGTTATGGCCTGGAACACAGAGGTAGGTGAAGTAAAATGTAAAAAGGATATGAGATATCTAGGGGTTAAGATCACCCATGATATTGCAAAGCTTACCAAACAAAACTTTGACAAAGTTATGAAAGAGGTGGGGGGCTTGCTGAAGAACTGGTTATATCTTCCGCTAACTCTGTTCGGTCGAGTTAATCTTGTAAAGATGGTAGTTCTACCAAAGTTCACTTTCCTTTTTGACTCTATCCCCCTACCCTTTCAGAAAGAGTGGTTTGCAAAGATGCAAAGTCAGATTAGATCTTTCATTTGGTCATCTAAAGGGCCACGGATAGCTTGGAAAAAACTGAGAAGGAGGTTGGAGAAAGGTGGATTAGCATTACCAGATCTGCTTTTTTACTCCTGGTCTTTCTTATTAAAGAACGGGAGAATGCTCTTAGACAGACCCAAAAAATCTGAGATTGGCAAGCTTTTTGAGGTGATGCTAAAGACAGAGAACGGAGGGGAATGTGGCTTCATGTATAACTATGCGGATCCAAAGTACTTTAAAAGTCAGGCTGAAGATTCTTGGGGGCATGGCTGAGACATGGTATGAAATCAGGAAGGTTACAAAATTGTCATATTTCAGTCAGTTTGCCCCCATTTGGGACTCTCCGGGCTCACCAGAATGGATAAAGGATGCGTTGGCAATCTGTAGGAAGGTAGGAACTGACTGCATGGATACCCCCACTTTTTTCCTGGTGTTTTGCTGGTTTTTGACTAGTCTGACTGTGATCTTGCTAATCAGGACCCCAGTCTATCTGCTTTCTCCCTAAATTGGTTCTGTAAAGTACTGTGGTACACTCCAGATTGGATACGGGGGTACCCTTATAAGTCCCTAGTATATGGTACGCATGTACCCAGGGCATAGGTACCCCAGAGGCCTCTCATGGGCTGAAGCATGTATTATGCCACCCATGAGAGGCCATGCAAAATGGAACCTCAGGTCTGCTACTGCAGCCTGTGTAAGTTGGTGATTGCACCACTTACTTAAGATATAGGTTCACTATATCTATATATCACCTACACTTAAAACTTTGTAAGTCACCCCTATAGCAGGCCTTAACAATCCTGAAGGCAGTGTGCTGGGTTTTGCGTGAGAGGGTGCTCCTACATGAGCAGGGCACCTCTGCAGTCTTCGGAGACCATTCTCCCGGGCTGTACGTGATACTAGCAGACATATAGGTAGAGGTGCATTATAACCTCGCTGCAAATGCTATCTCGTAAACGACTGCAACGAAGTATGTCATGTTTGGTCTCAAACACCTTGGAATCATACCTCCACACCAGTAACTGGTGTGGGAGGTATGATTCCTCCCCTCAGAACCGAGGTTCTGGGGGTACCTAACTCTACAAGTACCAACTTTCTCGAGCCTTACAGCACAAAATGGATGCTGCCATCCACAGACACGAGTCTGCCCTCCTGCTGCTGAGCCAAGCACGAGCAGGGGAATGCATTACAATAGGCATCCTGTCACAGGCAGGTGTTACCACCTCCCAGACAGGATTTAGTGTATTGGGGCTGGGTGGGTGTACTGTTTCAGTGCCAGAAAGTCTGCACGAGGGGCACACTTGGTGTCCCTGTGCTTAGTCCAGTTCAAACCAGTTCTAGGAGCCATTTGCTCCTGTTCTGGCGCAAAACTGGACAAAGGACATGGGTGTAGCCACCCCTCTGTCCTGCCCCTCCCCTATGAGGGTCCCTAGAATCTGTCCAACCCTTTCCGGTGGGTATAAAATGGGTTACCTGGCTACAGGACATTAGATTTTACATGGACAAGATTCTGCAAGAAGATACCACTATACTTCGACCGTCTGGACACACTGGACTTCGCTGGACCTCCCTTGGGCTCGACTTCATCTTCCCTTGCCGTCCCCAGTCTCGCCACTGTCCGTGATCCATACAAGCTCCGTGCTGGACCCTGTGGACCTCCAAGACAACAGAAGAATCTCACCTTGGAGTGAAGGAGTCACTCCCATGCAAACGCACATTTGACCAGTTTGCTGACCCTGAGCTCCTGCGGACTCCAAAGGCTCCAGCAACACAGGAGGTGGATTTCTGAAGGTCTCCGAGGTTGAGCTGCCCTCTTACTGAGCTTGAGGCAGATATCCCTCGTGGGGACCGTATAACCTGTACCCCTGTGAACCGCATCAATTTGCAGCTGCACATGCTTGTTGTCATGCAACAATTCCGTGCATTGGGTCATTTGTAGCCCTGACCCCAGCGCATCTTTTCAGAGAAGGACTCCGGCATCCTCACACTCTGTGCTCTGCTAGCTGGTATCCTGTGAAACTGCCTGAGGTCCCCTCGCGACCCCTGTGCCTTCGGCCTGTGGGTCCACTTGAGGGTACACTTTGCTTTATTTGGGCTCCCCTGGTTGCTCCAGGCCTGCCCTGACTCCCCTTGCTGAGGTGAGTCTCCTGGTCCTTGCTGGGCCAGATCGACACCGAATTTGACCATCCACGTTGCCGCTGCCAAGGCTTGATTGGTGCTCCCGCCGTACACTGAACCCTCAGCACTCGACATGCTTCGTGGGACAGCTTGTATCTGGCTCCTGGTCATCCTAGACGTCTCCGGGTCCTCGTAGCTGAAGAGTCAAGCTCACCGTCAACGCACCTGAAGCACCCGACATCGGTGGGCATTCGTCTCCCGAGCCCCTGGTCACTCCAAAGTGACCCAGACTCTGTCCCCTCTGCTTTCAGGTTCTTCTCATCTAGAATCCACGTTTGGATTCCACTGGACACTTTTCTTTCTTCCAGCAGCAGCATTTCTTTGTCGACATCCATAGAAAACGACAAGGGTTTCCGACGCCACTTTGCACCTATGCACCCGGCTCCTCTGGGATAGGTAACCCTGGTACAATGGTATCCACGGGTGGGGTGGCCCTCCAAACTCTTAAGTTCCAAGGGTTGTCTTCGTAATCTGCTGGGAAGGGTCCTTAATCTCTGATTTTCCATCCGCGACTTTCCCAATGAATTGTACGGAGCACGCGGTCGTGTTCGCACACTGCACCCGTCCTCCGTGGGGTCCCTACTCACTCACCTTGGGTGGTTCCTTGGGGTCCCAGCGATTCTACACCTTCTAGACTAGGTCTAGTCCTGAGTCGTGGTTCTTATACTACTTATTTAGTATATGGTTTGGTCTCCCCGGGAGCCCACTGTGTATTGTGCTACTTACGTTTGATTCTTTGAAACTGTATTATTTGATTTGTGTTCTATCCTCGGGTAGAGGATACTAGAGAGTGTTATATATAATAAATACATATTTTTATAACTACTGTGTGGTTTCCCTTTCATTTAACCAATACTATAAGGTTGCATTCTGGTAAAACAAGGTGCTTAACATTCCTTCAAGGCATAGCCTGAAGGCTGCTCTCCATAGCTACCACTAGGATAGCTTTCAATAAAGGTTATCTTTGACCTAATCACCATAAGGGTTGTTTGGACTGGTGCAAGGTGCCCACTTTAATTAGTGGACAGCATATACCAGGTCAACTTCTCACACAATCCCACTAAGGGAGGCCGGTATACTAAGGTGGAAGCACCTATTGCACGAAGGCCGTGTGATCACGTGGGAATGATGTAATCAGGAATTGGGCCAAAGTGTCTCAAGATTTAAGCTTCTACAGGTTCAGAGTTGGTATCAGGTCTCTGGTTCCTTTTGAGGCCATTCTATGGCTATCTTGCATGCAGACCACAAGTCACTAGGGACCACAATTTCAAACAACGTATTCAAATCAATCCACAACACTTTCAAAATCTTCACAAATAGATCGACCTGTTCATACCACTCAGCAGGCTTTTCCCTCAACTTCAGAAATTCATTTGTGAATGCAGCAAGATCCCCTCAACTCCAAGGCACATGCACATAAACCTCACTAGGCACTTCCCGTAACGCATATGCCTATACTCCTGCTTCCCCCCATCCCGGAGGAGGCAACTCCCCAGTAACCTTCTTTGCACTTTTCTTCTTTGACCACCTCTCTTCCCATTTGTCTAACGTACCCCACGCCTTCATTCCTATTACCAGTTCCTGAATGTGTGTGTTTTAATTCAGGCACCCTCTTGTCTTCTATTTCCTGGTCACTGTAGGCAAGTCTGTGATTCCCTTGCAACATCTTTGTTCGGTTCAAATCTACATTATATTTCGGAGGCAATTCCGTCAGTTTCTCATGTGTCTGTCTTGCTCTCCTGGTAACATCCTTCGCCATAAACAGTAAATCATCAGGTTCGTATGTCTCTATCCCATCAAGAGCTAGATTTCCACTAATTATCTCATCCAACTCGGCTCTTATCTTTACTGCATCCACTAATTTCTTCCTCACTGCAGATCTTATGATACCCTGACTCAATTGCGTATTCTGATTCTCATTGGTGTTACTATGATACCTAAGCCATGATTCCAAATCTGAATTGTCAAATATGTGTTGCCTGGCAGATGTTCCATGTGCCGCTTCTTTCTCCCGGAGTGTGCTGCTTTGTACCCTGGGAAGCGTTCTCCACACTGTTAGGTCCAAATCAGCGCTTCTTGTAGGTAGGGGTCTCGCAGTATGAGAGGTTTTCTGAACTACAGAAGGATCTGCTGTCGCTGCATATGGAGTACTTGAGGTTACAGGAGTCAGTGGAACAAAACCCCCATCAATATTTGCTGATCTGCATTGTAGTGTTCCTTCAGTATCCATGTATTGTTGCTGATTTTCATTCCCTATAGAGTTTGGGTCATTTATGGGAACGATAGGCCCAATCATGATTGGTACTGTAAGAGCTCCTGGTAGTCTGCAAGCAGCATTAAGGTTACACTGATCTGAGCACCCTGCCGTACATGTTCCCACCTCTTCTCTCCTTTCTATTAACCTCACTCCTGTCGATATCACTTCCACAACACCAGGATCTGGGGCTACTGATGCTGATGCACTCTCAGTGTTAACAGTCTCATCAGGACTTCTCCCACTTCCATCCTGTAGTGCAGTGGTTCCCAAACTGGGGTCCGCGGACCCCCAGGGGTCCCTGACACATTCCCAGGGGGTCCGCAGGCAGCTGTCTTAAAAGCAATGCAAAGTTTCTTGTATAATCTTCAGTTTTACGACAACAATAAAAGTGTCAAGATAACTCGAGTGATTAATGTACCTGCTGGAGAGAGATGGAAGGTAGCGCAGAGGGTTAATATGCCTGCTCCAAAAAACGTGTACCATGCATTTTTAATAAAACAGTATTTTATGTGCATAGCTTAGTGGGTTACTGCTTTTGTCACAGAGATTCTGTTGTTACTGTGCAGTTCATAAGTTACAATCATAATCTAGCACCGTCAGCTATGAACTGCCGTCAAAGTGCTGCATACAAACTGCATGGTACAAGTTAGTATGCCATCTTTTTTTCCCAGTCTTTCATTATCCTGATGCTGCCAAAAAGTTATGTTTGGGTAGAATTAAATTGTTATAATTAAAGTCAACGCTAACCACTGTGTTACATTCTGAAACCAGATTTTGTGCTTCTCCAAATCAAGCACTCTTAAAAGATGCTTACCAGTATGGATGACATGTGAATCCTACACCTTGAAGTCCCCTTTCCCCTATGTAACATTTTCTATACACTGATTTACACACGTATGATTCATTGGGGGAGATGTACTAAGCTTTTGCGCCATGTTTGCGCACAAAAGTGACACAAAACGACGCAAAATCTTTTTTTTGTAATTTACTTTCCAGCACTAAACTTGTTCCCATGCAACCACCCAAGGTTTCTCACGCTAAACCCAATTTACTAAAAACAGTAGATTGGGGTTAGCGTGAGAACACTGCGCCCTTTTCAACTAGGCACAAGGAAGGAGAAATTCTTTCATTTCTCCTTCCTTTTCCGACTTTTGCATGCGTGCTGCACTGTGCAGCACGCCTATAAAGTGGGAAAAGCTTTCCCTTGTGTCTAGCATAGTATTTTGTACAGGAAGGGTACCCTTCCTGTACAAAACCTATGCTACACTCATGCACACACCTTAGCGCTACAGCGCTAAGGTGTGTGCATGGCACAGGGCTACTGAAATCAGCGCCGGCGCAAGAGAAAGGGGAGGAGAGAGCCATAGCTTTGGAAATATGGCGCTCCCTGCTCCCTCCCTGTTGCGCAACGCAGCGCAGCCTCGCGGGGGCTGCGCTGCGCTGCATTGCGCAACTTTTTTGTAAATCTCCCCCATTGTTTCTGTATGTGTGTGATGTAAAGTGCTCTGACACCCTACACTAGTATGAGAGATGCTATAAAACAAATGAAATACATGTGACAGAGGTGCTATGAGAAGAAGAGAGGCACTGTTGGAGATGATAGGGAGGGATTCATGGAAGAGCCCCAAAAGATTGTTGTATTGGTGCATAGTAAGGTCATCATTTACTATGCTTTAAAAGCGAATACAAATCAATATATAATTACAAATGTGTTGTAGAATGCACGATTTTTCCCCAAATTTTCTTGGTGGGAGAGCCCCCAAAGTCCGCTTTGTAGTGGCCAGGCTCACTCACTGCACTTGGTGTGCACCGTACGGGGACTGGCCTGACAACATTTGCCAGGGCTGCTTTGGGTTCCAGTCCGGCCACGTCAGGAGCAGGAGCCTCATACTCTAAAATAAAGCCAAATATTGAAAAGTTAGTCGCCGAGATGCAGCACCAACCTTCCTATTAAAAATTTTCGATTTTGCAAATTTTTTTCAATATAAAATACTAAAAGCTTTAGTAATTTGGATATCTGTTTGGTGTGCACATGTGTGTTTATTTTTTTTGAATTACTGTTTTAATGTTTGAAGTTTAAATTGTACGAATTGCTTGGGGGTCCTTGGCTTCCAGTAGTGACTCAATAGGGGTCCTCAGGAGTCAAAAGTTTGGGAACCACTGCTGTAGTGGATTATAAGGTGGTGGATCATCAGTCAGCAATCCCTTTAACAAGCTGTCATCAGTGTCACTGTCATTCTGCCTCCTTTTTCTTATCCCTGACTTTTGAGACCTCATCCCTCATCAGTGCGGGATATAATATTTCTCCCTCAATCATGTCTACCCTCCATCTCTTTCACTTAACATCCCACTGTGCCTCTTGATAAGCTCGCATTGTTTTCTTCATCTCTCCCTGATAGTGATCTCTCTGTTTAGCATTAGCCACACGCATCCATGCATCAAACTCGTCAAACTGTGTAGGTCTAGATAGAGGTTTCATTGCAAACATCACTCCCCTCAACTGATTAAGTATTTCCAACTTGAAAGTGCCATAGCGTGGAAATGATAATGCACCCTCTTTCTCAGTGATTTTGTGCCAATTTTGAAGCCAAATGATAGTATGTAGTCCTTTCATTTGTCGCCATATAATGAGCCGGTGTATCTTCCGGTGGTGGCTCCTCGCCCACCCTAGTGGTGATAACCTCATCCCCTCAAAACATGTCTTGCAGAACCCTAAAACATCGCATGATTTTACAGATTTATGAAATGTCAACAATCCAATTCTAATTTTGTATCAAATAGTACGACAATGCGATCTCGAGCACCCCAGATGTAATAGGCGATCGTCAACCAATCCCAGCGCGGTGTTACATCAACCAACCTATCCCAGCTGTGCACAATCTGACGTTACCCTCACTCCTAACAGCGGTTCACCCTCCTTCACAATTTCTCCATACACATTCATTAACACAATCATTTTATAATTTGTAATGGTCTGCCTTTCTAAAAGAAAATAGAGACATGCTCATACAAGAATACACACTCACGGTGAAATCTCGACCAGCGGGGATTCACCTGAATCAGTACAGTTTACACTCTGCACAAAAAGATCTACTACATGATTCACAATCTTCCCATTCACACAAAATTCAAAAGTCTTAGTTGGAGCCATCAACGACGTCTCATGACGAACCCCTCAACACTTCAGCAGACAACCACATTCACTCGATTCTCGCGACAACTCCGCAAGACATCACACAATCAAATCATCACTGCAATCTAACACGCTCCACACACCCCTAGTAATACTCACTCCTCTTCTCGCCGCTTCTCTTGCCGCACATCGCCAACCTCTGTCCTCTCCAGTTCTCGATCATTGGGGCTCTACTTTAGGGACTTTTGGGTCAGGGTCCCAGAGTATTCTAGATTGAGTTCCAGGTTCTCCCCTTACTTCATGTGCAAACCACCCGTCTCTGCTACCAACTGAAAGGGCTTGGGCCCATTCGTTCCATTTTCCTCTGATGTCAGTCCTTCGATGGTTCTTTTTAGGAGCATGAAAGTGTAAAGCGGGAACATTTTTGTAAATCAATTTAAGAAACAGTGTAACTCGATCTGGCCACAAAATAACTCAGGTAGACAGCCAAATGGAGCTTAGTCAAAATGTATTACTTGATTAAAAAATAGTGGGACATACACGAATCTCAGCATAAAAGTGTTCTAATACAGCGGAAACAAAATAAATCCAATTCTCCTGAAGAGATTCACTTGATGCAACATGATAGAACAATAAGTTCTATGCCTATTATGTATGAAATCAGGAAGCAAAAGTTAAGGTTCCCCTGCATCGGCACTTCGTTGGTGTACAGGATTTAATTCTATTTATCTCTACACTATCTCTAGATATGGCATCCCTAAATTAGCATATAAGCAACAGGCTTGAAAGAGAAAAGGTGTCTGGAATTGGAGCCTTTTTCAACAAGTCACTCCACCATAAGATGGGTCAGCAGCATGAAGCCTCATCTGGGAAGGAGCAAGCTAGCACTCAGGTGCTCTCTGTTGAGAATGCAAAGAGGAATGGGGTATCTGACAGTCGCGGTCCGTGTAGGAGTGCCGGCCGGGCGGTGACGTGGGGCGGGGGAGGGGCAGGGTGGGGGGTAGCAAAGTACGGATTACGGACCTATACAGGTAAGTAAACATTTAAATCAATGAAACGAATTTCGTTGCGCGCACTGCATCGCATTTGGGAGAAACATGCACTTCTGCTGATTAAATAATACAAGCTCTATGTGTAGCAGGGTAGCTTTTTTATGTGTGTGAGGAAAGCTTGCACTGCTGATGCCTTTTTGGTACACATTCTTTGTGTGTGAGGGAAACATTAATTATTGCTATCTGAACTATACCTGTTAGAGAATCTTGTACTATTCATGCCCGTGTGGCACTTTTTCTGTGCATTCGAGGTAAGTGTGCACTGCTTTTGTCCATGTGGTACCTGTTCTGTGGTTGCAAGGAAAACCTGTACATCTGATACCATTATGGTACCTGTTTTCTGTGTCTGCACTAATCAGAGGTTGCTCTACCTATGCCTACACTATAGTGCGTGTGTGTATGTGGGCGTGTGCATGTGCGTGTGTGTTTTTTAACACTGTATAGGATCATTTCTGTGGGTTCCAAGGACGCTTGCACTACTGATTTCTATGTGGTATTGGTGGTAATGTGTATGTACATACATGTTAGGTACAGCACACACTTCTTCTGCCAGTACTTAACCTGTTCTATGCATGCAAAGGAAGACTGCACCATGCCCTCCTGCTTTGCAGCAGCCTGGACTTCTCTTTTGATCCTGCAGTTCCTCATTTGAGCCTGCTCTCCCCATTTAAAGTTTGTGAATCTTTCGTTGCAGCCTTCAGGACCGGCAGAGTGCACTTCCCTATAGAATTGCATCCAAACTCCAGCCTTTCATCCCGTGGCCTCTCTTTGCACTCTGAGGTCCACCAGATCATTATAACTTTACTATAGTGAATAGTTGTTCACTAACATACCGAGGGGTAACAACCTAGACAGAAGCATGACATGCCTTCCTAGCACGAAGAATGCTTACAGGAAAGGTATCTGTGCAGTATGTGTCTTTACAGTCACAGAACAGGTATTATGGGCAGCAATTGAGGATGATTCTTTATGTAGGATATAAGAATCCTCTACAGCTATCCATTCTGTGTGTTATTCAGGATTGCATGTGCTTTTTCAAAAAACAAAGTCAAAGCATTTTCATTGACGGTGCTTGATAACCGGGATTGTGAAGACACATTAGTTGGAGGGTCAGTTGTTGCTCTTAGATGAAACACATCTGACAAAGAGGAGGCCATTTTGAACACTTATGTTTGGATAAGACATTCAAGGACAAAATAAAAGGCTGCTTGTTGTTAGTCTCACCATCCATGCTTAATCGTTGATTCAGCAGTCATCCAAAGCAGGGCTTGTCACATGGTGCTACAATTCTCCAACGCATGGCTGGTCTTGAAGAACAATGTTTATTTATCCTGATATCCCTGGGTGTAAGGTGTAACCACTCCACCATCAAGAATCAGTGAGCACATGCTGGGGCACAGCTGTCCATTACTTGACTGTGGGTAGCAGAACAAAACCAACAGCTCTGTTATTAGGTACATAGATCCATGCACAATACACCACAATGTTCCATCACTAGGTCTAGGAGGCCCAAATCCAATGTATTCCAACCAAAAACAGTGCATTAATCTTTTCTCAGTCTTACTGTCCTTAATCAAATAGGAGTCAGCTCTAAACACTGTGACAATACGATATCAACAGACCACTTTGAATAAAGTACATCAGAATCTCAGAACTGAGCATTGAGATTTCAATGGTGCCTTGGGGACCATTATAATGGTAGGAATTGCCATAAGGAAAATTTAAAGTGATGAGTGGAATGCTTGAATTAATCCCAGCCATTACGCCGGGCTATGTCCCAGTCATTTGTTTTTTGCCTGTCATGCTTCCTCAGATAGAAACAAGCCATATGTAATTCATCTTTGGTCCTGCTCAATAGAAACAGTCCAGCCTGAACTGCCATACCCGGTCTCCTCTGAACAGGAACACAAGGAACCCAAACCGGTTGCTTCCTAGGAGGCCTTGTCAGTGAGGTATAGCTTGAGTCCTGTGGCACAGTGAGTATGGGACCCACATCCGGCCAAACCCATTGCACTTATGGCATCGCATTGAGGAAAACGAAAAAGTGATAGGGGAATCTCAGCCTCTGTTAATTGCTTAGGCAACATACCAGTCCGTATGGAATATGGTTATTTTTGTCTGCGGTGGCATGGATGCCCAGAGTAATTCCCAGTAACTGAGATTAATTCAAGCAATCGACCCCTCACTTCTTTTCCTCTTACTGCTGGTGGGAATGAGCTATGTGTTATGCAAAAGGTTTAATCTGTGGGGCTTATTTACAAGCCCCTTGCGCCGCCGGTGTATCACTTTTAACAAGGGGCTTGTAAATAAGCCCCTGTGTATTTTGGCATCAGCTAAGCAGAGGTACACTTAAAATTATCTTCAGCTAAAGCAACTGATAGAATGCACATCTAACAGTTATCTGAAACTTGAACTATACTGGAGCAAAATAACCCAATGTAAGCCCTCATTACGAAGGCCTCTGCCCTGGGATAGGTGTTCTACCACCAGACAGATGTCCCGCTATCCCATTCCCAGACCCAGTGAAGGTAGGGGCTTTTCTTGGCTGGAAATTCCCCTATATAAAACCTCCACCAGTGCTTTGCAGGCAGACAGACCTAGTTCGAGTTGGATGTGAGTGCCAGTTCTGTAGCTTAGTAAGTGAGATTCGGGTTTGTGAATCGTACATTTCCAGGCTCAAAAACAGTATTCCGAAGGGTAGAAGGAAGGTTTGGGATACACTATTTCGATGAGGAAAATGTTCAATACTGTTTTGCAGTAGATGGGACCTTAAGTTCTTGTTAAAAAAATATTAATTATAATAGCAAGTTAAAACCTTTTAGTCAAACAATGACCAACAAAAGCATAGGAAACCCGACTCAGGGCTCCCAGACACAACTCTCAAGCCAAGAATGCATTTACTTGGGGGGTGTCACACTCCAAATGTGACTGTGGTCCCTGTCAGAGTGAGGTACCAATAACGATTCTGGGTTACATACCTGATGGTGGCTAACAGCAGTTATTACAGAGCCCTGGGGTAAAAAAACACTATCTAAGTGTTTTACAACACAACGGTGGTGAAAGGGAAATTAGATTACTCTTTTGCTGGTCCAAATGTATGGCCGTTTGTAGGGGGTAATGATTCGTCTTCTCAAATTTGTAAAGGGGAGGACATGAAGTGACCACCTACAACCAAGCAGAGAAATTTACTGCTGGTAGTCCAATGGGAAAACATTGCTTACTGTATTGGAAAAAGGTTCGCTCTACCCCTTTTTTTTACCAATCACCTGGTGTATAAGTATTACTTTGAGTGTTCCTCCTCCTCGATGGCTTTTAAATAGGCTAGACATCAATCTTCTGGGTTGTAATCTTTCCGTAACGAGGCTGCAGAGGCTTGTGCATGTGAGTGCTCTTCTAAGAGGAGCCGTATATTGGAAACCAGGAGAATACAGTACAGAACATGAACATGTTATGTTATGTTCCGTTATGTTACTTTATGCTAAGTCGTGTTAAGTTATGGGGTGTTATATTGTTCAAACCTCTACTCAGATGCGTGTCCTGGTGTTAAAGGAACCAATTAAGATCGTAATCCACATGAGTACCTGGCAAAAGCTAATCGAAAAGGAGAGGTTTTTTTTTTCTGGAAGAAAGATTTTGATTTATGCCTTAACGAGGACAAGTGAGGGCATTCCGTTGCATGGCTGCCAATAAATTAAAACCACCACCTCCAAATCAGGGCTTGCTAAAGAAAGGCAACATTAAATTGTTATCCAGTGCTGAACAAAGAGAGAGAGAGTTGCTAGGAACTTATGAAACTTCTCGGGTAGTGAGGAGGGGCCCAGGTGGTGTAGTGCAAGGGTGGAGGAATGAAGGATAGACTCCTCTCTACTAAAAGCCAGTGGAAAGCCCACCTATGAGGGATAATATATGTTCCCTATCAAGACCAAAGATTGCACGGATGGCCATATTTAGAACAAATGTAGTAATCTGATCAATTGTAAAACGCATTACAATAATCAATCCTAGAAAAAATAAGAGCTTGCTAAACTAGTTTTCGGGACTCCAGTGACAACCAAGAGTACATTTTCTTCAATGTTTTGAGGTGGAAGAAACATGTAAAAACATTGTTATTAATCTGAGAAGACAAAGACATCTTATCAAGGCAAAAGACGAGATTTGTAACCACATTCAGAGGTGGGCAGAGGTGGCCCAAGCGTGGACGGCCATCAGCTGTCAGACCATATGGTGTTACTTTGGCCAAAGACAAGCACAACATCCTGTGAATCTAGGAAAATCACTAAATATCCCCATGCCTACAAAAAACAATGAGCTATTGGCGTTGCATTATTATTTGCAACACCAATAGGTCAAACTTTCAGTAATGCGAAACCCATTGCATTGCAAATGCTTGTTTAATCTCGATCTGGGATCCCATGATGTTCTTTAGCAGGCCAGTGGACAGTAGAAAAGGGCCTAAATGTTTCCACTCCAGATAACAACATTGATGGACGCTGCATTTGAGTGTGACAGGAGGGGGTAGGGTGTGCGACAAGGAGTCAAGAGATGGCCAGAGCTGGCCAACCAAAATAATCAATTGGTGATGTCTGCTGGGAGGGAACCAAGCACTGAAAGGCAGGACAGATGCACAATATTAACCAACTAGAGAAAAGGAATTTTAAAAAGCAGCCCAACTAACTAACCAAAAGCAGTGGACTTGTTCAAAGTCCCCGATAGCCCATATACTGAGTACAGAATGCCTCGCAGAGCAGCGCATGTGCTGCCCAAGCTCGACCTAAAAATAAAAAATGAAAGTGACCTTGTGTAATGTAACTAGGGCTCATGTGAAGTGCTCCAATACCTTTGGGGCGAGACCGTGCAATATAAAACTGCAAAAAAAAAAAAAGTATTTCAGCCTTATCTGGCTTCAAGGCCTTACAGCTCCCCAAACAAGTAAAGGCTGATTGACATTGTTTAAAAGAGGCCTGAGTAAGTTCCCTTGGTCTGTCCGAATGAATGATGTGCTCAGTATCATCAGCAAACTTCATGACACGGCCAAAGGTTTGACTAAGTTGTGCAAGTAGAACAACGTAAATATTGAACAGTGTAAGTCCATGATTAATGAGAAAAACATCTGAAAAAGAGGGGGCAATTTTGGCCACTAGTATTTTTATCTGAAGATAGGAAGACAGGAGGAATGCAATTTCAAAGCCCTTTCTTTGACACCTTTTACAGGGAACCTAGCTTTAATGACATCATGGAAAAGCATGTCAAAATTGGCTAAAGGGTCCAAAAGTATCAACGCAGCACAACCACCTTGATCCAAGACTCACAGAAGCTCATCGACCACCGCCACAAGCTTTGATTCAGTAGCATCTCTTGAGGAAGGTAGGGATAGCAGCTGTTACCTCTGACTTCCCTAATACCCCTGGCTCTTGTTTTGCTTTCCCTGGTTTCAGGGAAAATGAAGACAGTAGCTTGAACAGATAGTTAACATGTCTAAAAATGCGCTCTATTCTCCGTGTGATTTCCGCTCCTTGCACTTTCCCCGATCTCAGCAACAGACAGGAGGCTGATAAGGAGATAAGTGAAGGACACAGGGTCAACCAAGAGACATTATATGGGGTTAAGACATGCACGATGCCCAGGGCTGGACTGGCCGTAGTGGTTACCGGGTGTTTCCCCAGTGGGCCGGAAGGGTGGGGGCTGGTTTTAGACCTGTGGGGGCCGTTTTTGTTACTGGGGGCCGGTTTTGCAGCAGTGCTGCAAAATCGGCCCCTTGTAACAGCACAGCTTCAATGTTCCCGCCAGGACCCCCACCCCTTCCCCGGTCAGACATAATTGCCAGGCCTGGTTTGCGATCCCAGTCCGGCCCTGACGATGCTACTTCCATTACCTTAGGTATTTTTGGTGAATTGACATCAACGGTGCATTGCACTGAGGGCTCAAACACTGAGCATAATTATGAACATCAAATTGGCTCATGGATGAATAGTGTCAAACGTATTGTGCAAGGCAAAGTGTAAGTAAGTAAGTACATTTTTATTTTGCTTGATTAATTAAAACCATTGCATACAATAAATGCACATTCAAATCTGAACTCCTTGCTCAAATACAGTCAATTAAAATGATTTTAAAAGTGTCCACATTATTTTACACATAAATCAGTTAAAAGATTTTCACATAATTGTTTTTTCAATCGACCCAGTTAATACATAATCTATTAAGACTCACATCAATGATGAATTAAGAATTAAACTGTCAACCCTCCAGAAAATCCTTTGCAACCTTGCTCGTGGATATGTTAGTAGGCTATAACCACACGGTATTTTCCCAGACTTCAGTTAACAACTTCAACACATGCCCGGTTTTAACATCTTAGTGCCATCGTTAAAAGGTCTAGTAAGATTTAACAGGACTGTTTCAGGTGATACTCAAGTTCGTTGTTGGGGAATGATTTCTAACCAAAGGAGAAAGGTGTTTCAATCTCTGTGCTGTAATATCAAGAAATTTTAAAAAACGGCAGTTTAACTGCACTGACGTTGAATTAAAGCACAGCATTACTGCCTGTCTGCATGACCTGACTCCTTGCTGGTTAAAAAGAGGTTTTAATAGAGAACTCCTTATGTCCTTTAGTTTGTCGCATATACAAATGATGTGAATAAGTTCCTCTGTTCCACAGGCACACAAACGGCAGGGTTGATCGCCTCCTTTTCTTTCCCAAGGGGGTAAAAACGGGTTGATCGAACCAACTCCCAAGCAAGCTTTTACATTTTTTCCTTTGTCGCTATCTTTATTCCTGATTTGAGATAAGGTTGGGGTTTCAGTACATCATAGTTGTTTAGCACAACCCAGCCAGGCGCTCGTTTTGACAGAGCTTTCTTGTCCTCGGTGGCTGATAGTAGTCGTGTTGTCCTTGTGACTATTTTTTTTAAAACTGAGTGAGCCTTTGAGATATTCCAGAGGTCTGTCAGGCCTAGGGACTTGATGGATTCCAGAAGGTACTCCTTGGCTGGCGAGTTTCTAGGACGGGACAGCTCTGCCCAGACATGGCTGTTCAGTGTCCCCTCCTCGGCTGATCTGATCTTATGCCAGCATTTTACATAAGCTCCCCTTCTTTCTATTGATTGATTTTGAAGGCCAAATTCCAACCTTATTTGGGCCGGAGAAACATATTTAGGGAGTTTGAAGATCGCTCGGTAAGAGTTTGCTATTATTTTATCTAGGACTGTTGCATCTTTGCCCTTCAATGATTCACTCCCATACGTTATTGTGGGCTTCAGTTTTGCTCGCAGAACATTTAAGAAAGGCTCTAACGTTAAGTCCGGCAACAGCTTCTTCAAGGGCTTTATTGCTAGATAGGTCATAACTCCCTTCCTTCGCAGAGATTCCATCTGTGGCTTAAAGGAGTTGTTTTGATCTAGCAGAATGCCCAAATAAGTATAACTTGTAACTTGATTTAGACGAGTCCCATCCAGAGACCAATTGAAATTGTGCATGGAAAAGTGAGATTGTCCCGAATCAAGAATTGTGTGGTACACCACTAGAAAAATGCCTTAATGTGTTCAAGCCATAAAGATGTTTTTAACATCTGCTAACACAATGCTTTCGGCAATATTTATGGCCAAGACACACAGTGCAGCTCAGCAAGTTACCTTGCTGCGCTGCGTGACAGGGAAAGGGCAGGAATGCACAGTATTTAAGCCAATACGGTGCACTCCTGTCTTTTCTCCTGCACTGGCATGGTGCAAGGGTGACTCCGTTGCTTGTAGGATTGTTTTTGTGCAGGAAGAGGCACCTTCCTGCACAAAAACAATCCCCTGAGGCGTTTTCCTCTTTCTATGCACACATAGAAAGAGGAAAAAAACAAGGAGAAATAAAGCTATTTTGCCTTGTTACGCCTCACCTGGGGATGCGTAGGCTTTTTGTGTATCTGGGAATCTGGCAAATCTGGGAGATTTGTGCTGCGTTGACCTACTCGAGATTTAAGAAGCCACTCAGGGCCACGCAAGGTAGTCTTGCATGACTTCATAAATCTTTATTATTAAGCTGCGTGGCTCTTGCACCACGTTGCATGGTGCAAGACCAACGCAAAGAGGCTCATAAATATGCCCCTTAGTTTATAGGTGGTGAGTGGTGTGCACAGAGGTGGTCATTCGATGTCATTCTAAATTACCGGAACTCTACCAGAATAAGTCACATCAGTTCAACTAAAGACCTGACGCGAAGAAGGTTGAAAAAACGTGATGTATTTATTGCACATGATAAATATTATCACCCGGGGGTGAAATGTTTACCAGGTGCATATCGATCAAGTTTTTCACTTGGAAATAAGGCACAAAGAGTAGAATTTGTGTTCCAGGCACCACATTTTGCTAGGTTTGTGTTTTCCATGACCTTTTCCCAAATACACTTCTGTAGGTTTGATCTCCTGAATTCTGCTTGGGGAAAACAGAGGGGTGCAGTAATAATTAGACAGCTCGGAACGACCTGTCAGGTCATTATCAGCGCCTAAAAGCAGAATACCTTTAGGAAGATCTGGGAAATACGTAATTGCTTTTTTTGCACGAGTTATTCCGATTACATTTGCCTTTCAGCTGAGCATGCTTGAAACTGCTTCCATAGAGCAGACCAGCGTTTGCAATCATGCTGATTACAACTCGTCGGAATCGGCATGCACATACATTCATAAATCAGTTTGACAAGTCATAATAAAAATGACTGCAGGAGATCGTATTCCTAAACATTATTCCAGCCACATTTTATGGTAGATACACACAAATTACATAGTATAAATCCTTAGTATTCAATTTGTTAGAGTCAGTGAAATGTAACAGCAATGCAGGCAAAGTAAGCAGAAATATGAAACGATCAGCAATGTATTAATTTATACTGCGCTGAGAATGGACTGAAGCGGTGGTTTATAGGTGTTGGAAGCCGTCAGCCCACAGGCAAGTTCAGGCCTCTGCTGCTGTGGATTTACACCCTTGGGAGGAACGCCACGCAAACTACCACCTCACAGTTCAAAGTAATTTGCTTTATAAATGAGGTAGCAAAGGTTAGGAACAAGATGGAAGCAGAGAACCACCACCCGCTTTGAGAAGAGGACAGGAGTGCAGAGAAATCAGAAGCAAAGATCTTCGATTCACCAAAACCCAAGAGTTATCGTAAATCGCCCGATCACAGACAACTGTGGGCATTCCGGGGCTGAATCAGTGTCCCCCCCACCCCCCCTTTAGCCCCTAAACAAACTTATACTTGCACACGTAGGGTAAAGGGTAAGGACATTAAAGAACAGAAAGCAAACTTCCTGCTCCTGCTGCATAATCCCTGCGACCACAAGTAGCAGTGGGCCTAATTGATGTGCAGGACTAGGAGACTTACTGGCAAAACAGCGCTACAAAAAGATTGGAAGGGCTAAGACAGAGTCACTCTGGAGTTAGGTATAGCCTGACACATGACTGACTCTTACTTAACCCTTCATGCGGTCACAAGATTACTGGTGTCATCAGGTGCACCATCTTCCGGCTCTGGATATCAATTGACAACTCAGTGCATTTTGAGACTTGTAAACCTGGTTCACCTCAATTGAACCAATTTGACCAAGGCTTGACTTATAGTTTCACAGACAGGCTACTCTGTCATAAATGGAAAATTTCGTGCTCTTTGACTCTGACAACTTCACAGGAAGTGAGATCAATGAGCTCAGAAGACATTTAACCCCAAAACCGAATGTGCAGCATGTCACTAACATGCTTCATATGTCATTTTTAGATCTGGTGTTAGCCAAGACCTTTTGATTTTACTAAAATATGTATAATATACTTACATACAGGGGCTTCTAGTCACCTCTCTTCATCCATTGGTCTGTTGTTATGTCATTCACATTTTGCCTCTACCCACTTCAGCATGCAGCATGGGGAAGTGGGTAGCCTACTTAAGCTGCTGGTTAACTTCACTTTCTTTGAGTGATTGCATTTTGTTGTCCTACAAGGAGCACATCTGTACACAAGCTAGTTCCCTTCAGTGCCATGTTTTTGTTTTTACTTTATAATTGTTTTAGTGTTGCCTTTGTGTGTAGAGCTTGATAGCAGGGCATTTCGATACAGATTACATCTTTATTATACCCCATCTCCTACCAATTCTGTTATAAATTCCTTATGGAGTGTTTTGCTTTTCTGACTGCTCCTATTTCACAGTGTACGAGATTATGTCCATTTGAAAATGGTCTGTATTAAGTTAACCGCTTTCAC
Source organism: Calotriton arnoldi (assembly GCA_963921515.1). NCBI lineage: Eukaryota > Metazoa > Chordata > Amphibia > Caudata > Salamandridae > Calotriton > Calotriton arnoldi. Next base: position 907,027 of record CAWUFW010007652.1, on the reverse strand, counting down.
TTTTTTCTTTCTCTCCTTCTTTCTTTCTTAATTTCTTTCATTCATTTTTTTCTTTCTTACTTTTTTCTTTCTTTCCCTTACCTTCTTTCTTTTTCTTTCATTCTCTTTCTTTCTTTCTTTCTCCTGCTTTCATTCTTTCCTTCTCTCTTCCCTTCTCTTCTCTCTTTCCTTTATTTCTCAGTTCTTTCTTTCTTTCTTTCTTTCTTTCTTTCTTTCTTTCTTTCTTTCTTTCTTTCCTTTGTTTCTTTATTCTTTCTTTGTTTCTTTTTTTTTCTAGAGCTTGCAGTCAAGGCAAAGCTGACTGACTTCTTAATTAGTTCACTTCAGTGCCAGGGACTACCATGGGAATGTGTGTTTTTTTAGACCGAACAACTTTATTGATTGTAGCAATTATTTTTTGGTTTGTTTTTTTAAGCTGATGAGGGCCCGCCATATTCAGAAACAATAAAATTTGGAAAAACCATGACAAAACAAGACAAGAATTGCCAAAAGGCTCGCAACCAACATCAGGCCTATTGGCTTTGCCAATGCTTATTTTGTGTGTAGTGGTAATTGTATGAACAGTGTTTGTGCCAATTTTTACAATAATCGAATTTGTGGAAACTGTGCTCAGTCCCAGGGTTTTTGCATTTACAATTTCCTTCAGGTGCTACCTGAAGGAAGAGAGAAGAAATGCTTCTTCTGTAGGAGAGTAGGATCTGCTTCACATGGGTACCCCCACTTTTTGCTGATGCTTCACTGTTTTTCGACATTAGTCTGGCTGGGGCCCTGCTAATCAGAACCCCAGCCTAGCTGCTTTCTCTCTAAAATGGTTTCCATGTGCCTTAGGCACATCACTGATTGGAATCTGGAGTGCCCTTATAAGTCCCTAGTATATGGTATACTATGTACTCAGGGCATAGGTACCTCAGAGGCCTACCAGGGGCTGCAGCATATATTATGCCACCCCTGGAAGGCCATCCAAACTGACACCACAGGTCTGCTACTGCAGCCTGGGTAAGGTGGTGCATGCACCCCTTACTGTGATATAGGTTACCTATATCACTAAATACATACACACATATAAACCTATAAGTCACTCCTAAGGCAGGCCTTATCAATCCTAAAGGCAGAGTGCATGGTTCCTATGTGAGAGGGTGCCCCTGCATGAGCAGGGCCCCTCTGCAGCGTTCGGAGACCCTTCTCTGATGCTGTCTGTAGTGCAGCCTGACCATATACTCTTAAGCGCATTATAACCTCGCGTTAAATGCTAACTTTGGAATGGCTGCACCTAAACATGTCGTGTTTGGTGTCAAACATCTTGGAATACTACCCCCCGCCAATTCTGGCGGCGGGAGTAGCATTCCACCCTTCTAGAGGGAGAGACATGTTAACCCTGGCCTGGCCGGTAACTTCTTTCTAAAGCCTGGCATCACAAAATGGATGCTACTGCCACAGACACAAGTCTGGCCTCCTGCTGCTGGACGAAACTCCGGCAGGGGAGGCCTGGACAATAGGTTTCCTGTCCCAGGGAGGTGTGACCACCTCCCCAGACAGGATAATGTGTATTGGGGCTGGGCGGGAGCACTTTCTGGTGCTTTGAAGTCCTGCACTGGGGGCACACTTGGTGTCCCTGTGCATACCCCAGTTCAAACCGGATCAGGGGCTTGCAGCCCCTGCTTTGGCGCGAACTGGACAAAGGGAAAGGGGTGTAGCCACCCCTCTGCCCTGACCCACCCATAGGTGGGGCCACAGAGTAGTCCAACCCCTAAACTTAGTATAAGTATAGGAACCCAGTCCTTAGGACTTTAGATTATCCCTGGACGAAACTCTGAAACAGAATCCTGGACCTTCAATGCTCTACTCACGATTAGAGGACAGAAGAATCTCCCTTGGGGTCAAGGAGTGACTCCCCTGCTTGGCAGGCACCAAAGAAGCATCTGTCCGGTTCACATTTCTGAAGCTCCCGTCGGACGCCGAAGTCATCGCATCACCAGAGGTGAATTCTCAGACTTCTTCGAGGCTACCCTGAGTCCCCAGCAAAGCTGAGGCCCGTAGCTATCGTGGGTGACGTGAGACCGTGACCCCTGGACACCAAGCACATTTGCAAGTGTCGTGCTTTGGGCTCCAAGTAGCCCTAGCCTCTAGCACCAACTGCACCGAAGATCACTGGCCTCCACTCCACGAGTGTCCTGTGAGCCAGATCCACGTGCGACGTCTCGAGGCTCCTTCGCGGTCGCTAGCCCGTTGGCTAGTAGCCCTTAACGAAGGCCAATCTTTTTCTTACTTGGCATCCTGGTTGCTCCAGGCCTGCCTTCACTTACCCTCGCTGGGTGAGTTCTCCAGACCTTGCTGGTCTGCACCATCGACGATCTACATCTTCATCGAGACTTGCCGTTGCCAAGGCTTGTTGGGTCCAATCCGGTCGCCGACACCTCAGTACTCGACAGACATCGTGTACCAGCCCGAATCCTGCTCCTGGTTGCCGACAACACCTCCTGGACCTCGTGGCTGAAGAGTCAAGACGACTGTCAACGCACCTGAAGCACTCGACATCGGTGGGCATCTGTCCATCGCCTTCCTGGTCACTGGCTAGTGACCCAGACTCTGTCCCCTCTGCTTTCAGGTTCTTCAGATCTCCGATCCACTCTTGGATCCACCCGGACACTTTCCACTTGGTCGCCAGCAGCACTTTGCAGCAGATCACCATTCAAATCGACGACGAAACCCGACCCCGAAAGGCACCTATGCATCCGGCTTCCCTGGGTGAGGTAACACGAGTACTCCGGTGCTCCCATGGGTAGAGACTCTTCAAAGTACTAGATCTCAAAGGGTTTGCTCCAAGTCCTCCTTTAAGTGTCCCTTTTCTTTAATTTCCCGATCACGACTTTCTCCATAGAAGTTAACGGCGTATCGCGGTTGTATATTTACACTGCACGCGTCCCCCGTGGGTCCCCTGTGTCACTACCTTGGGTGGTTCCTTGTGGTCCAAGCACTTCTAGAGGCTCTAGGCCTAGTGTCTAGTTCAGTCGTGGTTCTTATACCACTTTATTGGTATATGGTTTGGTACGCCCCTAGGGCCCAAACGTGTATTTGTGCTATTACTGTGTTTAAATAACTTCTAACTTATGTACTTCGAACTCTAGCCTCATAAAGAGACTAGAGGGGTGTGTTTAGCAATAAATACATATATTTTGAATATATACCTGGTGTGGTGCTCTTTCATTTGATCACTCAAGAGATTATAGACTGGTAAAACAAGCTGCTTTACATTCCTTCAAGACTTAGCCTGAAGGCTGCTCTCCATAGCTACCACTAGGATAGCTTTCAATAAGGTTGTCTTTAACCTATCTCCAATAAGGGGTTGTTTGGACTGGTGCAAGGTGCCCACTATAATTAGTGGACAGCATATACCAGGCCAACTTCTCACATCTTCCATTTACAAATACAGACAAGCATCGTTCTTATTTAATTGATCTCAATAGTCCTGCAAAGCTTCATGCCATATTATATAAATTGGGCAAGAGTGTTTACAATATTTTCTTCAGTTAAATTGCGCAGGTATTGGTGTTTCTCCACCTTTTGCTTCTTTTAAGTGTTGTGCTTAATTTGCAGAACTAAAGCATAAGTATTTAATAAAGTTTTGCTTTGTAAACGATGACATTTTATGTGTGAAAATGTAAGAAGAGCTCTTATTCGGCCTAAAAAGTATTTGCTGACGAGCACTTTTTGATGCAAAAATAATTTGTAGATAATCATCAGTACTTTCCAATAGAATTACTGTTTTCAGGATTGAAGCCTGACGATGCCCAAATCGCCACATAGTAACTCACACATAAAATGGGCAGACATTTACAAGGCTAATTGCCCACTTTGAAATTTCTTTATGGCATGTCATTTGCTCCCTGGTTAGCCTTCTAAACCCCTAAAGGACGGGTTGCAATTTCTAATTGTACCTGGTATCATTTGAATATTTATTATTTTGAGTATAGTTTTTAGTTGTGTGTGCATTAAAGTGTTTTTCCCTTTAAAGAAAATGCATTGGTTGGAAATTGATTTATTGAATATTATTTTTGTGGGGTGCTCGGTTCTGAGCCCACAACATCAACCTGATGCAGCATTTGTTTCTCTTCCTCAGTACCCTGAAAGTCAGGTTTTATATTGTCAACTCATTGGTAAATACACTAGGAAGGGAGTTTGTGAACAGTGTGACAACTACAATAGGAAGAATGCTGAAAGAAGTTGGGTTATTGGTTGAGGGAGGTGGAAGCTCCACTCAGACAACAACCACAATCCTTGTCAGGGTAAACAACAAAAAGTCACTCAATTAACCTATGCTTAATTCCGTGGGAGCTTGTCACAAAGGAGTCAGATTTAACTTAAAGACAATGTGTAAAGTATTAAAGTAGCATACAAACCCTTCTAAAGTAAAAACACAACACAAAAAAATAGAATACATTTTTAAATAAAATGATACCAGAGCAACAAAAAATCCAATGAATGGAACTGTGGATATAGAATTTTAAAGTATTTAGTGTAAATAATGCCTAAAATCACAAAGCGCCATTTGCGGTCATTTAGTCATATTAGACCGGGGAACAGTCACAAGCGCAGGCCGTTCGCGATGGAGTGAGGGTCAGATACTGGCATGAGAATAGTCCCACTGAAAGAATGACCTTCTCAAAGTTCTACACAAAGAGGTCCGTTCACAGTGGAGGAGACTGAGAAGAGCAGAGAGCGCATCGCGGATGGTCATTGCTGTAACATGAAGAGCAAGCCGGGCATCGCAGGCTGTCATTGTTGTAGCGTGAAGAGAGGGTCGGGGTCTGAGATGATCAGTGCCGGAGTGCAGATTGCTCGTTGCTGGTAGTCGTTGGCAGTCACTGTAGCTCAAAGAGTAGGTTCCACACGAGCTTTGCGTTAGTGTTCGTCCAAGGCGGCTGAGTCTCAGCATGATGAGGCCAAACTTGAGAGATTTCACCTTTTGTTGTAGAGGAGTGCACTCTGATGCCAGCAAAGAATACAAGACCTAGGAAAGCACTCCTTGGGGATCAGGCACTCACACCAGCAGAGGCCCGCGGGGCACAAGCATGTCTAGTTGCAGGTCCAGTCAGTTGCAGCTGGTTAGTTGGGCAATTTCACAGAGGTCTCTGAAGCTTGTTGTGTCCCTGTAGTACACACAGGAGGTCAGTCAACTGACTCTTAGGGGCATATTTACAATAAAGTGGTGAAGCGTGTCATTAAGCCAAGAAGACTAACGACACGCTTCGTCACTTTAGAGACGCAGGGCAGCACCATATTTACCAGGATATGGTGCAGCCCTGCATTTACCCCTGCGCTGGTGCTAACTTTAGCTGCCTTGCGCCAGCGCAGGCACCCTTCCACCATAGTGCAAGGGTGCCTGTGTTGAGGGGAAGATTGTTTATGTGCAGGAAGGTCCTCCTAAAGGTCCTCATAAACAATCTTCAAATGCTGTTTTGTAACTTCTATGTGTGCTGCTTAATGCAGCATACATAGAAGTTGCAAAACTGCATTTTTTTAAAATGATTGTTTATGTGCAGGAAGGAGGACCTTCCTGCACATAAACAATGATAGGCAATTTGCTGTTTCTATGTGTGCTGCACAAGGCAGCACACATGGAAATAGCAAAAGTGAGGAGAAATAAAGCATTTCTCCTCATTTTGCCTGTTTAAGACCAGGTTTTCCCTGGGCTTAAATTTGGCGCTGCCTCCTATTTACGCTGCCCTTGTAAATAGGAGACAGCGTCAAAATCAATGGGTGTTGCGGTGGACCGCTGTCAGGCTCCATGCCTCGCTAACCCTGACGTGAAGGAGGAAGAGTGGACAATTCCTTACATGCCCGAACCTCTGCTTTATTTCCAGCCCTCCTGCCCGACCAAAGAAGAGTTTTTCGCGGAAGAAGGTGACCCCGTTTTTACAGGCTATGGGCCCTTTAAGTCTCCGATACCTGACGGTGACGTGTGGATGAACCACTCCCCCTTGGTCCATTCAAGACTGTGTCAGGAAGGGGAAGGCGGCGGCCACTGGGAACTGACGAGGAGCCCCACGTCGGAGTGGAGTACGGTGAACTGTGCCCCAAGTGGAGAAAGCGGTGCGGTGCAGCCCCAAGCGGGAAGGAACACCGAACACGATCCAGGGAAGCTGGAGTCCAGCCCCGAGATACCGACACCGACGCCAAGAGGCCAACGATCCCACGAGCCGCCCAGCCGCGTTCCAGAAGGAGCGTGGCTCGCACAGGTGCGTGCCCGGTTCCTAGGGAGTGGGAGGCGGGTAGAGGAACAGACCCGGCCTTCAAAAGGGGGGAACACACTGATGTTTTCATCTGTGCACCGTTAAGGGCTCCCAACATTTTGATTTATGCACACGCGGGTGAAGGCTTTTTCTGTTACCGCCGTTCTGATTGCCTGCATGTCGGGTGCGCTTCCCCCACTCCCTTCCCTATACAGACAGGTATAGTCACGCTTGACGCTGATACCCCTGTCTCTTTCCTTTTTTGTCCATTGCCCTGGACATCTGGCGTCAGGCTGGGAGGAAGTTCCAGGAAGAGTGAATATTCCCTGAAGAACGGAGGAAGGACATTTACGTTTATTTTCTTGCATAGCCAACAATAAAAATCATGCAGTAAAAGCACAGACAATAATCAGTCTTGTATATTCTGTACCCCGCAACAAACGTCCACCGCAACATCCATTGCCCTCCCCTTTCACTCTAAATACATCGTTAAGCCACGTTAAGTGGCTTAATGCTGCCTTGTAAATAAGTTGAGGCTCCTATTGCCAACACAATGCCACTGAAAGTGACATTGTGGTGGTGATAGGGGCTTGTAAATATTCGCCTTAGAGTCACTCATGTCCACCTGGAATGAAGGTAAGCAGGTCCAGTCTTCCTTTTCAGACAGCAAGGCAGTCCTCCAGCAGCAGTACAGTCCTTTGGCAGCAATGCAATCCCTCGTTTGTAATATCCACAGGTCCATGAGTGTTCAGAGGAGTTGGCCTGAGGGTCCAAAATTTATACCTGGTGCAAGCCTTTGTGTGTGGGGAACACCCTCTACTAGCCCCCACATATGGTTCTGTAAAGATTTTCCCTTCCCCTGTTAAGGATCCAAGAAGTCTGGGGTGACAAAAGGCTGCTGTCAGGTTCATTTGTGTGTGCTGAAGGGAGGCCCTTGGCAGGGTAAAGCTCCACCCCCAGCCATCCTGGCAGGATGGCCTATCCTGCCCACAACTAGTTCCCTTTGTGTCACTCACTGTCTGGAAGGAATACACAAACCCCAACAACAGAGCCATTCATAGTCACGTGACCCAGGACACTGGCAAAAGGCACAAATGGTTAGGACAAGAAAATGACAACTTTATAAGAGTGGCGTATTCAGAATTGTGACTTTAAATCCGACTTTGCCATTAAAGAGGATTTTAAATTACAATTGATTTGAGAGTAAACTGTATGTTTCTGTCTGCTCCCAATCCAATGTTATCATTTATTAAATGTAATAAGATAGTTCAGTGTTAATCAATCGAAGAGATAGACCTTACAACAGTGAAAAATGACTTTAGGAGTATTTCAATGCCAGGATATGTAAAACCTAAGTACACATGTCATACTTTTGAAATACAATGTACCCTGCCCCATGAGTCTTTAGACCCTACCTTTATTTTGCCAGATCCAAATGACAGTTTAAAAATGCACTAAGGGCTGCAGTTGCAGGCCTGAGACATGGTTTAAAAGGCTACTTTAGTGGGTGGCACAATGAGTGCTGCAGTAGCTTTTAATTTACAGACCCTGGGTGCATGTAGTACCATTTACAAGAACGTGCAAGTAAATTAACTGTGCTAATTCGGTGTGGAGCGGTGTTATCTTGTTTGAACCAGTGTGCACAAGCACTTTAGCACTGGTTAGCAGTGGTTAAGTGAGGAAAGTCATAAAGCCAATAGAAAGGAATTCAGCAAAAATGGAGGGGTGAAGAAAAAAGGTTTGGGTGAATAACACACCAAGAATGTCAGTTCTGACAAACGTTCACTTGTTTTCAGTGGAGGCACACAACTTGTGTCCAATCAAATCCAGAAGGAAAGAAGATCAACATGTTGGTGCAGCCAAAGGCCCTCTCTTAAATGTGCTCTTTAGACTCTTTTACTGTTGATCACATAGGGCTTAATTACGAGTCTGGTGGTCCACGGGCCACCAGACTCGTCGGGGCGCGGCGGTGGCATTCTCTCGACCGCGCTCTTTCAATAAGGACGGTCGGGCCGCCATTGTCCCGCCGCAGCCGCCAGGGAACCACCGTTCCCTGGTGGTGTTACGGTGGTGTAGAGGCATCAATATGCTTGGCGGGACCACCGCAGTCCCGCCAAGCATATTAGGAGTTTCCTCTCCGCCAGGGTTTTCATGGCGGTTCCTCCACCCTGCTGCCTTATGCCCTGTGGAAGTGAAGGAAGTGGCCCTTAGGGGCCAACCGGGTTATTTACAACTACCTGCTATGCCTTCCCAAGTAATGAAGAGTCGGTCAGACAGTAGAGAATACAAACAAGCATTTATTAGCAATACTCTGCAGAGGAGTCCAATCTGACCTGCACCCTAAGATGTCTGCCGAGGGACTGGCTCCCCAACGGCCTGCGATGCATGATCATTCCTCCAAGAACCCCCCAACCACGCCCACAGTGGAAAGTTACCGGCCTGGGCCGAACATGAACAAAGAAGGCACAGAAGGATGGGCTACCACCTGCCAGATGGGTACATGCTATCGGCAACTCAAGGTTACCGCGCTGAGTCTCAGCGTCTCCTAACGTGGGAGCAGAACTACACACTCGGATAGGCATGCGAGGGCAGAATGGCCTATTCATTAGTAAGTCGGGAAGCAGCCTTGAACAGGAAAGAAAAATAATAACTAAATACAGTGTTCTGCTGAGGCAAGCAATACGAATAATGAGGCCTAGTTCAGACACAGCCTAATAGGGATTACGAAATACAAAATGGAGTCACACTTGCTAACTAAAGCTTGCACGTTGCAGGGATAACTCAGTGGGTTGCATAACGTGAATACAAATGGCATCTATTTAGCCACACACTGCTAACCTAATGTAGCATGATACGAGTGCATAGCAGGAATGGGATTTTCAAACCTAACAGACCCTCCTTTTAGCATGGGTGGCTAAATGCTTTATTGAGGCTATCCGGTAGGGTCTTTACAATTCTAAGTGGGAAGGAAGAAAATGCATAGTCAGTCAAGTTACAAGGGAGAATAAAGCAGCACATGAGTATCAAAATCTACTTAGTATTCAAAAATACCTTCGTCAATAAGCATCATATCCTGGATATCCTGCATCATCATAGTAGAGACCTTAGTATCACGTCCTGGCAATTTAGGGGTAGGGGTGAGCTTGCTCACACAATAGGTGCAACATGCTGGAAGGCAATTAATACATAGGCAACATGTGAAGATGACACCTGCGATAACTATGAGGGCAAGTAGTATCTTCCAACCCCATGATGTCAGCAGACCCCAGAACCACCCTGTGAGGGACCATGATCCATTATCCTGATGGATATCTGAAGCAAGCCTGTGTAATTTCTGTATGGCGGAGTATACATTAGGGGCGTTATCAGGAATGTAAACACAACAACTGCTGCCGATGACGCGGCAGGCTCCGCCCCTATCAGCAAGGATGACGTCTAAAACCATCCGGTTTTGAAGAGCAACAAGTCTCGTAGCCTGAAGCTCGACTGTAATATTAGTCAGTATACCTGCAGTAGTGTTAATAACTCCCTCAACTACTCTAGCAAGGCGACGGATATTACGGCTATTGAACATGGGGCCCCAGAACGGCAGAATGCCCTTCATGATGTCAGTAAATTGCTGTAGGGAAGTATCTGTTTGATCTATATCTTCTGGATTGACAACTCTCTTGGCCCGATGCAAATGTAGATCCCTACGCTGTAGCCTATGATCCTTGTGATAATTAGATGGTGCAATATAAACAGGGGGCAAAAGAAAAGAGACATAACACTGGCCAGACCATCCCCTGGGAAGCCATGTATAAGCCTGTTTCCCATAAACAAAGTATACATTTGGAGGTGTGAGCAAAGGTGGGCTACTAGTAGTGTTCAATCAATATGTATAGTTACAACTGCTCTGACCTACTGGAATGTTCCCTGTACCTTCAACACAGAAACTAGCTGCTGTATTGATCACAGGGACGGGCATGACTTTATCTTCAGTTATATTTCATTCCTGGAAACATTTAAAATATTCAGTAATGTTGAATCCTTGAAAATCCAGCATTTCATTTTGTAACCAGGTGACATTCTTATTATCCTCAAAAATATTCATACAAGCTTCTGGATGTAGGGTACCCTCCTTTCCATATGCCCCAGGTGTATATCCTTGGTGTACCACTATATACTCCAACACTGCTTCGTAATCAGACTGTACCATATTCATTGCGTCAGCATGATAGTGCATGTACACCATAGAAAGCAATTGGAACCATGCCTCACAGCTACCCAAGTAAGACAGAGGCAATGACACCAGTAGGTCGTTCTTGTGCATAACAGAGGGAAGTAACCCACAAACCCAACAATTGGTGGCATCAGTGGTAACGTGTACCTGATGAAGCATCTGCAGAAATGTATTCTCGACATAGGTCTGTCTATGTCTCTCTTTATGCGGGGCCAGTGTAATAAACGAATGCTCAGGTGGGGCCGGGGTAGTCCCTATCAAGGTGTGTACAGGATGCTGTTCTTCTAAATACCACACCACCCCGAATAGTGTTATTGTTACAATGAGAAGGACTACTACCACTACCACCCTACTCCCAATAGACCAATTAGACCACACAAGACCATTCTGCTGTAATGGTGGGGCCACCAGAGGCTGTTCCTCTTTCATAATTGTGCGGCCAAATGGGTACATAGAAAGAAACTTTAGGAATTGGAGCCACAAAAATACAACCGACCAGAGGGGTACAAATCACCCAGTGTCCTTCAGAGCCTCACTGGTAGACTCCTATTGTTCATCAACAATGGTGCTATGAAGCACTCCCACGGGGGAGCTGCGCGATCGCAGCACTTGCTGGAAAACAAATCCTCTTCTGTCAGGATAGGGCACCATCCCTCCTTGGAAGACACCCTCAGCTAATCCTGTCCAGTGTCCAGGGCAGTGCACCAGTGTAGCTCACTCTAATCTAAAGCAGGCACCTTAGGCATAGCAGCTACGCCCTAAGCTCGAGTCCTTCCTTAACTCCTGGACTGCCCTACTGGCGCACTGTTCTTCCGTCGGGGCCACAGGTTGTACCTGGCAACCCCAGGCACTTCTTCATCAACAGAAAGGGGAAGAAATTCAGGCTCAGCAGGGCATTGAGACTCAGGTGACTGTGCACCAGAAGCCGGAGCATCCGGGGCGGCCCTTATCTCTGGGGGGACCGCCTCAAGTAAGACCTCGTCGCTTTCTTCGTCTGTCTGCGCCCACCTCAGTCGGGCGTCAGAGAAGGGAACGAAACGGGGCACTCGCTCCCCTTCCTGGTCAGCAATGCCATCGAGGACCCACTGGTCATACGGAAGTGGGAGAGGGATCCTCTTGACGTGTGATCCGTGTACCCATTGCTTCCGGCCTTCAAGCTTTACTGCGGTGCAGGTGGCGAGCAGGACCAAGAGTGGGCCCTTCCACCGAGGCTCCAGGCAGCTCTTTCGCTGAAAATTCTTCACGAACACGAAATCCCCGGGCTGTAGCTGATGCCTGGGCCCCTCTGGCACTGGTTGCAGCGTGGCGTGAATCTGTTGGTGGACAGAATGAAGATCTTTAGTTAACTCATACAGATAGTCCACAAGTAGGGGGTACTCTATCTCGGAAAAGCTCTTGGGTCTTGGGACGCCCCAGACGTTGGCGGGGTGCCCAAAGACCACCTCGTACAGGGACAACCCTGCTCTAGAATGCGCTGTTGCTCTGGTAGATAACAAAGCCAAAGGTAGAGCATTGGGCCATCGCAATCCTGTGCTTTCTTGAATTTTCGCTAACTTCAATTTGAGAGTACCATTGTACTTCTCAACCAAGCCTGCTGACTGGGGGTGGTTCGCTGCATGAAACTTCTGTCTAATATGCAAGCCTTTACACACCAATTCAATGACCTTTGAATTGAAGTGACTTCCGTTGTCACTCCAGATCACACGTGGTAATCCATAGCGCGGGAAGAACTCTTTAAGAGAGCCTTCGCCGTTGCCATAGCCGTATTCTCCTTAGTGGGGTAAGCCTCAATCCATTTACTGAGTGCACAAATCACTACCAGCACATACTTCAAATTGTTAACTCGTTCCATTTTGATGAAATCCATCTGGAGAACCTCGAAAGGGAAGGAAGGCGGTGCAAAATTACCTGCGGGTGTAGGAGTACCTTTCCCAGGATTATGTTTCAGACAAATGATGCAGCGTTTCACTAGGTGTGTGGCTACCTTAGGGATATTATCGTTTCGCCATACTGGGTCCAGTAGCTTACATATTCCTTTGGCACTAATGTGTGCTGGGCCGTGGGCCATGGTAACAACAGGGAGCACATAGGCATTCGGCAGCAACCATCTCTGTTTCCCAGACAAGTCAGTCCAATACCCATCCTCGTCCAAACGCCCTGTCCTCTCCTCCCATACTGCCAGCTCATCTACTGTCACCTCGCTCTGTATTTCCTTGACATTTTCTAATGTGTCCTCGAGCATTCCATTGTCTGCAACCCACCTAGCGGGACCTGCCACGAACATCTTTTTCATCTTCGATCTAGCTGTCTCCTTAGCTGTCTGATCTGCAAAAGCATTTCCCCTTCCAACATCGTCTGTTACTGCTTTGTGAGCGCTACATTTTATTATTGCCAACTTATCAGGAAGTGTCAGTGCTGACAACAGTCTATGTATCAATGGACCATGCTGTATTCGCAACCCATGCGAGGTCAAGAACCCTCTCTCCGCCCAGAGGCGCCCGAAATTATGGGCCACCCCAAAGGCGTACTGGCTGTCGGTGTAGACATTGACAGTCAGTCCCTCACTCAACTCGCAAGCCCTAAGGAGGGCAACCAACTCTGCAGCCTGGGCCGATTGGTATGGGATACGGGATGTCTCAACTACAGTGTGTAACATTGTGATTGCATAAGCTGCAGTGGTAGTGCCATCTGGTAGTTTGAAACAAGAGCCATCGACATATAGTTCCCCTTGGGGGTCAGATAAGGGAACATCAGTCAGGTCTACCCGTCCCTTCGTTTCTTCCTCAGTCCGAAATAAACAATCATGGACATCTTTGTCCTTTTCTTCCAAAGGGAAGGGTAGTAACGTGGCTGGGTTGAGAGTAGCACATCGTTTGATGGTAATGTGCGGAGCAAACAAAGTTAATTCATATCCAGTCAGACGCGCACTAGTAAGGTGCTGTGTCTTTGTCTTATTCAACAGTGTGTCCACAGCATGAGGTACCATTACTGTGAGATCCGTATCAAGGACGAGCCCTGCCGATTGTCTGATAGAAACTGCCACCGCTGCGGCAGCCCTCAGGCAGCTCGGGAGAGCTCTGGCGACGTTATCAAGAATAGCAGAGAAATACGCGCAGGGTCTCTGCTTACCACCGAAACCCGGTGTTAGAACAGAAAGCGCGCAACCGTCCGCCTCATGTACATAGAGCACAAAAGGCTTCTGGTAATCAGTACCAAGCACAGGAGCAGAGCAAAGCGCAACCTTTAATTGCTCGAAAGCTTGCTGGCATGCAGATGTCCAAGGCAAAGGTTCATGCACAGCTTTAGTGGTCAGGTAAAGGAGGGGTTTCGTTAGTAAGGAATAGTTAGGGATCCAATGACGACAATACGAAGTTATACCAATGAAAGCGCGTACCTCGCGTTGGGTCTTAGGAACAGGCATATTAGTAATAGCAGCTATGCGTTCAGGTGTTAGTCTACGACCCTCCTTCGACAGTAGGTGACCTAAATAGGTGACCTCATGTCGACAATATTGAAATTTCGAAAGTGACACCTTGTGTCCATGGTGTGCCAAATGTAACAGCAATTTAATTGTGGCCTCTTTACAACCATCTTCAGTGTCCGAAGCCACAAGGAGGTCATCAACGTACTGCAACAGTACATTACCAGTGGGAAGTTCCAAAGAATCCAATTGAGCTTTCAAAGCTTGGCTATAGATACTAGGATTCTCCGTATAGCCTTGTGGAGCATGACAGAACCTAAAGCTCCTTCAGGCTATTGCAAATCCAAACAGATATCTGCTATCTGTATGGATTGGAATGCTGAAGAAAGCATTCTTCAAATCGATCACAGAGAAGAAATTTGCAGACGGGAGAATCATTGTCAAGATTGTGGTAATGTCTGGGACTACAGGATACTGGGGAACCACTATTTTGTTCACCTCTCTAAGGTCAATTACGAAGCGGTAAATGTCAGGGGGAGCATCAGAAGAATCCAAGGGTGCCTTTTTAAAATAGGAAGAATAGGGCTGTTACACACATTCGCCGCTGTCTCCTCAACCACACCAGACTTAATCAAATCCTGTATTATTTGCAATAAGGCCTTTTCTCCTGCCTGGGATATCTTGTACTGGGGGATACAAGGCCATACAGCGTTGTCCTTAATCTGTTTAGAGACCGGTGGGATCTGGAGTAACCCCACATCCGTGTCTCCTGCAGCCCACAGTGTGCGTGGCACATCTTTAAACTCAGCTGGGAGGGGGGCATCCTTTGCTAGGCATCGTTTGGCACGGGCCACTTGCGGTCCAATAGTCATGTAAACACCGTCTGGAGAACAAAAGATTGTCGCATGCAAACTTTTTAACAAATCCAATCCTAACAAATTCTCCCCACTATTTGACGTTAATAGAAATGGTGAATCAACCGTGAAGGGGCCAATAGTCAAAGCAAGAGGTTTGGAAATGGGGCTGACAACCGGCACGCCTGAGAAACCCACCGAAACATTGTTTTGGCCAGACAGAGCCGCCCCCGGGACCAGTGAACGGGAAACAGAGCTATTCATAGCCCCTGTATCAACTAAGAATTTCTCGGTCGTACCGTGTAAATCTGCAGTGACATAGGGTCCGCGCTGATCTACAGGCACCAGAACTGGTCCCTTGCCCTGTCCCTGGCTATCCTAGCTGTGAGACATCCCCGTCATTTCGTCCATGTCATAGTCATCATGATAGTACTGCCTCCCTCGGGGGTTGTCAAAATAGTTCCCGCTCTGTCTATTAGAGGATGCATTCTCTGATCGCGTCTCCCCCCGGCCTCCTCCTCCTCTTCCACGTCCTCCAAACCCCCGACCTCTCGGGCCTCACCTCTCTGCGATAACTCCGGGCACTCATTCCACCAATGTCCCTCCCGCTTGTAATATGCACATTGATTGAGCCCAATAGGTGCACTCGAGGAACCACCCCTGTTAGACCTGGGTAGCCGCTGGGCCGAACCCGAACCTTTTCCTCTTCCGTTACCCCTCGCAACTTGCTGCATCAACACCCTCGTTTTCAATTCTTTGGACTTTTTCTCCACTTTCTCCTTCTCTTCATTCTCTCTATGCTCGTAGTACTGTGCCATACTCAATATTACCAATGGGGAAGAGGTGCTCCAAGTGCTTTCTGAAACCTGCAACCTAGTCACAATCTCAGGAAGCAAGTTGTTAACGAACCTGCTGACAAACAACGGGACACCACCTTCCAATGACAGGTCCTGGCCACTAAAGTCGAGAAACACCCCTTCAAACCTAGTAAAGAAATCAGACACACTCTCGTCCTTCTTCTGACGACATGCAGTCAACTTGTCCCAATCCACCCGTCTCGGCGGGATTAGGGAAGGTGATAATGCGACCCGGTAAAGCCAATATCTCCGCCTTCGGCTTGTCACCGGGCTTGCGGTCCTTATCCCACGCCCGATCTGATCCCATGTTCCTCCCAATTCCACCACATGATCCTGTGTATGCACTTGCCTCCATATATCCACCGGTACCAACAAGCCAATGAACAACTCAATATCTGCTAACGTCATCACCGAGGAGGAGCCCGCCTCTGTCAACTCTTTATAGTACACAGTCGGGTTTTTCCGAGGGTCCGGCAACTGAGCTTTAAGAGATATTACCTCACTCCTCTTCCAAGGAGTATAGATCCACTGTTCCTGGAACCGAGCATTGACTTGTGGCCTATTTACAGTATTTGTGGAGTCGCGCAGTTCTGGTATTTCAGGATGATAAATGAGATGAACCTCCCTCATGGGGCACTGGGTCACCATCGTCGGAACCTTTTGGAGCAATCTGCCCCGATAACCCACCAATGTCGTTACATTGCTAAAACCCTCATTAGGAGCCATACCTGCAGCATATACCCTGTATCGTATGTCATAGATGATCTGCGGTGCAATACCCTGAAAACACTGCTCCCACAGTCCTATTAGCGTGGCCGACATGTGCTTATGGGCATGCTGCTGTATGAAGGGCTCATAATCTTTCATCACACTTCACACATCTTCCACACTATAGATCGGGCTCCGAGCCCACTGAGCCGCCTGATTCGCCAACATTTGCTACTCCTCATCACCCACAGCAGAACGCACCAACACTTTGTCCATACGGTCTCGTGCTGCCGCCCAATTCCCTTCATGTATCCCACGTACAGGGGTCTCGCCATTCAGCAGTGCTTGGGGTGTCATACTTGAGGGAGAAAGAGCAGATGAGGAGACAGGTCTCATCATGTAAGGAGACAGTGTTGTAGGAGTGAAAGGAGGTGTAGCAGTAGATACAGAGTCAGTAGACGGAACAGAAGAGCTAACGGCTCCCGCCCCTGTTACTGGCGTGAGCAGAGAGGAAGCAGGCGGGGCATGGGGCCGAAGCAGTTTGACTAGAGGCAGAAATACTAGGAAGAGCGGCACCAAAGGCTGGGGACTGAGATGTTGGAACCCTTGGGTATATCCGGTCAGGAGCATAAGGTGGAGGAGGGCGAGAATCCAATAGCTCTTCAACGAAAACATCACCTTCCTCTCTAGTAACATAGCATTTATCTGTCTGCAATCGAAACTTTCGATTTGCACATTCTATGCCTTTCTCTATCTTTTCCCTTTCATAGGCCACTGCTTTCTGCGTTATAGTTTGCGTCTGTCTCTTCCGGGCCTCTTTCTCTGCTCTCTTACGCTGCTGCTTTGCTTCCTTCTGCCATACTCTTAGAGAATCAAACATCGACTGCCTGCTCTTTTTGGCGAAGAATTTGTCCTGCAAGAAATTCAATTTCTGTTCATCAAACGAGCCAGTAAGTGGCCATTGTAACTCAGCATTGTCCCTCGTATATTTATTCCACAATGTGCTAAACATAATAGGGCCAATACCGTGCTTGACGTATACATCACAATTTGGGGTACCCTCTGGAGGCGCAGGCTGGCTCTCTTCCAATCGAGCCTCAGTAGAACAACACCGACATCCAAAACACTCCAGTTTACTTAGACAAGGCATCTTAATATAAGACCCATGCGCTGTCCCCAACGGACAAATAAAACACCAACAAACAAAATAATAAAAGGAAAAAAAAATAAAGAATACAGATATTGTTCAAGAACCAAACCGTAACTGTCCGAGGACCGCTCCCTACAGTCCGTAGACTGTACCAAGTTCAAGAAGACAGGCTCTAGCCCCAGACCTTTTCAAGCATTGACCAAATTTCCAGTTGGCCTGGCAGATTGTTCGCAAACAGTCCCAGACCTTTTCAAGAATGGGCCAAATTACCAGTTGGCCTGGTAGGCTGTTCACAAACACTCTGGGGTCGATTCCGATGTAGGCCGGAAGCACACCTAACAGTATTCGTCCGGAAAAAATACCAGCCGAACGCGTGTTTTCCGACCGACTCGAACACTCTACTGAACGAACAAGTACGATGCGCATAACAGCCCAGATTCCGAGCGAGCCGTACTTACCCATTCCAGCTCCTGTTCCCCGCCCGAGACGGATCCGTAAACGCCGAATCGAGTCGCACGGAACCAAATACACAGCACCTTCCGGCCGGACTAGTACGATCCGTCTTCCGTACGCGCCGAACTCGTCGCCACGTCCGGCACGTATGAGCATCCGGGAGAGCTGCACATAAGCTCCGATTCGCGCCACAAGACGATCCGCGGCGACGAGACGAACAAGCCAGCGACGAGTACGAGTCGAAGCCACGAGAAACCCGAACGAGACGACCCAACCATGAATCCCATCGCGCAGGTCCTACCAATACTCTACATCTATTACCGGGACCGGTACGGACACGTACGGCGCAGACGGTAAGTCAAACACCCACAACACAAACAAACGACACGTACCCGAAATATGTCACACACACACATAGGGATGCACAAATGACGTACACTAGCAACAGCAGAACCATAGGGGCGGGATGGCCATCACCAATGCCATACACACCCATAGGGGATGGATGCCTGCCACTACTACCATCCCCACCCATAGGGGGCTGGATGCCTACCACTAACACCACCCCTACTCAGGGTGGGCTGGATGCCTGTCACTACTGCCATCCCCACCCATAGGGGGATGGATGGCTGTCACTACTACCATCCCCACCCATAGGGGGCTGGATGCCTGTCACTACTGCCATCCCCACCCATAGGGGCTGGATGCCTACCACTAACACCACCCCTACTCAGGGTGGGCTGGATGCCTGTCACTACTGCCATCCCCACCCATAGGGGGATGGATGGCTGTCACTCCTACCATCCCCACTCATGGGGGTCTGGATGCCTACCACTACTACCATCCCCACTCATGGGGGTCTGGATGCCTACCACTACTACCATCCCCACTCATGGGGGTCTGGATGCCTACCACTACTACCATCCCCACTCATGGGGGCTGTATGCCTACCACTACTACCATCCCCACTCATGGGGGCTGGATGCCGGCCACTACTGCCATCCCCACCCATAGGGGGATGGATGCCTACCACTAACACCACCCCCACTCAGGGTGGGCTGGATGCCTACCACTACTACCATCCCCACACATGGGGGTCTGGATGCCTACCACTACTACCATCCCCACTCATGGGGGTCTGGATGCCTACCACTACTACCATCCCCACTCATGGGGGGCTGGATGCCTACCACTACTACCATCCCCACTCATGGGGGTCTGGATGCCTACCACTACTACCATCCCCACTCATGGTGGGCTGGATGCCTACCACTACTACCATCCCCACTCATGGGGGGCTGGATGCCTACCACTACTACCATCCCCACACATGGGGGCTGGATGCCTGCCACTACTGCCATCCCCACCCATAGGGGGATGGATGCCTACCACTAACACCACCCCCACTCAGGGTGGGCTGGATGCCTACCACTACTACCATCCCCACTCATGGGGGTCTGGATGCCTACCACTACTACCATCCCCACTCATGGGGGCTGGATGCCTACCACTACTACCATCCCCACTCATGGGGGCTGGATGCCTGTCACTACAACCACCCCTACTCATAGGACGGGTAATGCATGACACAACTAGCATACTCCCACATAAGGACTGTCTGTAAATTACATCCCACCCCCAACACCATGACAAGCGTGTGTGGTCTATGTCAAATGCATACAACACTGAACATGACATTGAACATACAATGTGACCCCCTAACACATGTGTCACACATAATTGTGTGTGTGGCCTACACAATGCAAGCAGACCATGACCACTGTGGCAATGTGGCCCAAAGCCCCATCACCACAGTGCCCAAGAGGTAAGTGTGTGCTCCATAGCTGAAGCACATTTTGAACAGTGTGGCAATGGGGCCCAAAGCCCCATCACTACAGTGCACAAAAGGTAAGTGTGTGCTCCGTAGCTGAAGCACATATTGAACAGTGTGGAAATGGGGCCCAAAGCCCCATCACCACAGTGCCCAAAAGGTAAGTGTGTGCTCCATAGCTGAAGCACATTTTGAACAGTGTGGCAATGGGGCCCAAAGCCCCATCACCACAGTGCCCAAAGGTAAGTGTGTGCTCCATAGCTGAAGCACATTTTGAACAGTGTGGCAATGGGGCCCAAAGCCCCATCACCACAGTGCCCCAAAGGTAAGTGTGTGCTCCATAGCTGAAGCACATTTTGAACAGTGTGGCAATGGGGCCCAAAGCCCCATCACCACAGTGCCCAAAAGGTAAGTGTGTGCTCCATAGCTGAAGCACATTTTGAACAGTGTGGCAATGGGGCCCAAAGCCCCATCACCACAGTGCCCAAAGGCAAGTGTGTGCTCCATAGCTGAAGCACAAATTGAACAGTGTGGCAATGGGGCCCAAAGCCCCATCACCACAGTGCCCAAAAGGTAAGTGTGTGCTCCATAGCTGAAGCACATTTTGAACAGTGTGGCAATGGGGCCCAAATCCCCATCACCACAGTGCCCAAAAGGTAAGTGTAGTCCTGGTAAAAGCTGCAAAAACAAAACTGCAGGGATTATTCCTGGCCACACAACACTAAACACTACAGTGGCATTGTAGTGCTTGTGTCCCATAGCAACATAGATTGTGTGAGGGAAGCAGTGCAGTGCCAATGACACATCATTCTGGCCATGTGCACACAAACATCAGCCATGGGGGCCCACATTGTCTACATTCACAATTAACACAATGACAGAAGTGAGCATCATAATGCAGACCCACATATCTGCACCAATGGACACACAAATGTAGATATCCTGTGGAGACTGTAGATGTCAGGTGAACAAATACCATACCATGGCAGCAATGGGACATACTAACCATGATCAATGTGCTGACTGATGACCTAGCAGTCCCAGGGCCAGCAGGGGAAAGCCAACAAACAACATACAGCCAATGGCAAACTAAAGATATGCCAATGCAGTGGTGCAAATGCACAAACACAAACAGGCAGACTCACACTGCATATCATACACAACAGGTGAGGGGGTTGTGTGCCAGTGTCCCCAGGCAAACACACAACACATGAGGAGGCCAGATTCACTAATACACAGATGTCAACACAGTCACATACAAAAGTAACTCATGGATTGGATTCTCCTATGTGGGCAAACAGGCGTTGTGAGATGAGAGGGAGCCCAAATTACACATGTCACACAAGCTTGTAGGAACAGCAACAAACACAGCAAGAGACAGAACCACCACAGCACTCCCCCCAGTGACCCCACATTGTGGTGACACTAGCCTGCATGACAATCACACTGTGATGACAAAGGTAGATGTCATCCACACTGTGAACCACAGCCATGTGTCCTGAGCAACAAACTACCATCACACCTATACAAGCACAAAGCACTCAGCATAGCCTGCCAGCCAAGGACAATATGGAGGTAGTGCCCCAGCCGTGCAACAACTCACATTTGCACACACTCAACGCCACACACCTTGAACTCCACCAATGTGCAGCAGTGAAGCTCACATGGACTGCTGACATTGCACATGCACCCATGACAATCCCAGGGGTGGTGGGGGAAATAAGGTGCAGAAACCCATCACACATGGCCAGTCAACAATACTTGTGAATGTCTGACACACTGCACAGTATGCCGTACATGGGCATGACGTGAAATCCACCCCAAACAATGGGATCCTGGCCATAGTCACACACCAATGAAGAAGCCAAGCTGACCCACAAAGGACACACATAGACAACTTCCAACATTGCAGCTCTGACCCTGAGGAGTGGCAGCAGTCACACACACAACGTGTCACAAACACTGAAAGCATACACAAACAGAAAATCACATTACTCGTGTAACCAACAAGTGCCAAGAGGAATCCTGACTGTGTCCCATCTGCGTTTGCCCACATCCCCAGCCCTGACCACAAAGACAACTAGGGATGACAACCTCATGAACATTAGTTTGCCATGCACCCACATCCCGGAGAAACCAGGTCCAAGATGCTGGATGAACACAGAACAACTCAGCAAGCATCACAAACAGGAACATACGTAGGGACACAGCCTGTGTAGGAAAAGGAGAAGAGAACACGCACAGACATAACTACACAACACACAACACGGGCACAGCCTATATCACGGAATCACGCACTGCCATGAGGGCACTCCACTCCTGTGGAAGGTCAGCTGTGCCAAACCTTGTCTGTGCACGACTCAAACATGTCAGTGAGTCAACAACTACAACACACTGAAGGCTCTGCTCATATCAGCCTGGGCACGGGAGTGTCACGTCAGTCATCTGCATACACCCAAGACACGTGTCAAGCAACTTGCACTGTGTACACAGATGAGTCCTCCAAATTTGATGTGCTAAACTGCATGTCCATTGGAGACGGGCACACAGTCAGGGTACTAGGAACATTGGACAGTGGTAAGCCCACCAGATGTGCATCAGTGTAGGGCAAAGATGGTAATCTACAAATGCTAAACGTACATCCCAGTGTCAAATGCTGAACATTACACCCTCAGACTGCAGCAAAGGATGCCATAGATCCAGACTAGATTAGGACACATATCCCATGGACCACATGGAGCCCATCACAGCAAAACTTCATTTACCTGATCTGAACACTATTACAACAGCAAATGCATGATTCTACACATCTACATCATGTACCTCCAAAGATTAACCACAAGTAAACAAAAAGAGGCTTTATTCAGCAAGTGTGCAACTCAAATCAAAAGTCCAAAATAAACTAAGGCCAATGGGCAGTACAAATATACAGTCCCAACAGGGTGATGTGTGACAACTTGTCAACAATTGCTTGCCTGCACAGGTACGGACAGGGGACATCCCCCTTGGAGGGGCATACGAGGGGCAGTCCAGGCACCGCAGGGACAGGATCAGGATCAGGGGATGCCAGAAGGAGGCAGTGAAGGGGAGGTGGGTGCAGGAGTGTCACCGACAACTGCAGTGGACGTGTCTGACTCAGGGGGGGCCGGCACCACTGTGGTACACAAGTCAGTTGGTGTGGGTGCTGCAACCACTGCAGTGGGCTGGACTGATGTAGTGGACTGGGTACCCACTGCAGTGCCCGAGTCAGACGTGGTGGTTGTGGACTCCACTGCAGTGCATGACTCCAAGGGAGTGGAAGGGTGGGCAGATGAGGTGGGCAGGACAGAGGGGGGGACCCGGTCTCCACAACAGTGCCACTAACAGGCAGAGCGTCTGGGTTGGGGGTGGAAGAGCAAGTGGCAGGGGGGAGGGCCTAAGCAGTCTGGGGATGCGGTATCGGTGTGTGGGGGAACCTGGGGCAGGGTGTGGCAGGGGAACCTGTGCAGTGGTGGACTGGGGGATGGAGGAGAGAGACTGGGCGGTGGAGCTGCGTGGTGGTGGTGGTGGGGTCTTGCTCTTCCTGGTCCGGGGGACTTCCTAATGGGGTCCTGTGTCTGCCCGCGCCTGGGGGAGGGAGTCCTGGGGCGAGGGGCACTCCCCTCTGTGTGGGTGGACGTCCTCTTCCCCCGGTATGCTGGATCAGCAGGATTGGAGGGGAAGAGGCCGAGGTCACACAGGAAGATCTGCTGTGTAGGTGTGGTAGCAGGCGAGGCAAGGGAAGGGGTCTTGGAGGGAGAGGATTTGTAGGACTGCGGAGTTAATGTGGATGCCTGTGTGTGTGTGTGTTCCCCGTACCCTGTGTCTGTGGTATCAGTCCCCTGAGGATGCTTGTGTGCACGTCTTGCCTTTCTCTTGGGTGTGTCTGTGCTGCTCGTGTCTGTGTGTTTGGGTGACTGTGCAGGTGTGCATGTGCTTTGGACAGGTAGGGGGGCAGGAAGTGTGGATGGGGCAGAGGTGGGAGGGGTGAGGGACTGTTGGAGGAGGGACACTGCTGCCATCAGGGAGGAGTCCATGGACTTATTGCTCCTCTGTAGGGCAGACATACCCGTCGAGATGCCCTCCATGAACGACACCAGCTGTGTCAACAGAGTGGTGTGTGCATGGAGGACACTCAGCATTGCTGTCTGCCCTACATGGAGCTGCCGAAGGAGGTACACAGACTCCTCACTCAGGGCAGCAGGGGACACAGGGGCAGGGGGTGCGGTGCCTGGCACGAAGGAGACACGCTCCCGAGTACGGGAGCCTCAACAGACCTCAGGAATGAGAGCCAATGGGAGGGCGGTGGTGGTGGTGGCGGGGCCAGACAGACTAGCTGGCCTTTGGTGGCTGCTGAGACCCGCCTCCACAAGGGAGTCATCCTCCGAGCTGCTGTGGTCCTCAGCTGAGGTGGATGGTGCTGAGGACTCCTCGGTGTGGCTCCCCTCGCCCTCCGTACCACTGGGTCCCTCTGACCACTCGTCCGATGCTGACCCAGTCTGGCTCCGCTGCTCCTCCTGGTCCGTGGAGCTGTCCCCTCCTGTGGCCGTGGATGTATCTGCAAACAATTAGGGAAACAGACAAACAACAGTCACCTGCACTGACCGCACACACCACAGTAAGTACAGCACATTACCGAGCAAGCCCTGGCATCCTTAGTTGAACATTGCCTAAAGTCCTCACACAGATTCGGGGAAGCCAATTGTCAGTCTGATGGTCAACCATGGGACTCACACCCCTCCTGCCCTTGCACCCATCTGTCTGGTGCCTGTCTGATGGTAAGACCCCAGTGTGGACACATGCACCACCTACACAGTTGTTGGACATTGCAGGGAACACGGTGAAGTATGTGAACATGCACACATCACAACTCTTGCCGCTGAGTCAGTGCAGGTGTCCGGATAAAGGGATGGCCAGAGTCTAAATAGAAATGCATGTGATGCATACCAGCACCAGACACCATGATGCACCCATGTCCGGATAGTCAATGCCACAATGGGGTGCATGTTGCACATGTCACTCCCCTGCAGGATCAGTCTCAGGAAGTTTAATGCCATGACACAGGAATGCGTGCAAAGTCATACATTACTTTCTCAAGTCACATGGCCATGGCAGCCAGCCAACAACAGTCTGCACTGTGTCACAATCCGAGGGCATGGGGAATGCAAGTTATGTGACTGACAAGTGCACATGTCCATCCCCCAAAAACCACATCATCTGTACTACTATTTGTCCACGTCATACCAACTGGACATATGGGGGACATGAAACACAACTCCCTGAACATGAGCACCTCATAGTGTGCTGTGAATGAAAATACAGCTGCCTGAAAGTCACAGTCGCAAACACCTGTGTGCACAGTCAAGTGATCAGACACCTATAAGTCACAGAAGTATCGTCTATCATGGTCACATCTCAGATGGCATGCTGAGCTCTAACCGATAAACATACCAGTAGTCCTGACAACGAAGACACAGCACAATGAGACAGAGGCAGACACCTGAGGGTACATTTCACTGATCACAACATGCCAGATGATACACGGGAGTGGGAGTACAGAGTGTATTGTATGCCCTGGAGTAGGCATGACTGTCCAGCTCCACCTGTAAGAGGGATGAGTCCTGGACAGTAGGCAGGTGGCTAAGCATGTGTGACACACTGGATACACATACTCCTGAGGCCCAAACATTGTTCCCACCAGCAGCATGGGTGTGTTCCAAATTCCCCAGGGACATGTGGTGAGTCAGAGCAGCAAGCGGACCACATATCAAAGTTACACCCAGATTACATGTCAGAACTTAGGCATTGTGTAAGCAATTGACCCACCCATGAATCGCACAACATAGTCACGGGAACAAATGCTGTCCCCCACCTTGAGCAAAGCTAAATGCAATGACACAGTCCCCAAATGACACAATTTCCTGACTATAAGGGCCACACATATGCGTATCAGAGGAGAAGTGGGCATGTCACAAATGAGGGACATGGGTCCTGGACCACATGACTGATGTACTGTGGAAGTTTAACCAGGCCAGAGGAGGGCACATAGCATGTCAGACAAAGTGCACAGTGCAGTCATGGACTCACCCCCTCCTTGCTGCTGTCTGTCCTTCAGCTGCCCATCCAGGTCAGGGAAGACCACCGCCAGGATCCGGAGCATGTGGGGGGTCAGGGTCCGGTGTCCGCCCTTCCTGCGAGGAGGCGACAGCTTCAGCTGGACCCTTGCGATCCTCCGGGTCCAGCCACGAAGGTCCTGCCACCTCTTTTGGCAGTTGCGGATCCTGCGCCTGTAGACCCCCACGGATCTTACTTTCCGGGCGATGGTCAGCCAGATTTCCTGCTTCTGGTGGGCATCAACCTGTGAGGATGACAAAGTGAAAAGGCCATTACTACACATGCAACATATACGTGCATCACACAGTTGGATTTACATGTCTCAATCACACGGGCATATGATGTACACAGGCAGTGCAACAATGGCTATGAACAGTTTGCCAGCAGTCACTACATGGTATCATTGCATGGGAAGTAAATCTAGTTGGAATGCACTGTTACTGCACTGTACCAGTTCAGTGCATGTAACTACACACTTTGGGGTGTGACAACTACTCAGTGGGCATGCTAGCCAGTGGTGTGCACACTGAAAGTCCTGCTAGTCAGACAACATGCACAATTAGTGAGGCAGTGGACAGCACACTCACCTGCTCCCCTGGTTTCCCATACAGCTTGCTGTACTGTGGAAGGAGGCTGTCCAGCAGGGCCTGGTTCTCCTCAAGGCTGAAGGCTGGGGCTCTCTCCACACTACGTGCCATTGCAGGAGCCAGAGGATGCATAAACAGCAGCAGTGTTGGTGGCAGATGTCGTCCTGAAGCATGTAGTGCAGGCAAGTGAGCTCTCAGGGGAACAGCCAGCATTATATGTGTGCTGCAGAGGCAGATACTGTCCCATGTGTCCAAAGTGATAGGTCCAAGTCGTTTGCATCTTCTGAATCTGACCAATCCATGGAATAGCAGCACTAATACACGCCCACAGCATCCTTCAAATCTTCAACTTCATGACACCCATGATTTTGCAACATTGTTGCGGCTGGCCAACTGAATTCACTGCATCAGACTCGTTGGAGCCTCGAAAACGCGTCCGTTGCCATGCCAGGCCCCAGCCAATGTGTGCGCAGCTGTACAACGTGTATATCGGGATACAACGCGTACCCGCACACATCATATGCAATGGGCCGGCCGGGCACACCGATCGGTCCATTGCTCTACAATGCGTACCCGCTCACAACAGATGCAATGGGCCGGCCGGGCACACCGATCGGTCCATTGCTGTACAACGCTTACCCGGGATACCACGCGTACCCGCTCACATACAATGCAATGGGCCGTGCGGGCACACCGATCGGTCCATTGCTCTACAATGCGTACCCGCTCACATACAGTGCAATGGGCCGGCCGGGCACACCGATCGGTCTATTGCTCTACAACGCGTACCCGGGATACAACGCGTACCCGCTCACATACAATGCAATGGGCCGGCCGGGCACACCGATCGGTCCATTGCTCTACAACACGTACCCGCTCACAACAGACGCAATGGGCCGTGCGGGCACACCGATCGGTCCATTGCTGTACAACGCGTACCCGGGATACAACGCGTACCCGCTCACATACAATGCAATGGGCCGTGCGGGCACACCGATCGGTCCATTGCTCTACAACGCGTACCCGCTCACATACAATGCAATGGGCCGGCCGGGCACACCGATCGGTCCATTGCTGTACAACGCGTACCCGGGATACAACGCGTACCCGCTCACATACAATGCAATGGGCCGTGCGGGCACACCGATCGGTCCATTGCTCTACAACCCGTACCCGCTCACATACAATGCAATGGGCCAGCCAGGCACACCGATCGGTCCATTGCTGTACAACGCGTACCCAGGATACAACGCGTACCCGCTCACATACAATGCAATGGGCCGTGCGGGCACACCGATCGGTCCATTGCTCTACAACGCGAACCCGCTCACATACAATGCAATGGGCCGGCCGGGCACACCGATCGGTCCATTGCTCTTCAACGCGTACCCGGGATACAACGCGTACCCGCTCACATACAATGCAATGGGCCGGCTGGGCACACCGATCGGTCCATTGCTCTACAACGCGTACCCGCTCACAACAGATGCAATGGGCCGGCCGGGCACACCGATCGGTCCATTGCTGTACAATGCGTATTTCGGGATACAACAGATGCAATGGGCCGGCCGGGCACACCGATCGGTCCATTGCTGTACAACGCGTACCCGGGATACAACGCGTACCCGCTCACATACAATGCAATGGGCCGTGCGGGCACACCGATCGGTCCATTGCTCTACAACGCGTACCCGCTCACATACAATGCAATGGGCCGGCCGGGCACACCGATTGGTCCATTGCTGTACAACGCGTACCCGGGATACAACGCGTACCCGCTCACATACAATGCAATGGGCCATGCGGGCACACCGATCGGTCCATTGCTCTACAACGCGTACCCGCTCACATACAATGCAATGGGCTGGCCGGGCACACCGATCGGTCCATTGCTGTTCAACGCGTACCCACTCACAACAGATGCAATGGGCCGGCCGGGCACACCGATCGGTCCATTGCTCTACAACGCGTATTTCGGGATACAACAGATGCAATGGGCCGGCCGGGCACACCGATCGGTCCATTGCTGTACAACGCGTAGCCGGGATACAACGCGTACCCACTCACATCCAATGCAATGGGCCGTGCGGGCACACCGATCGGTCCATTGCTCTACAACGCGTCCCTGGACAGGTCACAAGCATATGTCACCATGCTGGTCACTGGTGAACCTATGCCAGCCACATATACTTTCCAGGGACTCAGGGGCACACCTACAACACCACACCCAGTCCACACTGTATCTAAGGCATGTGTGGCAGCATAACCTTATCTGTGTATGGGGGTGAACATGTGGTTTTTGGGGTGGCATTTGGGGGCAGACACACCCAGGCTGTGCACGTGTTCATGGGGACAGGGTCCTTTGTGTGTTGTGCACCTGACCACTGTGGTGTGCAACTTTTCATTTTAGAGCATGTGTCATGGTCACATTTCCAGGTTGTGTATGTGTATGACATGTCACATACCCCCAGGCTCACATGTGGGAAGGCATGTACGTCACAGGGTGGCCCATTGCCACAATAGTGATGTCCCTCCGCAGTCTGTGTGCATGTTGTGTTTCACATGTCTCTGACTCCATGTGCACAATGGGAGACAGTCTCCACATCCACGTGGTTTGTGCATGAACTTTGATGTTGTGTGTGTGTGTGTGTGTGTCACAGACGTCCATGTCTGTCCTGCAGAGGCTACAGGGGCCACTACCTGTGGGTGTCATGTTAGCTTTTCTGACGTGTACATGATATGCAATGTCATGCCAGTGTCCATGTGGCAAGACAGAGTCCCTGGAAATCTACCTGTCAATGAGCTGTGATGCCTGTGGAGCATCTGTCCAGACATGTCACTGTGGTATGTGTGTGGAACGTGAGAGCAGTAAATGGGCACTGTGACACAGCCTAATGGTTTCCCATAGCACACCCTGGAACCTGTTGTCAACACTTGTTGAACAGAGATGTTAGATGATGTCCATGTAGGTGCCATATATGTCCCAACAGAACAACACACACATCAAGTACTTGTGTTTGTTAATGATGTATCATGTGAAATTGAGTATGGTGAACGGCACATAGTTGGGGTGACTGACAATCTTGCTTTCTTCACCTATGCACTGCAGGGCTCCTGCTGTCCATCGACCATTCCCAGACCTGGCAATGATGGTGGAACGTGACAGCATCCGACGGTACCGCTTCACCAGGCAGCTGATTGAGGATTTGGCAGTGCGGTTGGACCCACATTTGCAGCCTGGCCGTCCGTATCCTACAGCGCTGACCCCCAAGGTGAAGGTGATGGCAGCCCTACACTTCTATGCCACCGGTACCTTTCAACACACTGTGGCGACTGCCGGTGGGATGTCACAGACTATGTTCAGCCGTGTGCTACGCGATGTTTTGGGGGCAATGTTGATATACCTGAACCAGTACATCTATTTCCCAACACGTCAACGACTCACTGACATCAAGAGTGACTTCTATGCCCTGGGGAGGATGCCACATGTAATTGGCTCCATTGATGGGACACATGTGGCTTTGATACCACCACAGGCACATGAGCAGGCATTCCGGAACCGTAAACATTACCATTCGATCAATGCTCTGGTGGTATGTCTTGCAGATATGACCATCACACATGTGTGTGCCCGTTTCCCCGGTTCGGCACACGATGCCTACGTGATGAGGAGTAGTCGCATCCCGAGGATGATGTCACAGATGCCGAACCAGCGTGCCTGGCTTGTTGGTGTGTACTGACTTTGTACCATTGTGTGTGTTCTGCTATGTTGTTTTCCGCACACATTTTCAAATCGGCTAATGTGCAATTGTCTGTCTGTAGGTGACTCGGGATACCCCAACATGCCGTGGTTGCTGACACCCCTCAGGAACCCTGTGACACCAGCCCAGATGCGCTTCAATGAGGCACATGGTCGGATGAGGAGGGTGATTGAGCGGACCTTTGGTCTCCTGAAGAGCCGCTTCCGCTGCCTGGACAAGACAGGAGGGGCCCTCCCATATGCCCCTGCAAAGGTGTGCAAGATTTTCATCGTCTGCTGCATGCTACACAACCTGGCAGTGCGGAAGGAGTTGCCTCTCATCCTGGATGACGATGACCAACGTCCGCCACCTGTGGAAGATCCTGGCCTGGGTCACGATGCCAGTGAAGATGATGATGATGATGATGGTGATGGCCGCACACAGCTCATCACCAACTTCTTCAGCTGAATGTGAGTCTCCAGAGGGTTGTAATGTCAATGATTTGAGTTTGCATGATATGTGTGTGTGGTGCTCTGGTGCTGTTTGAGTGTGGCCATGTGCTACTTGACTGGATGCGTGCAGCGATGTGTCCTTGCAGGTGGTCTGTACTGCCCAACAGTGTTGACATGCTAACTTGGTTTTGTGTAGTTATCTCGTGACATTTATTAGACATGAGTATTGCCGTTCTGTGCTGTTCTTCAGTGGTTTTGACTGTGTGTCATGTCTGTCCTTCACAGTGTGCTGCCGGAGTTGTTTGATCAACTTGGATCCCACGAATCCATGATTCAACTTCCAAGGTGGAAGCAGTCGTTTCCCTACAGGTGATGTGCCCCACACCCCTGGACTTTATTTCTTCTACAATTGTTGACTGTGTGGCCACTGCCACGTGGGATTACCTTGCATCTGTAGTGGAAACAACATGTTGCAAATGTGTAATAAACCTGTGCTTCACTTTGGGATGTGCGTTGTCTGTGGTCACACATCTGACTGACATTTGCTTACTGCACCTGTAGTCTAGTTGACAGACTGTGAATAGGTGGCGTGTCTGTGCATTCCACTGTATTTAGTTGCAACATCAGTATAGGTGATGAGTCTGATGGCCCTGGTGTGTATGTGTTGTGTGGCCCTAGTGGTGTGTCTCCCTCATATGTGTCACGTCGCCATGACTGACATGACGGTGTTGGACTTGCTGTAGCAGTTAGCATGCACAGTGTCATTTTTCTGATCACCATCTCCATGACAGAGAGCACGTTGGAATCACAACAGAGGCAGATATGGTGTATTGGTGAGTTTATTTACATACAGGTGTGAGAATGGTGCACAGGATGGTGGGTGCTGTACATAGAAATTGGAATCCAAAGTTCCCATGTGATTCGGAAGTCTTGGTAGCTGAAATGTCCAGAGTAAAGTCCACAGTCATCTGATGAATTTGGCCAACTAGAGCTCCCCATGTCATGTGGGAGAGTTGGGTTGGCTTCGACAGGGCGTGCAGTTTGCACACAGAGGAAAAGTTCCAGAACAGGTGTTGGCTTCCTGGGGGATGTAGATGGCCATCGGCCTCTCAGTTTGGCCTCCTCGGACGGCCCCTCTTCTTGGGGGGGACCCTCAGGTGCAGGCTGCGGCGGTGCAGGGGACTCTCTGCCAGAGTCCTCCTCCCTCCCTGTGGCATTTTCAGTTGTTTCAGCAGCAGATGTTGTGGGCACACAGGGAGGTGAGGCCATGTTGGTGCTGATCTGGCGGAGGCATGTCAGTATGTCCCTATGCACCGCTGTCAGTTGTTCCAATGTGTCCCACTTGGACTCCATGCCAGACATGTGTGTCTCGACACGTGACATGTGTGTCTCAACACGGGACATGTGGGAGTCCAAGCGGGCATGATGGGCAGCCTGCTGCTGTTGTATGTCCTTGAGGAACCCCACTACCTGGCTGACCTCTCCGGTGCTAGTCTGGTACGCATCCGCGATGCGTGCCAGTTGTCGGTCATTATGCAGTCCAGACCCCTCTGCAAAGAGCGACCTATGTCTACCACCCCTCCCACCACCCCTGGCGACACGTGCAGGACCTGCGGTGGCACGCACAGGTGACAGTGGGCTCACTTGGGTGTTGTTCCTGGGCTCGTTGTCACCAGCTCCAGTTTGGGTCTGGGTCCCTGCGCTGTTGTCATCTGTGGTCCTTGGTCTGTCCGTGTTGGCAGGGGTGGCCTGTGTGTTGGCAGTTGTTGGAGGGGTGGGTGCAGAGGGTGCAGATGTTGGTCCTGCTGGTGCTGCATGATGACTCACACCGGAGGGTCCAGCTGGTTCTTCGCCATCCGAGGAGTGCAGAGGCTGATCCACACCAGTGAGCTCAGTGTTCCCCGGAGCCTGGGACAGGGACTCCTCCTCGTCTGCTGCTGTGTCACCATCATCACCTGTTTTGGGGAGAGACACAGATTGTATGTTATGTTTCTACTGGCATCAATTGTTCAAACACCTGACAGTTGTGACTGTACCTCTGGATGTGGGCCTGGACATTGCATTCTCCTAAATTGTGACAGTCAGAGAGTGATATTGGTGTAGCACATTGTCCTGCCAACCTGTGGCATGTCAATGTGAATGTTGAGGTGTGTGCATGACCAGCATTTGTGGTATTTGCTTGCCATCCGGGCCTCCTTCTCCCCCCAGCCCAGTTATCCCACCATGAAGCGTGCTTGCATTGCAGGGAGTGCAAGTTGTCTTTCAGGATGTCAGTCGTGGTGTCCTGCTGTTCGTTGTTGCACAGTTCCCAGCAGGGCCTTGTGCTCCCCCCAGCAGTACCCAGTGTTAGCCATCTTGTGAGTCCTTTTCCACTCCCTGTGATGTGAGCATGGTTCAGGGTGGTGTTGATGGGCCAATTGTGAGGCTGACCAATATCTGTGACTACCACTCCCATCATGCTATTGCCTACACCCCCCTTCCCAGCATGCCCATACTTCCTTCCTTTGGAGTGGACATCACTGTGTGTGAGTGTGACAGCAATGGCAAGATGGCTGGCAGTGTGGTCCTGTTGTTTGTTGGTGCCCAGTTCCCAGCAGGGCCTTGTGCTCCCCACAGCTGTGGCCTGTGTCAGACATCTTTGAAGTGGCTTTTGACTCCCTGTGAGGTGTGCATGCTTCAGTGCTAACTTGCTGGGCCATGTGGGTGTGATATGTTGCTCTGTTACTACCACTCCCATCATGCTATTGGCTACACTGACTTCACCAGCATACACAGAATTCCTTCCTTTCAGTGAGCTTCCCTGTGAGGTGGTGTTCTAGTGGTGGTTAAATATCTGGGAGTGTTTGTTGGTTCTATTTGTGCCACTGCCTTGCTGTATTTGTTGTTAGGTTTGTACATGTCATGACACAGTTACATATCACTATGAGATGGGAGGTATTGTGTTTGTCTGACTAGCATTCACATCTTGGGATGAATATATTTTGGTTGCTGTGTATTTGCTAAGGGTGCATGGTTTGCCTATCCCCTTGACTGTGATGTGTGTGTGTTGTCACACCATATTGTGTATATTAGTTGTGTACTCACCAGGCTCTGGGATGTCTGTTAGTCCGTATACGCTCACTGGTGGTAGGATGGCCCGCACCTTCTCCTCCCAGGGCCTGAGGTATACAGGTTTTGCAGGAGGGCCACTGCCGGTGTGCTGGCTGAGGAGGTAGTCCTTTTGAGTAGGTCCCGGACCCTCCTGCGCACATCATACCACCTGTTCTGGATGTCTTCCTTTGTGCGCAAACATGGTGATTGTGCGTTCACCCTGTCGACAATCCTCACCCACATCTTGGTTTTCTGCGACATGGGGGTCTGTTGTACCAATGTACCAAACAACTGTGGCTCTACCCTCAGGATCTCATCTACCAGGACTTCCAATTCACTATCTAGGAACTTATGGTTCTTCTTTGGGGGCATGGTGATGGGTGGTGGTGGTGATTGATGTGTGTGTGTGTGCAAGTGGGGGTGTGTGAGTGTAGGTTTAGCTGGGTGTGTGTGAGGGTGCTATTTGTAGGTGGGGTGATGGTGTGTGGCTTGTGTGATGTATGAGCTGTGAGTGTGTCTGTGGTTGCTGTGTGATGGTGTTCTGTGCTGGCAGGTCAGTGGAATTTGCAAAGGATCATGGTAGGGATTTGTGGCCTTTATGTAGGTGGAGTTGGAGGTGTGTCCTTGTTCCATTTTTTTTTCCTCCCTGTATTTATTGGCTTTGTGGTTGCTTGTTTGGCCCTTTTTTAAAAAAAATGTCCTTGGTGTTTTTGGTGCATGTAGGAGTCGTTCTTGTGTCCGAGTAGGACGCTGCAGTTGTCTGGTGCGATCTTGTCCGACTCGTTCCCGCTGTGTGTCAGCTAGGTTTCATATGCGGCGTACGAGTCGGTCGCGGAGTATTGGGTTGCTTCGGCTGGGTTTTGTATGCGTGTCAGTCGTACGGCTTGTGCTCCGGGCGAGTCGGTCGTGTTTTGCACGCACAGCATCGTACTACGCGGGTCGGAGTTCACGGGTACGTTTCGTTCGGGTTCAATCCGTGTGCGTGTCGGTCGGTTTGTTTCGCGTGATTTCCCGGCCGGATGGCTTGTTTCCGTCCGGCTCGGTCGGTCGTTTTGTATTCCGTCCGAGTCCGTCGGATTTCACATGCATTTCATCGTACTACCCGGGTCGTACGGCGCCGGTCCGAGTCGGTCGGACTAAATTCCCGTACCGAGTCGGTCGGTATGTTTTCCGGCCCGAATCGGAATCGGCCCCTCTGTGTCTTTAAAAGGGTCCGCAAATCCACCAAGTTCAAACCACAACGGCCCGAAGACCGTACCAAGACACAGCCCGTCGGCTCGTGCCGTTCAAACAAGGCAGTCCGAAAACTGCTCCAAGACAGCCCGGAGACTGTACCAAGACACAGCCCGTAGGCTCGTGCCATTCAAGCAAGGCATCCTGAAAACTGCTCCAAGACAGTCCGGAGACTGTACCAAGACACAGCCCGCAGGCTCGTGTCGTTCAAGAATGGCAGCATTTTTCCAAGAATGAAATCACTCACCTGGTGCACACAGGTCGAGTCAAGTTATTCTCCACTGCCGACTCTTCGGACCAAACGGTCAACTCCAAGCTTTCCCTTTCTCAGGTCCCCAGCCGGTGACCACCAGACAAGGAGTCGCCCGATCAGACGGGCAGGGCAGCTGCGAGAACCAAGCTCGATCGTGTGGGGTACCCCGATCCGCCCGACCGACCAGACGCAGCCCTGACCCTGCAACCCAATTACAGGCGAGCTGGATCACCTTGCGGGGTCCCTGTTCGGGCGCCAACTGAAGGAAGTGGCCCTTAGGGGCCACCCAGGTTATTTACAACCACCTGCTATGCCTTCCCAAGTAATGAAGAGTCGGTCAGACAGTAGAGAATACAAACAAGCATTTATTAGCAATACTCTGCAGAGGAGTCCAATCTGACCTGCACCCTAAGATGTCTGCCGAGAGACTGGCTCCCCAACGGCCTGCAATGCATGATCATTCCTCCAAGAACCCCCCAACCACGTCCACAGTGGAAAGTTACCGGCCTGGGCCGAACATGAACAAAGAAGGCACAGAAGGATGGGCTGCCACCTGCCAGATGGGTATATGCTATCGGCAACTCAAGGTTACTGCGCTGAGTTTCAGCGTCTCCTAACGTGGGAGCAGAACTACACACTCGGATAAGCATGCGAGGGCAGAATGGCCTATTCATTAGTAAGTCGAGAAGCAGCCTTGAACAGGAAAGAAAAATAATAACTAAATACAGTGTTCTGCTGAGGCAAGCAATACGAATAATGAGGCCTAGTTCAGACAGAGCCTAATAGGGATTACGAAATACAAAATGGAGTCACACTTGCTAACTAAAGCTTGCAAGTTGCAGGGATAACTCAGTGGGTTGCATAACATGAATACAAATGGCATGTATTTAGCCACACACTGCTAACCTAGCAGGAATGGGATTTACAAACCTAACAGATGCACACAGGGGGCACAACATGTGCCCTCCGTGTGCATGCACACCAGTTCCTGCATGGCATGGTCTTTTCAGTCCAAGCCGTGCACAAACTTTTTATGGCGTTCCCATTGCAGTGCCAATTTGTAAAGGCACCGCTGTGGGAATGCCAAAAAAAGCCCGCCAGGCAGGAGGAAACTCCTAATCTGGCCGGCGGACTGACTACATCTTTGGCGGTGTGGCTGCACCGCCAAAGTCATAATCAGGCCAATACGGTCTTGAAACAGCTACACTGTCAATCAGATCTAAAAATGATTTTTAAAAAACCCCACAAAAATTGAACTGGTGGTAGACAATTTAAAAGTGTTATATGAAAATCACCAAGAAAAGGTTAAGTGCAAATCCAAATTAATGTTTGTGGTAGACTGGGTCCCAGGCATAATTCAACATGGGTTGGGTAAGCCTACTGGGCCACACCAGTCAAAGATTTTACATTAGCACTTTGCAAATTTATTGGTTCTTAAATTCCCACCAGCAGAGCAAGTCTAAATCTGTAGTCGGGAAGTGCTCCGCAATGCCAGATGCTGGAATTGAATTGTCTCAATGAAGCCTTTTACTTTACAGCGCCATCTTCTGAGTGGGACAAACCTGGAAATCTTGCCTGCCAAGGGTGCACTCTTCATGTGTTAACCGTAGTACCTTATCCCCCATCTTTGGAGATCGAAAAAATGACAGGGTCTGAAAACATTGGGATATCAAAAATATTGTAGATAGGAATATTGATGGTAAAAATATCATTTTAGTGTTGTTTTTAATATCGTTCTAATAAATATAGATGTAGAAAATATTGTTGTATGTAATATTGCTTGTGTTAATTAGTATATAATTTATTGTAGTGTGTTTGATTGTATATCTTTATTATTTTTATTTGTGTTTTTAGTAACATATTGTGTTAGTTATGAAATTGTTTTTATTTGTGCTTATCAGTTGCATAAATTTTTCTTTAGTGGCGGGATATTGGGTTTTAGGGGAGAGGGTAGAGAAATTGTTAAAAAAATTATCAATCAAGTTAAATTATAAATGTATAATTTAAAGTTATGCAAATTAATAATGTAGAAGTTTAATATTTATTTTGTTATACTAAGATTTTTAATACATTTTAATTTCATATTAATTTCAAATTAATGAAGATATATATTATTGGTATTAAATATCAATAAAAAAAATAGTATAACATTTAAAAATATGTAACACAACTTTTAATAAAGGCAAATATCTGGAAATATTTTATGTAAAATGTTTACATTTTAAATATTTTGTAACATATGTTATATAATTGTAGAAATATTTTAAATTTTTTCATTTTAATATTGAAATCCTATTTCAAAAATATTTAACGTTTTTATAATTTATAACAAATGTATTTAATACTTTTTTGGCCATGATTGTTAATTTTGTATTATGATTTTGTTTGTTCTTTTATGGTTTAAACTTTATGAAAAGTAGCAAATATTTTGAAAAATATATATTATTTATTAATAGTCATTAAAACTGTTTTTTATATTTTAATATTTAAATATGTATATATAGGTTTGTAGTTTTGTTTAGTGTGTTTTTAGTTAACGTTTTATTTCATTTTACAATAAAGAAAATGTTTTTGAGTATGGAGTATTGATTGTGTATTTAAAATGATTAATTTGTATTATTCTGTGTAAAATGGTATATTTTGAAGTGGATATAATAAATGTCACATCTTTCGCGTCCAACACCTTCTTAACATAGCCTTAGATTCGAGTACACATAGTAAACGTCACCATTTAGGTGTCCAACACTTTTCCACAGTATGGTTTAGAGTACAGTGGAATAGTAAATGTCACCCCTTTAGTATCCAACGTCTTCCCCGAATATTTTTATATTGGAGTGGGAGTAGTAAATGTCACCCCTTTAGTGTGCAACAACCTCTCCAAATAGGTTTACATTGGAGAAGGAATAGTAAATGTCACCCCTATAGTGTCCAAATCCTTCCCCCAAATATGGTTAGATTGGAGTGGGAATAGTAAATGTCACCCCTTTAGTGCTTAACAGTTTTTTAAAAATTATTTATGTTGAAGTGTGATTCTTCAAGTTTAGATTTTCATTCTGAAATATTATATTTTACTTTTATTTGTATGTATTAGACACACTTTGTGTTATTTTAGCAATATTGCTGTTGAATCGAAATATACTAAAAAAGTTTGTTCTATGTTTTTAACCCATTATATTATTAGTTGCATATTTTGTATAATATAGACGTGACACGTTTTTCAAATTTTATTTATGTTTCCAATGTTTATTGATTGTTTAATTTCACATTTTAATCATATTTACTAATAAAAAAACATGTAAATTATATTTCACAACTATTTTATATTGCATATTAACAACTCCTTTTCCATTGTTTAACAGATTTTTAACATTTCTTAACTTTTATATACATTTTTTCAACATTATTTTAACACGTTTTTTCAGTATATATTAAATAATTGTATACATTTAATACTATTATTTAAGTTATATTTTACAATTATTTTACATTTTATCACAACATTTTTTGACATGTTTTACATGTTTAATCATTTCTAACATTTTTATATATTTATTCAACATTTATACAATATTTGCCATTTATTTCTATGAGAAATAGTCTTTTATTTTTGTTTCATTTAGCGGGCATTTTCTTTTTACCACTAGCTTTCATTTTGTAACCTATTTGTGTTCATTTTAATCTATTTTCCTGAAACCAAATCATGGTAAGGTGCTGCTGAACGGGTCAGTTCTTTTATTATGGATTTTGTAAAGGTTTTGAGGGTGGGGGATGTAGGGCGGGGGGGTCTACAAGTTAGTTATAGTGTTGTTTGTGGGGGCTTTGTATATTTATATGTATTAGTGTTACTGTTTTTAACTAGTTTGCAGTTTTGGCTTTTTGTACACTGTTTTAGTAATGTATCGCTATGTTATGTTAAATTGTGTTATGGTAGATATATTTTGATGACTGTTACGTATATGTATTTTTGGAATTGCAAGGTGTTTTGCTGGTCGGTTCCTTAATTTACTTTAAAGAGTTTTGTCAACTAAGCGTTTCCTATGGGCTTTGCAAGATCACTTTTTTTTTTACTGAAATCTTTTCTGGGTTATAATAAACCAATGCTTTTTACTCCTTTTTTTGTGTTTCCTGGGGTGTTTCTTTTTTCAAATACTTTTTCAGGTTTTTTATGGTTTCTTGGCACTTCGGATTGCTTTGAGGGGTTTCTATTGGATTCGTTTTATTTTTGCATTTTTTGGCAGGGCTATTTAGACAATGGGCCTGCTTACAAGTTTTGCGGTCTTGGTACTGCTGTGGCGGCGGATTCACCGCCACACCATTGGTGGTCCGACCGCCGTATTACGATGCATGCCGTTACATAGACAAAAGAGTGCCATGATCTCTCTGCCACTGCCAGGAAATCTTGACCGTGGCTGCGGCAGGATAGGGCAATGCGCCTGTCGGAGGGCGGACTGCCAGTGTAACCACTGGCCCAATTACAAGGTGCCTTCCAGCCGACGTGAATGGGGTGGTCCAACCACCACATCTGAGCTGGCGGAAAGAGAGATATATAATGTCAAAACTCACCGTGAAGTCAATCGTACACATCCTGCCTCTGCTGTACGTGCTTGATGGCATCCAAAGACGACACCATCACAGACGCAACCGACGGAAAGCTATACCCTTATCTGTTTCCATCGACTCCTCAGCAAATAGATGCCCAGCCTGGCAAGGGGTTTGAGGTCTCTGGGTCAAACATATTTTGTGGGCCCATGTTCGGAATTTTTTTCAATGGGCCCGTGTTCGGAATTGTTTTCAATGTATGACCCAATTACAGCTCTATGATGCCCTCTTTAGTAAGGTCACTGACACTGCACAGGCACACTCTACACAAATAGACATGTATTTACATCTCATTATCAGTAATGTTGATGTGTGCATTAAAAATTGTCACACAACAGCATCTCCTCATCAATATCACACCTATTAATCTCTTTGACACCCTCACATTGCCCACATCCTAGGTCCTGTTGTGATATCAAAACACATCTGTATGGATGTGTCATGAAACTGAAACACACCTTTTCTGCTACATCTTTATATTGGACTTTCATACATCACCCAGATTAAAAGGTAATTTCAGTAAACGGGATTACAAATAATCAGTGTGAGAAGCATTCAAAGGGCACAATGGAAACACTCTCTGCAGAATAGTTATGCCTCTACCAGGGGGAATCCTGAAAGGCTGGGGCCCTGGGCCACAGTCCACTTTGCACATGCCTTAAAACCTCTATTTGCAAAGGACCTGTTGATTGAAGTCTATCAGGGACAACCAATAGTATAACCAAGTGCCATGCATGTGTAGGAAATGTGTAAATGCAAGTCATGAAAGCAAGCACGGCACTAACAGCATTTATCGCACATTTTGATAAAGTAGGTGTAAGGTCCACACAGGAAAATGGACACATGTCCATGCAAATGTCTACTAAGGTATAACAATTTAACACCCTCCATGTGTGGACAAACAAATAACTAACTTGAACACATCAAACACATATCCAACCTACTTCATAGGTAGAAGTGCAACGTAAATGATGTTGACAGTGGCCAGGCCAATCTGAAGTACTTACCATATAATATAGCGCCCAATTCAATGTCATCCCCAATTGAATTTTATCCCACATATCCATCCATTCAGCATTTCCCCTTTTCCTGTGTAACTCCAGCACTGGTTCCAAGGTGAGATCATACTAACCACTTCAACTGGATCAGCAATCAGGGATGAAACAAACAAAACTGTAATCACACATCACTGACTATCCAATAACATCAAATAATTTGAAAAGTAATGACAAGACTAATGTCTTCCAAACTAAGCAAAACTTTAATGATTGTATGACAAAACTTCAAGTAAAACAAAGGCCAATGGCCAGTCCTTTTGTTCAATCTGTGCCACAGCACACTGCTGTGCCACTAAACTTGACCTTACTGACACTGCCTGGGAAACTCTTCAC
Organism: Calotriton arnoldi; assembly: GCA_963921515.1. NCBI lineage: Eukaryota > Metazoa > Chordata > Amphibia > Caudata > Salamandridae > Calotriton > Calotriton arnoldi. Next base: position 865,824 of record CAWUFW010007652.1, on the reverse strand, counting down.
AAATGGGCTTCTCTTTGGCATGGCAGGCACCTCGAATATGGTACTGGGGGTGGTTTAGGGAGGGGTGGGATTGGTTGTGGGAGGGGTTTTCTTGGACTTCTTAGGGGTATGGCTGGGTTTAGTGGGTGGGAATCAGGTTTTTCAGGGGTGGATTTGGACGTGGAAGGGATGGGTTAGGGTTTGTAAGAGGTTTTTTGACTTTGGGAGAGGGGTCGGATTTCATATGGTTAAGGGCAAGGGCAGATAAGACACTTTCACCGGGAATATGGGCAGGATGTTCGCGAGGTAGCTGGGTTTCAGAGGCAGAGGGAGTGGAAGTAAGAGGTGATTGTGCTGTATCTTCTGTGTGTTCTGTAGGTGTCTGTTGTGTGGTTGACTGTGAGCGTTTGCGTTTTTTGGGTGTGTGTGATGTGGACATGGTGAGTATGTTAGGTGTTGTGATGGGTCTGTGGGTGTTGGTGTGGGGTCTGCGGGAATGCTAGTATTTGAGGATGGGTCTGTGGGTGTTGGTGTGGTATCTGAGGGAATCTGGTGGTTGGGGATGAGTCTGTTGACGTTGATGTGGTATCTACAGGAATGCTGGTGGTTGGGAATGGGTCTGTCTGTGTTGGTGTGGTGTCTACAGGAATGCTAGTGGTTGGGGATGGGTCTGTCTGTGTTGGTGTGGTATGGTGTCTACAGGAATTCTGGTGGTTGAGGATGGGTCTGTGGGTGCTAGTGTAGTGTCTGCGGGAATGCTGGTGGTTGGGGATGGGTCTGTGGGTATTGGTGTGGTATCTGTGGGAATGCTGGTGGTTGGGGATAGGTCTGTGGGTGTGAGTGTGCTGTCTGGGGGTATGTTGGGGTGGTGGTGGTGGTGAGGGGGGTGAGTGTCTGGTGAGTGGTTGCATGACTGCATATTTTCTGTTGTTTTTGTTTGTGTGTTGTGCTTGGGTCTGATGAAGTGTGTGCATGTGGATGTGTGAGTGTGCTCGGGACAGGCATGAGAATAGGGAATTTGATGGGGAAGGGGCAGGAGGTGGGGTGGAAGGTTGGGATGAGTGGAAGGCTGCAATGAGGGAGGAGGCCAGAGCCTGACAAGTCCTCTGTAGGCCAGACAAAGCATTGTGGATGCCTTCCAGGTAGGCCACCATCTGTATCAGCTGGCTGCCTTGCCCCTGGATGGTATTCAGGAGTGCAATCTGACCCACAGAGATGTTCCTCAGAAGGTCAATAGGCTACTCACTCAGGGCAGCGGGCTAACAGGGGCAGGGGCTGGGGTGCTTGGAGAAAAGGAGACGGCTCCCCTCTTAGGGGAATGGACCCGGCCTGTCGTGTAGTTCCTATATAACCTATACAGGATCTGCGCGTTCGTATAACATAAACTGTGGGATTGGTGGCAGACTGATTCCATGCACCCCCACCAGATACGTTAGCCTATCTGTATCAGCTAGCTCACAGTGCCACTATAATCTCCTCTTACCAAGGAGAGAATAGATTCTGGCAACCTCAGAACATGACAACACTGATCCCTCAGGATCATGGAAACAATATACTTCCTTTCGCTCAGTCACTCATGCTCACTTAGTTTGTTTCAGAGAGATACACAGAATAAACAGGCTGGGCGTTTTCAATAAGTATTTATTGAACAGTTGTTATTCTAGTGTAGAATAGATGAGCTGCAACAACCATTAGACAGTAGCAGAGATATATGATTAGAAGTACTACGAAAGTAAAGGGATGGTAAAGTTCTACCATCTTGCAGAAATCATGAATATATACAGGTACATAAAACACATGATAAAAAGTGCATACTCCTACAATGCCTTCCTAACTAGATGTACCTAAATGTACCTAGCATCTGTGTAGGTGTTATGCCAAGAATCCCTCTAGGATCTAGTCAACCCCATTCCCAGAGAATGAGAGAATATGGGACCTCGTCCTGGTCTCGAGTTGGACACCCCGTGAGGGATGTTAGACCACTGCAAGCTGGAGTGTCTGCATGCAGGAACCTCAGCGTCTCTGGTCAGTGTGTCAGCCGGGAAGTCTTGGTCTCCTCTGTCCTTCTAAGCAAGATGTGATGTATATATACCCATAGGTCTCCCCAGGGGTCCTACCTTGCTGTGTTACTGTGTCGGCCTAAAGGAGGACGTTGGGCCTGAACTTTATACAGAGATATTATACAGGAGATGTTAGTCCTGCTGTGCTTCCAAGAAGCCTCATGCATAATGTATGAGATTCGAACTAGGGGAAACCCGCGTTCTGAATGCAGTGTCATATCTAGGTAAAAGGTCAATCCCTAAGAACCGTATGTATGTAATGTAGGGAAGAATATAGGTGAAAGGTTGCAATGTTACCTGCACCTACATAGGGTACCTATATGGAATATAACACCCACTCCTCTTCCGACTGGACGACATATGTAACTTATTACCATACTACTAGCCTAACTAGATATTGGTACGCACAAAGTTTGAAAACATTTGTTTAGCTAAAAACGTTTAAAACTTCTAAAAAATTTCTAAAAAACTTAAAACTGTCTTAAAAATGTTTTTTTGCAAGCCATAGCTCTAAAATGTCTGAAGCACTATAAGCATTAGAAAGCCATGTATGCCCAATCAATGAAAGGAATGTCAATTTTTGTTTTGAGTCCCAAATTCGGGCTTGTTTTTAAAAAAGGGTGAATTTCTTCCAGCACTCGACGAGCCAAATGAGTCAAATGTTTATGTGTCCTGGCTGGTAGACGCAACATTTTCGTTGCTTGCTTCCGCAGTAGACGGCCCCTGTAGGACCTCGCATAGTAGGTCAACTGAGCACAGATGATGTTCCACACTGTCCACAGCCGGTGCTGGGCCAGCCTGTGCGCCATCCAAAGCCTTGGTGTCAGAGGAGGAGCCGGTGTCCATACCAACAGGTGCTTTTACTACCTGTGGGGGCTCAAGGAATGCCGCCATCAACATCGGGATACGCTGAGGACACTGCAGAACATGGGCCGTTATCGGGTCCAGTAAAGCATTCACGTCCGGTTGCGCACATGATGGGAGTGTCAAACAAAGGTCTAACACGCATTCTTCTCCGCAAAACAGGCAAGATGCAGTCCATCCAGACAGGTCAAAATGACAAGAACCAAGATGCACTTAGTTCTCTTATGCGAGGCATGCCTAGATGTTGTACCATGCGGTCACGGTATTTACGCTCCAGGAGTGCTCTTTCCATCTCCTTGGTGACTGGGATGTCCATTGCGTAGCAAATATAAAACAATCAGGATACATGCTACTAGAAACAGGATAAGCGGAAATCCTCCAAAAATGCTTCCGAATACGGAGTGTATGAAGTTTGGTATAAATCCAAGTACCGTCTGAAAGGTGCTCAGAAGTCCAGAACCTATGGTCTTAAATAGGTGGATTATGTCTGTCGTAACAGACATGTTAAAAAATACGATTTACCATTTCTGCAAAATGGAAAGGGCAGTTTGTATGAATAAGCGCCTGTATCTCTGCCGAAGACCTTGCGATCTGGAGATCAAAAGTCTCTCGAGCGGAGGTTAAGGGCACAGACTTCCTAAAAGCATGGCTTTCATTCTGCTTAGCGTATCAAACCGTATTAAAGAAACATTCAGTGAAGGCCATAAAGGCGTCTCCCTGACTGCATGTGTTGGTGGAAACAATACTTGCATATAACAAGTAACCCTGGAGCTCACAGTTGCCAGATACGCGATGCCCGGGAGCATTCCCCAGCAGCCTTGACTGTTCAGCATCAAGTAACTCCCATTTGAAAGTAGCCTGAATGCTGGAGTAATCACTGCAGCTGGGGCACCCCTCAAATAGCAGGACAGGTTTGCTACAGAACCATTACAAGCCTCGTGCAGCATTATATCCTGTGGGAAGGGTATGCCTTTGCATTATCCAGCATTCCGTCCATCAATTGTTTCTTTTGCATTTGTCACCCTAAGTGGGAAGGGTATGCCCAGACGTGGGTCCCGTGCTCACTACACCACTTGATTCAAGCTAGCCTGGCTGATGAAGGGTGATGCCCTGAAACCGGTCCCAGGATGCTTGTTTCTGGTCCAGGGAGGACCTGGCTTGGCAGTTCGGGCTGGACTGTTCTCACAAGGAACAGGGTCAAGACTGATTTGCATATGGCTGGGTCCAAACTGGGGTGGTGTGGTGAGCAAAAGAATGATGGATTTAACCCAGATCCTTGTGACTGGGGGTGAATGTTTGCATTGTCCAGCATTCCGTCCATCAATTGTTTCTTTTGCATTATATCCTGGCATATGAGTGATCCACTTAAAGCGTTCTCACAGTTTGTACCGCTTAGAAACACTTCTCGATCCCCACTCCGGCATCAAAATCTGTATGGTAATACCCAGGATTCCTTAATGTATTCCTTACCCATCTCTTCGCATCTGCCTGCCTGCTTTTGTTCCAGGCAATACTGAAACTGAAAAGTAGTGACAGGTAGAGTTATGTGGCCATGGATTAGCCATTCTGTGGACGGTAATTCTACCACTGTAAATGCTAATCTATCCAGTTTTTCGATACGCAGCATTGTATATTTTGCTCCCCTTTGTGCCATTTCTATCTGTTTATCTGTTAGATTGTATTCAGAAAACAGAGACGTACTGTTGATATAACGCCAAGGCACGTAGCCTGCATGCAAAGATTGCAGCGTCCAGTTTAATAACATAATAGAACGTAATTGAGATTGCCCGTGTTGTAATATGGCCAAATATTGTTCTAGTATGTCTATCGCAGAAGATACAATGTTGCCTAAGGAGTATATCCTGGAGGTCAATGTAGTTAACCCATTGTCTACCACTGTTAGAGATTTTTCTAGATTTATACGGTCTATTTCACATAATCTCTCTGCGACCTCTTGTTGGGATATTTTCCAAATTTCATTGTAGGCAGCATAATAGAAATGTTTCTGATGTGGCTTCCTGGGACCTAGTAAAAAATCCTTGAGATCCACATCCTGTGACAGTACGGATAAGTGTTGTTTCACCTTTGTGAGTGTTGAGGTTTTTAGCCAATCAAGGTACAACTTCCCAATACTGTAGGAAGTCACTAACCCTGGATGTTCTTTCTGTACATAACGTGGATCCGGCCTATGGATAGCGAAACCTTTGGTTTCACCCACGAATCTTGCCTGACAACTATTCGTGTCTGTGGGCCAAATCAACCATTTCTTCCAATCGGGGTCTGATCTGTTGTACTGTATAATATCAATCAACGTAATCTCTTTCTGTGATGTTATGTTACCCTCGGTGTGTGAAGGAGTTGGCAGCCGAGGTGTGTTCAAGTCTTTGCTCTTGGCTAGTCCAAGGCAAGACGTCTGTTGCACTGTCTCGTTCAAAAACATGGGGGCATATTCTCAAGGACTTATCGCCGAGTTAGCGGCACTTTATCGCAGCCAAAGTGGCGATAGATTCATCGCCCTATTCACAAGCTGGTGCTAACAGCCAACATCGCCAGTTTTCCTGCGATAGCAGCCGCAAAAAACATCGACACGGACGACACCGGCAACTAACGCTTATGAGATGCAGAGTAGGCGTTCCCGTGCAAAACAGCCCAGGAAACACCACTGCTCAACATTCTCAACGACCAGCCAGATCGGCGATAAGAATCAAAAACATGCGATAAGGTGCGTTAGCAGCAGGGATTTAACACCTGCTCCTACCTGGTGTTAAGTCGGACGACAACCTGCACCATGAAAGGGAGCCCAGCCCAGAGCCACACCTGAAGACCAACAGATGCCATTGAGCCACTGATCATGCAGCTCGGAGCCCCAAGAGGGCCACAACACCCATCACAACCACACCCAGGCCCCCCACCCCCCCGGAACCCCTCCCGGGCCCTACCCCAGGCACCCCCCCAGACAAAGATATCTCACATCCACCTTACAAATACATGAACACAACAATGCGCCTGATGTCGCACAAGTACAACAATTAACATTCATGTGTGGCCAGAAAAAAGGAAAAACATTCATACATCTTAGAATTCCAAAAATAATTATTTTATATAAATTTAACTCAACACCAATAAGTGGAAAAGTCATGGCGGGTCTCCTCTGGACAATCTGCAAGTCAAAACCTGCAAGACAAAATTGAAGATACGAAGGTGCCTCATGCGCCCAACAAGGGACAGAGAGAGAGAGAAAGAGAGAGAGAAAGAAATGTAGAGAGAGAGAGTGAAAGAGAGGGAGAGAGAGAAAGAGAGAGAAAGGGGGAAAGAGGGAGAAGGAGAGAGAGAGAGCAACAGAGGGAGAGAGAGACAGTGAAAGAAAGAGAGGGAGAGTGAGAGAGAGAAAGATAGAGAAAGAGAGGGAGAGAGAGAGACAGTGAAAAGAAGAGAGGAACAGGGAGAGACAGTGCCGACACTGCGCATCCAGGCCTCACAGCTCACCTGCTGCCACCGGTGTGTCTCCAACCACGTGTCGGTATACACTGCAGTCCACCAGGTCCCTCATCTGAAACAGAGTCCACAGCTAATGATGGCAGAGTACATATCATTGCACACGGCAACATCGCTTGGCCACCCCTACGCACACAGGCTGCTGCACCCCAGCCCCTCCCGCCGCCCAGCGGGGATTGCCCACCCCTGCGCACAAAGGCCTCACTGCTCACCTTCCGCCACCGGCGTGTCTCCAAGAGGGCCCACCACGTGCCGGTGCAAACTCCAAGCCCGGGGCCCGCGACCTTGGCAGCCTCCACATCATGCAGCCACGCACCGCGGTCCACCAGGTCACACACTTGATTCTGGGTCTTGATTTTGCAATGGCAGAGATCATATCAGTGCACACGTCATCATCGCAGGCTGCACACCCGCTCAGCTCCATAGGTGCCACTAACTCTGAGAACCGCGAGGCAATGCCACGTGGTGGTAGGCCCACGCTGCCCGCTGTGGCTCAGGCCTACACTGCCGTCCACCAGGTCGCACACTTGATTCTGGGTCTTGATATTGCAATGGCAGAGACCATATCAGTGCACACGGCATCATCGCAGGCTGTACACCCGCTCAGCACTTTAGGTGCCCCTACCTCATGCACAGAAAGTCACTGTCCCATGGCAGTAGGCCCGTGCCTGCCGCAGTGTAACCGGTGCCACTGACTCCGTGCAATGCAAGTCATGGACCCTATCTGATTGAGCCTCGTCATATGGCAGGCGGACGCAGCCATGTCACCTCAGGCAGTGGGGAAGAACTGGGACATGTTGCGTTGTCGTCCCCCCTTTATACGTAAGCCGAGTGGGCTGGCTCGGCGTACGCCAGGCCAGCGTAAGGGTGTGAACAAATATCCCTTGCGTCTGGGCGTGGTTCATATCTGGGCTGCACAGGAAACCAACTGATGCGTGTCTGTCTCTGTTGCTGTGTCTGCGGCACACGGCCCGCAATCGACAATGTTGCACCCTGTGATGCAAGTCCCACGACATAAGCAACATGGACGTAAGGGGGAATCACTGACCCTACATTCATCCATACTTTCATACTTGAATGATCAAAGACATGACACATCTGTGCGAATCAGAATGTTTTATTCACATCCAATGGAGTGGTGCAGCTGGAGCAGTACAGGGCCATGCAAACCCCACTTCACATATTCGGCCCGTGGAGGGCCAGCCAGAGTCCTTCAGGGAATGACAAGTACCACGGAAGAGGAAGAGTGTAGTCCGCAGTCTGATCGCTGTGTCATTGGCAACCAAACAGAATATGGCAGTCCATGTCGAGGTCCAAGGTGAGTGTCGCAGAGTGCATCGGGGGACAGTGGAAGTTGATGATGCAAAGGGCAGGACCAAGCAGAAACAGGCCATATGGCGGAGATGAATGCTACTGCCGCCTCCGTACCAGTAAGGTTGCTTCACCGGCATCTTCGTCCTCTGATGTCACATGTGCCTCACACGTGGGTGCTGGTGGTATGTCGGCCGCACTGTGTGCCACTGACATATCAGGGGCTGGAGGTGGATTGCCTGCCGCACTGCGAGGCACTGACACATCAGGGGGCGGAGATGTGGAGGTAAAAGCAGCAGCAGCAGAATTCATCTGCGCAAGGCCTTGAGGATGCAATGCCATGACGATGTGCTGCAGGGCATGGAAGGTCCCAGCCACAACTCGATGGTGTGCAGCCATGGCAGCCATTCTTTCCGCCGTCATCCGCTCCATGTTCTCCATGTGCCCCCGCATCTGTCCCAACTCCCGGCTGACATCGCTGGAGCCACTCTGACTGGACAGTTGTTCTTGTCTCAGTATCATGACTCCAGCGATGTCAGCCATGGATCTTTGGAGAGCATGGAGCGGACTGTGGGTGTCCGTCAGGGACTGTATGTGGTCCCTGATGGGAATCAGACACCCATGTATGGCATCAAGTCTGGCTGCCATGAGGTCAAACCCCACCTGCACCTGATCGGCCATCTTCTCCCGGGCCTTCAACACACGGCATTGGAAGTCCATGTGTTGTTCGTGGGGGTCCTGGGAGATGGCCGGGGTGGTAGGTGCATCCTGCTGTGAAGTCTGTGCAGGGGGTGGGATCTCCTCGATGCAGCTGGGCTGCCCTGCTCCTGGAGATGGGGTGCCGAGGCAGTCGATGAGGTCTTGGAGGGCTTCGGTGTCGATGTCGGAGGTGTCCTCCCCATCATCGGTGAAGAGTTGTTGGGGCTGCTCTGCAGGAGGTGTTGATGCTCCCTCGGCAATGTGAAGGAGAGATGCAGTATTACTTTGTGTTCACATGTGTGTTGACGCAATGTACAAGTTCACATACAGACTGCATGGCAATGTACATTGTGGCTGTCCAGGAGGTGCTGCCTATTTGATGCGGGATAGTGGACATTTCGACAACATCACGGATATGTGTTTGTGCCTGTACATTGACATCTCACATTTCCCTGCTATGCCAAATGTGATTGGCAGGTTTCTACACACAGGCAGCACCTGTGGTGTCCTCTGTCCTGTTGTTAACGTGTTGCAGTCTGTACCACATTGTTGTCAATGCTGATGTGCTCTGAATGTCATGTGTGTGTGCTGCATTTTGGGGGGTCGCCCCTGCAGCTCTGATTTGGCTGCCCCTTGTCCCTTTCAGGCGGTGTGCCTTTGACATCTGTGCCCATACAGTGCTGAGATGTTGCAGACTAGGGTGGATTTGGGTCTTGGTGGCAGTTGGGACTCTGGGGCATGGTTTGTCCGCAGATGTGTATTGACGTCAGGGGTTGTCTGTGCAGGTGGATGTGTCAGAGTGTGACCTGCTCCTTTACGGATGTGGTTCACACTCCGCCACCACAGTGTGGTGGCGTGAACCATGTCATGGTGATCGGACTGCAGCCATGCTAATCGTCATGCAGTGTCACTTGCATTGTCAGTGTGGCTCACGGACCTGCAGCTTTGCTGGGTTCAGCACATGTGCATGGGTTGGTAGTGAGATGAGTGATGTGTGGGAGGGACTCCTCTGGGCACATAGTCGACGGGGGCCTACGTGCAGTTGCTATGTGTGCTGCAGTGTGCCAAGGGGTTCAGGGACATGATCCAGAGTCATTGTGGGTGTGCAGTGTGCTATACTCCATTGTGCATGTGTGCCATTGTGCCCATCTCACCCCGTCCCCCCAGTCCCTGGTCGTTACTCACCCTGTTGCTGTTGTGTCGGGTCATATTGGGCAGTGTCCGGTCCCCCGACTCCTGCCACCGTCTCCCCACTGATGACTGTGGACACCATTTCCTCCATCTCATCCAGCTCCTGTGGCGCTGTACTCCCACCTCCAGTCTACATTGCTGCCTTCTGGTTGTTGGCGAGTTTCTGCTTGGTCTTGCGCTTCACGTCATTCCAGCTCCTCTTGACCTCATCCATTGTCCTCCTCCGCACTCCGACTGCATTCACCTTGTCCACAATGGACTGCCATATTCCATTTCTTGTTGCCAATGACACAGTGGAAGTGACGAACAGATGTTGATGGTGTTCTACCACCTCTGTGATCAGGATCCTGTTTCCCTGCGGACTGAACCGAGTCTTCCCTTCCTCTTCTTCTTTTCCTTGCCCTTCCCTGTCCCCGAGGGACCAGCCTGCTCCTCCGGGGGGCTTGTGGGGTTCTGGCCGTCCTCTGTCACTGCTCCGGCTGCCTCCATTGTGCATCGCTGTAGTTTGTTTTTTGTTTGTGTTATTTTTTGGTGCTTTTGTAGTGGTTTTTCCCGCCTGACGTGTGTGAATTGCAGGCCTGGCGCTGCTTTTCGCTGATTGTCTTATCACGGTTGGGCCCATCGCAACTTTTTTCGCGTTCGGGTTTGGGTTTTCATCGCCGTCCCGGTAATGTTTTCGCGGACATTTTGCACGTTAGCGTGAGACTATCGCATGGTACCACCATGTTGAGAATACAACGTTAATACGGGGTTATTTTCCCGCAATAGACTGCGATGTGCAAAGTTGCGTTAAGCTAATTTTGCAATAATTATCACACGTTCTTGAGAATATCCCCCATGATTTGTTGAGGGATAAGGCATGCTCTAAACAAAGCTTCTATTCCCTGAACTTGCCATTCTCTAGTGCCCCAGACTGATTTTAAGTCTATGGTGTCTTTCCATAAGTCGAAACCTTGTTCAGACAACTGGGCAATAAAGGAAGCAGAGTAAATCTGTTTGGTGTTTGTTAACATATTTTTCTGTGCTGATGTTGGTGCAACCTTATAATAATATGATGCTGGGTCAGACATATTAAACCCTGAAAAATATGGAAACTTTTGTGTAAATGTTTTTGAACTGCCGTTCGGTGGTGTTGGACAATGTTCCCACTGGTGGTAAGTGAACATATTTCTAGGATTTGCAGATTTATGCAGAAAGTGATGACCATAGTGTTGATAACAATACATTGTTTCGAAATCTGATGTGCTTTCCAATGTTTCATTATTAGAAAATGCAGCAGATTTTTCCAAATCAGACAACATGTTATTTACAGTCTCAAAATCCCAATCATCGGAAAATGTACTTGAGGTAATGATATCACTCAACGATATTTTAAATAAATGAGGAATTTTTAAACATTCGGTCGGTCCAAATATATCAAAATCAACCTTCTCCCAAACTATACCATCAGGTATAGGAACTGCTGTAATGTTCACTGATGACAAGTCTCTTTGTTCTCGATGAGATGAATGGTGTGGTTTTAAAATTAAATTCACCTTGTGGGCTGCAGAGGTTTGTCGAAGGTATTTTCCATTAACAAGCATGCTAAAAACTATTACTAAGCCTAACCAGAAAAGAAAGAAAAGTATCCCGTGATTACCCATAGTTCTACCCAAGGTGACACCAGGTAAGTCTTATTAAGAAAGTTCAGAAAGTCTTTAACTTGCTGCTTGCGAGATTTTTGTGCTGGCATCATTTCTGGTTCACTTGGATCCAAAGAAAACGTATCAAAGTTTATGAAGTAGCTAGAAGCAGTTCGATCAATTGTTGGTATTGCATCAGGATTTGTAGAAATCGTAGTTTGCTCTTGTTGAGGCATGTTGATGTAGACATCTGTATTTGGTCGACTTGAAATTTGTCTTTCATTTTGGTTCTGAATTTGAACTTCAGGTTCAAGGAGACGAGTTCCATAGCATTATTGCATAGTCCATCATTCCGTGCAGGAGACTCTTCGAACGTGATGAGTCTTTCCATTTGAACTTCTTAAATTGTAGCGAGAGGAGGGCGTCTGCTACTTTGGAGTCCCCGTGGCCTACTACTCAGTATCGGCCACATAGTGTGGTTTGATTAGGTCGATTGAGACAAATCTTTTCTCCATTTTTCCGGCAAGAGGCGGTAGTAGTATGGTTCTTGTTCCATCAACTGCTAGGACCTGGACAGGCTTTCTGTATGATGGCCAAAATTCTTTCTTGTCCGCTATTTTCTCTCTGACCAGATCCCTGACTTTTGGGATCCAGACAGGTCTTGCCGTGACTGATTTGACTTCCCCAGTGGCGGTCTGCTTCATATGGACATTACTTTGTTGTGTCCTGGATTCATTTGGATCCTGTAAAACAGCCAAACGATCATGGATGTCAAAAGGCTTTTCATCCGCCACTGCGCCTCACAATCAAGATCAGGTACCCACATTTTTGTCCCAAATAGGACCTCATATGGAGTGACCCCCCCCTAGAGAACTTCTTGGCATGTTATTCAATGCTCGCTGCACTCCATACAGATGTTTTACCCAACTCTCACCCATGCCTAATACTCTAGCCGTTAAAGATTGCTTTAAGCCTCGGTTTTTTCTCTTCACGACCGAATTTCCCTCGGGATGGTATGGAGAGGAGTACCGCAAAGCTACACCCAATCCTCGCATGGCCTCCTTGTAAGCCCGAGAGCTAAACGCAGGGCCCTGGTCAGAATGTAATGTGCCAATTGCGTATGTCCCTATAAAGACTCGCAAATCTTTTATAACAGTTCAAGCGTCAGCCGAGCATTGGGGGCCACACCCATAGGAATTTTGAGCAGGAATCCACTGCAACCATGATATACTTGTAAGCCCCATCTCTTTGTAAGGGGCCGCAGTGGTCCAAGTAAACACACGCTAGTGGTTTGTCAGATAATAATAATGGTGTCTGTGCTGGACGTGTTACGGTGGAACCTTTTATCTGCTGGCAGATGTCGCATTTCAAGACATAGGGGCCGATTCCGATTCGGGCCGGAAATCTCTCCGACCGAACCGGATCCGTAGAGATTTCCGACCGAGCCGGACTCCCGCAGTCCGACCGAGCGAGTACGATGCGGCCGTATGCTGCCCGACTCGATTCGGCTGGACTCCCATTGAAGTCAATGGGAGCTGGTCGTACAACGCGTACACGGGCTCCCATTGACTGAATGGATACGTCGCGAACAGGGGGGCCCCCTACAGTGGGTACGCGTCGGTGCGACTTGCACCGTACATGCATGTTTAGGGGGGACCCTTGGGTCCCCCCTGTGTGCGACTCGTGCAACTACGCGTGCAGTGGGGTCCGACACGGACCCCCGAAGTCCGGCTCCGACAGCTCTTTGGAGCCGGACACTACGAGTCGGTCGGGCTGTTCGAAGCGCGCATCGTACTTGCTCGGTCGGGAAACGTCTCCATTGCGTGGTGCGAGCCATGTCCGTACGAGTCGGTCGGAGCGGTTCGGACCCGGGAACGAGTCGGTCGGCGATTTCGCGTGCGCTCTCATCGTACTTGCTCGCTGGGACGACTGTACGAATCGGTCGGGAAAAAGGCCTCTGAATCGGATCCGGTAAAGCCGAATCCGATTCGGAGCCCTACCGGCCGAGATCGGAATCGGCCACATAGTCTTTAGTCTGCTTAGTTAACCCAGGCCACCAATAGCGTTGTTTCAATAAAGAAACAGTCGCCGTAACTCCTGCATGTGCAGAACCTATCACTTCGTGTGCTGCTAGAATTAAACCTAACCTACGATCCATGTTTGGAATTACTCTATCCCCCACTCCAGGAATCTGAGCAAATGGGATGTTATTGGCATCTAACTTGTAGGAGTATTTGAGTGGAAACCTTTTTGGTACTGCTCTGCTGTTCTTGCGAGAAGCAATCACAGCCAACATAATTTCACTGTCCATTCTCGTTTTAGAACGAGTTATTGCAGCTACAGAAGCCGTGCGTACAGCCCCCTTTGCGGCTTCATCAGCCAATGAATTCCCTTCAACGTGAACACCATCACGCTGATGACTCAGTGTATGTATCACGTGAGCTCTCGGTGGTTCGGTTTTCAACTCCACTACCTGTTCCCATAGCATTTTATGCTTAATTGTGCCACCTTTTGCATCTTTGAACCCGTTTTGAACCCAGTACTGCAAATATTCATTATATGACTGTACACAGTAAAATGAATCGCACACAATTAGTGTGGGAAATTCCCGATCCGTATTTACCAATGCCAGTATCAAGGCTTTTAACTCTGCCAGCTGTTCCGTGCAGTCTCCTAGAGATTGCGTTTTTGTGCAACTTGGGTGGAACTTTCCATCCCACATGCGACCTTTAACGATTGCGCATGCCACGCTATATTGTTGCTTACTTCCTATGGCCGGTGGAGCAGATCCATCAGTGTAAATTAAATATTCATACTGATCTAGAGGCATTATTTCGTTTGGTAGAGGATATTCTTGTTCGTATTGCAGAAATGCTTGTGTTTTTAGATTTGGGTCATACCTGTATTCCACATCTGTTGCAGTGAGAGAATTAGCCCATTGTATCCATCTCGGATGTAAGGCCTTAGCGTTAGGAACGCTTGCCTTTGGCGCAGCCTCTAAGACTGGAACCGGATTCACTACTATTATTCGTTTCCCCTGAGCCAGTGCTCTTTCTCTCAGAATCTTTTCTGTAGATGCGAAGCGCATCTCAGCATTTGTGTACAAATGCGATTTATATGTAATTGGTACCGTTTCACCTTCATTATATGTTAGATAGGTGTACCCAGATTGACCCGCAACTACACGGATCACCAGGTTGCGTACATTTACGCGTGTCTGTAAGTGTTTGGATGCTATCATGTCAGCTTGTAAGGAACGAAGTGTATCTGTGTGTTCCTGTGTCCATTGTTTTACTGAAAAATCAGGTTTTATTGAGTCGTAGAAAGGTTTTACTCTTTCTGCGTAATCCAAAATGTATGTCCTGCCAAAAATCAGGAATCTCAGGATTGATTGTAAGTTTTTTAATGATTTTGGAGGTTGGAGCAGCGCGCATTTTTCTAAAAAATTGGCTGCCAGGCTTTTCCCTTCACTTGAAAGCTCATATCCTAAAAATAGGACACTGAGGTGGGCAATTTTTGATTTTTTAAAGTTGAATTTATAGCCCTCAGATGCAAATCCCAAAATTATGGTATTCACTCTGTTCAAGTGGTCCTCTAGGTCATCGTCCATTAGATAAATATCATCCACATAGGACATTGCCTCTTCATCCAAATTCTGAAGTAACTCAGTTACTCTGGCCGAAAACAACCCGGAGCTGTTCTTATACCCCTGGGGGAGTCGACAAAATTAACGCTGGGACCCTAGCGCTGAGAATGCTGTTAGATACCTGCTTTCAGGCGCTATATTTTGGCAGAAAAATCCATTTGAGATATCAAGCGTTGTTTTATATTTTTTTCCGCACAATGTTATTCAGTAATGCGGCACTGTGTGCATTTTGGACTGCAAATGCCTTAGTGCAAGTGTTTAAAGGTCTATAATCTAAAACTAAACGATATGAATTGTCAGGTTTCATGACCGGAAACAAAGGATTATTCATCAATGAGGTGCAATTTTCGATCACCCCTTGGTATTCAAGTTGATCTAAGATCTCCCTGACCTGTTTTTTAGCTTCTTGCATATTGGATACTGCCTCTGTGCAGTCGGAGTATTTTTTAAAGGAATTATGTGGTGGGTTGAATCCTCATCCCATCCAACATGGTTTTTGTATAATGCAGGTGCTTGGCTACCACCCACTCCTGTGCATATGTGTGTTTTATGTGCTTGGGAATATGGTCTGAGAATGCCGGTAAAATTACCGTTTCTCCTTTAGGGCAATCCATGATGAATGCTGGCGGCCAATCTTGTTCAGCTAACAAAATGTCATAGTCAAATGACAGATTCTCCCAAAAGAGACCTCTAACTGTCCTACATTTGTCCCCCTCCATTTGGAGTATTATTTCATACAACGTATGTGGGACGCTTACCCTAGTATCAGGTGTTTCTACCGTGATATAATCATTCAAGTCCGCTGTCACCAGAAATTCCATCAGGTTCTGGCGAGCTATTGTTACTTCTGCCGCACTGTCTAGCATCGTCAGAGTCCATTCCTCGTTCAGTAGTCGAGTCCTCAGAATTCTGGGCATGTCTGATCTTTAGACCTGCAACTTTCTTCTTTTTGAACTGTGGCTTTTGCTTTGGTTTCTCTTCTTTTTTAGAAGTGTAATCTTGAGCGTGCTGCTTGTCTCTCTCTTTTTTTTTAGAATTGTAATCTTGAATGTGCTGCTTGTCTCTGGACTTTGTACGCTCTTCTTGTCTGTCTGACCGTCCTTCCCTCTCAGAGTTTTTCGATGAACCCTGAAAGGAACGAGAGGAACGTGTATCAGTATCCTGATACCTGTCAGGTTTCCTAATATTATCCCTATTCCTAAGGTTATACCTTTTTTCGGAGGGCTCCTGTGGAGGAGATCTACCTCTCGATTGAGATCTGTTTCCTTTAAATTTGTGTTGTTTTTTATTGTCCCACTTCTTCTTTGTTGAAGCGGGTATCTGCTTAGAAGTGTCCTTTTCAGGACTGCCCATCAGTTGTGGTTTTAAAACTTTCCCACCCAAACTGTCTCTGCCTAATTCTGCACATGCAGTTTTAATTATTTTTGGTAGTTCGTGTTCCTGTTCTAAAGGACTGAACTCCCTTAGGCGTTGGCGATAGCCACTGAAGCTGCTTCCCCTTTAATATTAGCTAATATTATGACTGATACCTGGGCATAGTTACCTAGTAACTTCATCCCTAAGTTCAGAGCAGGCTCTGCTCCATACTCATTTTGTATTTGTCTCAATACGTCTGGTACTACTGCTAAAGATGGGATACCATAAGTTCTGGTATAAATGGCAGCAAAGACTGCACCCCACATGGTACAATAATCTATTTGTGGTGTTATCCCCATGAGCAAGCAGATTGTTAGCATTCTGTGTTTTTCATATGGGGTAGTATTAGGAAATACTGCCTCTAGCTGTCTTATTTTCTGAGCTACCCAGAATGCCATTTGTTCACGTTTTGTGTGCATTTTACCCATCACCGCGTGTAATGTTTGTGGTGTGACTTTAGTTGCTGTACTCTGAAATTGAGTTCCACTTGTTGCAACTATTGCTGGTTGGACTGTAAATATCCTCATGACGAATTGCGTCAAGTTTCTGTAGATTTTTATTAATTCTTTGTGTTGTGTGAGTAAGTCTCCTGGTGGCATTGTCTCAATGTCAGGATGTGGTGTGTAGGCCGCTAATATTGGCCATGTTGCCACTTCTCTTCCGAGCGGGCCGAGTCGGACTCTTCTTCTTATATGGGGTAGGGCGCCTTTAAACCAGTATAAGTGTTCCTGGTATGTGAGCGGAACTTCAATGTCCTCAAACGGACAATATTCCACTGGTGCATCTCCTTCTATGTAGGAGTGAAATGTTTTTGTTCTTGCATTAGCTGCTGGGAATGTAACCCATGAATAAAATACCTCTGTTCAAAATGATTTGTGTGCCACAATCACGAAAGCTACCACGCCACCCCTAGGTGTTAAACCATGTGCGAGCAGTTTCAGGGTGACTGCATTTCTTATATTTGGTGCAATCTGTATTGCATTTTCACCTTCCTCCTCGTCTGAGAGAGGCATTGCTTGCCTTAGCGGGTCTAATTCTATGTCCATATTAGTCATTGTGTTTGGAACACGAAATAACTTTTCAAGGGAACTAAGATAAGGTGTTTTTGCACAATTTTAGGAACACTGTGTCCTTCAAGCTTGATTAACCAACAGCCAATAAATAGGATTTTTTAGCCTACTCAGCTGTGGCGGAGTTTGTGCCCACCCACTCCAGACGTCTCTGGTGTTTTGTGAGTAGGGGTCTCCGAGAATAGCCCGACTGAACTACTCAGATTCTACTGTTAAATAAGTACCCAACCAATGTTGACAGCGCCATGTCGTGTAGTTCCTATATAACCTATACAGGATCTGCGCGTTCGGATAACATAAACTGTGGGATTGGTGGCAGACTGATTCCGTGCACCCCCACCGGATACGTTAGCCTATCTGTCTCAGCTAGCTCTCAGTGCCACTATAATCTCCTCTTACCAAGGAGAGAACAGATTCTAGCAACCTCAGAACATGACAACCCTGATCCCTCAGGATCGTGGAAACAATATACTGCCTTTCGCTCAGTCACTCGTGCTCAGTTAGTTTGTCTCAGAGAGATACATAGAATAAACAGGCTGGGCGTTTTCAATAAGTATTTATTGAACAGTTGTTATTCTAGTGTAGAATAGATGAGCTGCAACAACCATTAGACAGTAGCAGAGATATATGATTAGAAGTACTATGAAAGTAAAGGGATGGTAAAGTTCTACCATCTTGCAGAAATCATGAATATATACAGGTACATAAAACACATAATAAAAAGTGCGTACTCCTACAATGCCTTCCTAACTAGATGTGCCTAAATGTACCTAGCATCTGTGTAGGTGTTATGCCAAGAATCCCTCTAGGATCTAGTCAACCCCATTACCTGAGAATGAGAGAATATGGGACCTCGTCCTGGTCTTGAGTTGGACACCCTGCGAGGGATGTTAGACCACTGCGAGCTGGAGTGTCTGCATACAGGAACCTCAGCGTCTCTAGTCAATGTGTCAGCTGGGAAGTCTCGGTCTCCTCTGTCCTTCTAAGCAAGATGTGATGTATATATACCCCTAGGTCTCCCCAGGGGTCCTACCTTGCTGTGTTACTGTGTCAGCCTAAAGGATGACGTCAGGCCTGAACTTTATACAGAGATATTATACAGGAGATGTTAGTCCTGCTGTGCTTCCAAGAAGCCTCATGCATAATGTATGAGATTCGAACTAGGGGGAAACCCACGTTCTGAATGCAGTTCATATCTAGGTAAAAGGTCAGTCCCTAAGAACCGTTATGTATGTAATGTAGGGAAGAATATAGGTGAAAGGTTGCAATGTTACCTGCGCCTATATAGGGTACCTATATGGAATATAACAGGCCAACTTATTGGGGAACAACAGTGAGGTTGGCAATGGAACTAGGAGTGGCGGACAAGGATGAAGGTGGAACTAATCCTGTGGGGTCCGTCATCACTCAGGAGTGTCCACCGGAGGATGACTCAGATGATGAAGAACTTGAGCTTGTGTCCTCGTTGGCACTCCCCACACCCTACTGTTCACTGGGCCTCTCTGTGTCTGTGCTGTCACATCTAGAACCACTGTGACCAGCTGCGTCCCCAATAATGTTGGCCCCTTCTCCTTCACTTGCCCTGGATAAATCTGAAATGACATGTAAAATAGGTTTATTGCAACTGTGTTTCCACACCTGACCATCACATATCAACAGAAAATGTTTATTAGGTGCACGTCACACCAGCTTCATGGTTCACTATATAGGCCTCAAAATGAGCATGAGTGCATGCATGCATTCTACATAACCTGCAAACAGTTGGTTCCACTTTTGTCATAACCACAGACAGATCCAAATGCATTGATGGACTTGTCTACACTCCATCCTTATGTCCATACTAGGATAGTTGATCACCTTCTACACTTTGGCACTTATAGTATTCCATAGTAAAATGATGTTACCAAATAGGATGGATACAATTTTCACATTTACAAAATGTTCACACCAGGCCCAGATTTAATTTTTTTTTTTTTTTCCTTATGACACATCATGATGTCATGAAGGCCAAGTTAAAGACCAATGTCCCATCAATGTGTGCTATAATAGAAATCATGTCACATGCAAGTGCCCATTGCACACCTTTGACAATTTTTTTTTAAGAAACCTATTTATTAGTTTTTGCTAGTATCGTGCCCGAAGAGCCATATTATACATGCTAGAATAAAGCATAGGCATACATGTACTACATAGCATTTTATAATATAACAATAAACATGCTGCGATGGAAGGAAAGGAAACAAAAATACTCTCGCCATGAGTTGACCATGTCCCTGTGTCGCTACCCTGGTAATCAGTCCCTGTCATCTTCTAAGTCTGACGATATGGGCTGTGGTGTCAGTGGAGTCAAGACAATACCTCTATAGTCTGCCCAGCGCTGCCATATGCATGTATGTTTTCTAGGGGCACCACCTAGCCCTAAACACAGGCTCCTCCACCCCCATGCAGAAGTCCAATACTCTCTTCCAAACTCCCAGTAAGGGCAGTGATTCTGCTTTCCAAGAGCGTGCTATGTCGCGTTTAGCCAAGCTCAACCCTAGAAACAGCAGGTGACGTTTATACCTATTACCTCCGACATCTTCAGTAATGTGCAGTAGCGCGAGCCGTGGTGTACTATGCAGGGGCCATCCAAGCACCTCAGTCAGGCACCAGCATATCCCCTTCCAGAACCTGTCTAATGCTGGACACGTCCAGACCATGTGCAAGAATGTGGCTTCTTTTGCACCACACCGCAGGCACGCCAGGGATACTATGAGACCCGCTTTCCACAGCCTCAAGGGTGTGTAATATGTTCTGTGTAGGCATATTAGCTGGATCACCCGCAAGCGCGAGGAGACTGCGGCCCGCCTGGGGGACTCCAGGGCCTCTCTCCAATCGTCGCTATCAAAGGGACCTATGTGCCCCTGCTAGGTCTCTCTCACAGTCTCTAATGTAGACTAATGGTGCAGAGACAGAATATCGAGTACAAAATATCGAGTTGCACAAATATCGAGTCATTATTATCGTGGGTCAGAAATATCGACAGCAAGAATATCGTGGTCAAGAATATCGATTTAAGGTAAGTAATATCGATTTAAAAAATATTGAAGTGTTTAATATCGTTTGCAAAAATATAGCTGTTAAAAATATCGTTTTTTATTATTGTTATGTATGTTAGTATATATTTTATATGTATGTGATGTATGTTTTTTTGTATAAGAATTGTTTGTATTTTTAATATATGTGTTACATTTTTAGTAGTTATTAAATTTTTTTAATGTGAATTTTGCGCTTTTAGTTCAGTAGCAGGTTGTGGGTTTATAGGGGAATAGGGTAGAAAGTAATTTAATTATATTAAATTTATTAATTTTTTTAATTTTATTTTTGCGTTTTTAGTTCCGTAGCGGGTTGTGGGTTTATAGGGGAATATGGTGGGAAGTAATTTAATTATATTAAATTTATTGATTAATTTTTATTTATTAATTTTTGTTTAATTGATATGTTATAGTGCTAAATGTGTAAAGTAATTTATTATTATTAATTAATAATTGGTTATTAATTAATTTTGATTAATCAATTGGTTAATAATTTCGGTAATTTTGTCATTAATGTTAGGTGTGTGTTGTGGTGTTTATAGGTGTAAAGGGTGGGAAGTAATTTATTTTAATTGATGAATTAATAATTGGTTGTTAATTAATTTTAATAAATTAAGTGGTAAAATAATTATGGTAATTGTGTAATTAATTTTAGGTGTGTGTTGTGGTTTTTATAGGAGTAAAGGGTGGGAAGAATTTTGTGTTGAAATAATTATATATAGTTGTTAATTAATGTTAATTATTTGATATTTATTTTGGGTAATTGTTTATTTTTTGTGTGTATTGTTTTTACTTTTAAAGGGGTAAAGGGTGGGTATTAAATGAATTTTAACTATTAGTTGTTAATAGTAATAGTTTTTAATTTTAAAATAAGTTTTAATTGTGTTTTATTATTTTATAGTTTAATTTAGGTGTGTGTTGTTGATATTATAGTGTTAAAGTGTTTATTGTTAATTGATGTTTCTTATTATTTTTTATTAATAATATTTTTGTAATTCATTATTAATTATGTTAATTATGTAAATAAATTTAATTAAAAATGTTGAAGTGTTTAGTTATTGGTGTGGTGATATAGGGTAGGAAATAAAATAAATACATTTATGTTTTAATGGATTTTTTTGTTTGTAAATATTTTCTAGTTTAAAAGAATTATTTTTTTGTAAATTTATTTATTATTTTATTTTATATAATATTTATAGGTTTTTGTTATATGTAATTAGTATTATATGTGTTCTTTTTATATGTTTAATATATATATATTTTTTTAAATTTTGTTTATTATTATTATTTTTTTCAAATATATATATTTTTTTCTAAGTGCTTGAGTGTGAATAGTAATTTTTTTCTCTACTATCCAGCACTTTCCCTACTGTTGCACTCACTGGAGTGGGCATAGTAATTTTTACCCCTCCGCTATCCAGCACTTTCCCTACTGTTTCACTCACTGGAGTGGAAATACATTTTTTTACCCCTCCGCTATCCAACACTTATCCTACTGTTGCATTCAGTGGAGTGGGAATACTCATTTTGTACCCCTCCGCTATCCAACATTTTCCCTACTGTTGCACTCTTTGGAGTGGGAATAGTAATTTTTGCCCCTCCGCTATCCAACACTTTGCCTACTGTTGCTCTCACTGGAGTGGGAATAGTAAATTTTAACTCTCCGTTATCCAACACTTTCCCTACTGTTGCACTCACTTTAGTTGGAATAGTAATTTTTACCCCTCCGCTATCCAGCACTTTCTCTACTGTTGCACTCACTGGAGTGGGAATAGTAATTTTTACCTCTCCGCTATCAAACACTTATCCTAATGTTGCACTCAGTGGAGTGGGAATAGTAATTTTTACCCCTCCGCTATCCAACACTTTCCCTACTGTTGCTCTTACTGGCGTGGGAATAGTAAATTTTACACCTCCGCTTTCCAACACTTTCCCTACTGTTGCACTCACTGGAGTGGGAATAGTAATGTTTACACCTCTGCTATCAAACACTTTCCCTACTGTTTCACTCACTGGAGTGGGAATTGCAAGTTTTACCCCTCCGCTATCCAAAACTTTCCCTACTGTTGCACTCAGTGGAGTGGGAATACATTTTTTTACCCCTCCGTTAACCAACACTTATCCTACTGCTGCATTCAGTGGAGTGGGAATACTAATTTTTACCCCTCCGCTATCCAACACTTTCCCTACTTTGCTTTTCCTGGAGTGGGAATAGTACTTTTTACCCCTCTGCTATCCAACACTGTCCCTACTGTTGCACTCACTGGAGTGGGAATAGTAATGTTTTCCCCTCCGCTATCCAACACATTCCCTACTGTTGCTCTCACCGGAGTCGGAATAGTAATTTTTACCCCTCCGCTATCCAACACTTTCCCTATTGTTGCACTGTTTGGAGTGAGAATAGTCATTTTTACCCCCGCTACCCAACACTTTCCCTACTGTTGCACTCACTGGAGTTGGAATAGTAAATTTAATTATTTTGCTATCCAACAAATTTCCTACTGTTGCACTGATTGTATTGGGCAATTTAAGTTTAAATATTTTTTCATAGTCTGTCAATTTATTCCAGAATTGTTTTTATATTTTAAATTATTTATATATATATTTTATTTTTATTTAATTTAAAGTTTTAAAATAAATTAAAGATAATAGTTTATTAATTATTTTAAAGTAAATATATATATGTATAAATTATGTTTGTGTGTTTATTTTTTTCAAAAATAAGTTTATTTGTCATATTTTGCAACAATGTCTATTAAATTTAATTTAGTTTGTTAAAATGAATACTAATATTTAATACATTTAATATATATTATTTTATTTTGTATATATATTTAAATAGATATTTTTTACATCTATATTTTTGACATCGATATTTTTGATTCAATATTTTTGTACTTACCTGTGTAGGTATGGGAGTCGATATTTTTGAAGTCTATATATTTTTTTCGATATTTTGAACATCGA
Source organism: Calotriton arnoldi (assembly GCA_963921515.1). NCBI lineage: Eukaryota > Metazoa > Chordata > Amphibia > Caudata > Salamandridae > Calotriton > Calotriton arnoldi. The sequence continues at coordinate 842,430 of CAWUFW010007652.1, read as the reverse complement.
TATTTTTAACATCAATATTCTATCAGTGAACCAGACTAGTGTCTGGTATATTTTGGAGATTTTATGGTCCTGAAGGACCCACATTAGAGTTTCCCTTCCAGTGGGCTAAACTCAGGGAGGGGCGTGAGGTTTCTAAGATATGGCGCTAGGGCATGTCGAAATTGTAAGTATTTATAAAATTGGGTGCGTGGCACGGAAAATTCCTCTTGTAATTCTGAGAAGGATTTAAGAACAATTCCCTGGAGGATGTCACCCAGAGAGAAAATCCCAATCCGGTCCCAACCTTGGAAGCCCTGTAGGTGTTGTAAGTGTGGAAGCAGGCGGTTGCACCATAGGGGGGCCTCACACTTGGGACGGTTCTGCCAACCTATGCAGCGAAGGGACTGTTGCCATGTTGTCAGCACCACTTTAGTGGCTGGGGGAAGAGCCTGAATGTTCAGACATCTGTACAGAAATTTGTATAGCGAGGGGTCCCCTAGCAGCCATCTCTCCACGGTGTACGCATGTTCATCTTGTGAGCCATACCATCAGTCATTTAGTACTTGTAGGTTAGAGGCCACATAGTACGACTGTATGTCAGCAGCCGCGATGCCCCCACAGCAGGTGCAAAGCACCAGTCTGACCACCCCGCCCCCCCAAAGAAACCCATTCAGCATGGATTTGATCTGCCTAAACCATGTCTGCGGCATGGGATAGGGATGGTTCTGTAGCCGATATCGGAGCCGCGGGAGAGATATCATCTTGTAAATAGCTGAGCAGCCGTATAGGGAGAGGGGGAGGCCCAGGGAGAATCACAAATTCCTTGAGGGGGAACGCATTCCTGCGCCTGTTGGCATAACCTATAGAGGAGTCTCCCAGACTTATCCCCTCATTGATAGATTCTACTCTGTGCAGCTAGCCATGCTCCCCATGCCTCATCCATCAGCTCACTATGATATTGCTGCTGTGTCAGGCACAGATGCCGACACACCTCAGCCCCATCCTCGCCTAGGGCTCTATGTTTCAATGTCATGAGTTGCACCTCTAACTGAATGAGCAACTGTCTCCGCCACTTGCTCTCTGCCTCTTAGAAGTTAATGTCTACTCCCCGCATTGTGGGCTTCATTGCCTCCCATAGGATACAGGTGGAAGACGCTGAATCCTCGTTGTGTGTCATGTACTCTTTGTACACTTTGTGGATATGTGTGTGTACGCCAGACTTTGCAGGTGCCACATGGATAGTCGCCATCTGAATGTAGGTCGATTTGGACCTATCAATAGCTGGACTGCCACAGGAGAATGATTCGAGAGACCTCTGGGAAGGATTGTTGCCATCGGTACTGTGTGTAGAAAAGTGCGGGGAACTAATATATAGTCTATCCTGGAATACGAGGAGTGAGTATGGGAGTAAAATGTGTAGCTGGCATCTGTGGGGTTATGTACCCTCCAAGTGTCCACCCATTCCACCATGTCAACCATAGTCTGCAACTTAGACTCAGGGGGTCTTGTGGTGATACCAGCAGGGCGCCACCTGTCCATGTCAAGGCACATCGTATCATTCCAATCTCCACCAACCACTGCAAGCCCATTGGACAAGGCGCCCCAGATCCCCACCAGTTGGTCTAGAAAGCTCTGGCCAAGGGGAGGCGGGGCATAGATGCTGCTGAACACTATGGGGCCGATTCCGATTCGGGCCGGAAAACGTACCGACCGACTCGGTCCGGGAATAAAGTCCGACCGACACGTACCAGCGCCGTACGACCCTGGTAGTACGATGAAATGCATGTGAAATCAGACCGACTCGGACGGAATACAAAACGACCGACCGAGCCGGACGGAAACAAGCCATCCGGCCGGGAAATCACGCGAAACGAACCGACCGACACGCACCCGGATTGAACCCGAACGAAACGTACCCGCGAACTCCGACCCGCGTAGTACGATGCTGTGCGTGCAAAACACGACCGACTCGCCCGGAGCACAAGCCGTACGACCGACATGCATACAAAACCCAGCCGAAGCAACCCAATACTACGCGACCGACTCGTACGCCGCATATGAAACCTAGCTGACACACAGCGGGAACGAGTCGGACAAGATCGCACCACACAACTGCAGCGTCCTACTCGGACACAAGAACGACTCCTACATGCAGCAAAAACACCAAGGAAAAATTAGAAAAAAAGGGCCAAACAAGCAACCACAAAGCCAATAAATACAGGGAGGAAAAAAAAAATGGAACAAGGACACACCTCCAACTCCACCTACATAAAGGCCACAAATCCCTACCATGATCCTTTGCAAATTCCACTGACCTGCCAGCACACAACACCATCACACAGCAACCACAGACACACTCACAGCTCATACATCACACAAGCCACACACCATTACCACACCTACAAATAGCACCCTCACACACACCCAGCTAAACCTACACTCACACCCCCCACTTGCACACACACACATCAATCACCACCACCACCCATCACCATGCCCCCAAAGAAGAACCATAAGTTCCTAGATAGTGAATTGGAAGTCCTGGTAGACGAGATCCTGAGGGTAGAGCCACAGTTGTTTGGTACATTGGTACAACAGACCCCCATGTCGCAGAAAACCAAGATGTGGGCGAGGATTGTCGACAGGGTGAACGCACAATCACCATGTTTGCGCACAAAGGAAGACATCCAGAACAGGTGGTATGATGTGCGCAGGAGGGTCCGGGACCTACTCAAAAGGACTACCTCCTCAGCCAGCACACCGGCAGTGGCCCTCCTGCAAAACCAGTATACCTCAGGCCCTGGGAGGAGAAGGTGCGGGCCATCCTACCACCAGTGAGCGTATACGGACTAACAGACATCCCAGAGCCTGGTGAGTACACAACTAATATACACAATATGGTGTGACAACACACACACATCACAGTCAAGGGGATAGGCAAACCATGCACCCTTAGCAAATACACAGCAACCAAAAGATATTCATCCCAAGATGTGAATGCTAGTCAGACAAACACAATACCTCCCATCTCATAGTGATATGTAACTGTGTCATGACATGTACAAACCTAACAACAAATACAGCAAGGCAGTGGCACAAATAGAACCAACAAACACTCCCAGATATTTAAACACCACTAGAACACCACCTCACAGGAAGCTCACCGAAAGGAAGGAATTCTGTGTATGCTGGTCAAGTCAGTGTAGCCAATAGCATGATGGGAGTGGTAGTCACAGATATTGGTCACACCCACAATTGGCCCATCAACACCACTCTGAACCATGCTCACATCACAGGGAGTGGAAAACAACTGACAAGATGGCTGACACTGGGTACTGCTGTGGGGAGCACAAGGCCCTGATGGGAACTGGGCACCAACAAACAACAGGATCACACTGTCAGCCATCTTGCCATTGCTGTCACACTCACACACAGTGAAGTCCACTCAAAAGGAAGGAAGTATGGGCATGCTGGGAAGGGGGGTGTAGGCAATAGCATGATGGGAGTGGTAGTCACAGATATTGGTCAGCCTCACAATTGGCCCATCAACACCACCCTGAACCATGCTCACATCACAGGGAGTGGAAAAGGACTCACAAGATGGCTGACACTGGGTACTGCTGGGGGTAGCACAAGGCCCTGCTGGGAACTGTGCAACAACCAACAGCAGAACACCACTGACTGACATCCTGAAAGACAACTTGCACTCCCTGCAATGGAAGCACGTACCATGGTGGGATATCTGGCTGGGTGGGAAGGAGGACTCACAGCACTGACCATAGTTACAAGCACCTCCACTCACACACCCCCTCAACACTAACTCCACATAACCCACCTGGGAGAATGCAATGCCTCACATCCTAACTGAAGATCCCACAAAGAACCACCACCCTGGGTTATGCTGTGTGAAGCACAGGGACACTCTTGGGACTTGTAGCCAAACAACTGCCAGGACAACACTCCCAGCCATCCTGTCAGCACAGGCACCCCACCCCACAGGGAAGCAGAGTCAAAAGGAAGGAAGGATGGGCATGCTGGGAAGGGGGTGGAGGCAATAGCATGATGGGAGTGGTAGTCACAGATCAACATCTCACACCCACATGGCCCAGCAAGTTAGCACTGAAGCATGCACACCTCACAGGGAGTCAAAAGCCACTTCAAAGATGTCTGACACGGGCCACAGCTGTGGGGAGCACAAGGCCCTGCTGGGAACTGGGCACCAACAAACAACAGGACCACACTGCCAGCCATCTTGCCATTGCTGTCACACTCACACACAGTGAAGTCCACTCAAAAGGAAGGAAGTATGGGCATGCTGGGAAGGGGGTGTAGGCAATAGCATGATGGGAGTGGTAGTCACAGATATTGGTCAGCCTCACAATTGGCCCATCAACACCACCCTGAACCATGCTCACATCACAGGGAGTGGAAAAGGACTCACAAGATGGCTGACACTGGGTACTGCTGGGGGAGCACAAGGCCCTGCTGGGAACTGTGCAACAACCAACAGCAGAACACCACTGACTGACATCCTGAAAGACAACTTGCACTCCCTGCAATGGAAGCACGCTTCATGGTGGGATAACTGGGCTGGGGGGAGAAGGAGGCCCGGATGGCAAGCAAATACCACCAATGCTGGTCATGCACACACCTCAACATTCACATTGACATGCCACAGGTTGGCAGGACAATGTGCTACACCAATATCACTCTCTGACTGTCACAATTTAGGAGAATGCAATGTCCAGGCCCACATCCAGAGGTACAGTCACAACTGTCAGGTGTTTGAACAATTGATGCCAGTAGAAACATAACATACAATCTGTGTCTCTCCCAAAACAGGTGATGATGGGGACACAGCAGCAGACGAGGAGGAGTCCCTGTCCCAGGCTCCAGGGAACACTGAGCTCACTGGTGTGGATCAGCCTCTGCACTCCTCGGATGGCGAAGAACCAGCTGGACCCTCCGGTGTGAGTCATCATGCAGCACCAGCAGGACCAACATCTGCACCCCCTGCACCCACCCCTCCAACAACTGCCAACACACAGGCCACCCCTGCCAACACGGACAGACCAAGGACCACAGATGACAACAGCGCAGGGACCCAGACCCAAACTGGAGCTGGTGACAACGAGCCCAGGAACAACACCCAAGTGGGCCCACGGTCACCTGTGCGTGCCACCGCAGGTCCTGCACGTGTCGCCAGGGGTGGTGGGAGGGGTGGTAGACATAGGTCGCTCTTTGCAGAGGGGTCTGGACTGTATGATGACCCACAACTGGCACGCATCGCGGATGCGTACCAGACTAGCACCGGAGAGGTCAGCCAGGTAGTGGGGATCCTCAAGGACATACAACAGCAGCAGGCTGCCCATCATGCCCGCTTGGACTCCCACATGTCCCGTGTCGAGACACACATGTCACATGTCGAGACACATATGTCTGGCATGGAGTCCAAGTGGGACACATTGGAACAACTGACAGCGGTGCATAGGGACATACTGACATGCCTCCGCCAGATCAGCACCAACATGGCCACACCTCCCTGTGTGCCCACAACATCTGCTGCTGAAACAACTGCAAATGCCACAGGGAGGGAGGAGGACTCTGGCAGAGAGTCCCCTGCACCGCCGCAGCCTGCACCTGAGGGTCCCCCCCAAGAAGAGGGGCCGTCCGAGGAGGCCAAACTGAGAGGCCGATGGCCATCTACATCCCCCAGGAAGCCAACACCTGTTCTGGAACTTTTCCTCTGTGTGCAAACTGCACGCCCTGTCGAAGCCAACCCAACTCTCCCACATGACATGGGGAGCTCTAGTTGGCCAAATTCATCAGATGACTGTGGACTTTACTCTGGACATCTCAGCTACCAAGACTTCCAAATCACATGGGAACTTTGGATTCCAATTTCTATGTACAGCACCCACCATCCTGTGCACCATTCTCACACCTGTATGTAAATAAACTCACCAATACACCATATCTGCCTCTGTTGTGATTCCAACGTGCTCTCTGTCATGGAGATGGTGATCAGAAAAATGACACTGTGCATGCTAACTGCTACAGCAAGTCCAACACCGTCATGTCAGTCATGGCGACGTGACACATATGAGGGAGACACACCACTAGGGCCACACAACACATACACACCAGGGCCATCAGACTCATCACCTATACTGATGTTGCAACTAAATACAGTGGAATGCACAGACACGCCACCTATTCACAGTCTGTCAACTAGACTACAGGTGCAGTAAGCAAATGTCAGTCAGATGTGTGACCACAGACAACGCACATCCCAAAGTGAAGCACAGGTTTATTACACATTTGCAACATGTTGTTTCCACTACAAATGCTAGCTAATTCAACCTGGCTGTGGCCACAAAGTCAAAAAGTGCAGAAGATAGAAAGTCCAGGGGTGTGTGGCACATCACCTGTAGGGAAACGACTGCTTCCACCTTGCAAGTTGATTCATGGATTCGTGGGATCCAACTTGATCAAACTACTCCGGCAGCACCCTGTGAAGGACAGACATGACACACAGTCAAAACCACTGAAGAACAGCACAGAACGGCAATACTCATGTCTAATACATGTCACGAGATAACTACACAAAACCAAGTTAGCATGTCAACACTGTTGGGTAGTACAGACCACCTGCAAGGACACATCGCTGCACGCATCCAGTCAAGTAGCACATGGCCACACTCAAACAGCAACAGAGCACCACACACACATATCATGCAAACTCAAATCATTGACATTACAACCCTCTGGAGACTCACATTCAGCTGAAGAAGTTGGTGATGAGCTGTGTGCGGACATCACCATCATCATCATCATCATCTTCACTGGCATCGTGACCCAGGCCAGGATCTTCCACAGGTGGCGGACGTTGGTCATCGTCATCCAGGATGAGAGGCAACTCCTTCCGCACTGCCAGGTTGTGCAGCATGCAGCAGACGATGACAATCTTGCACACCTTTGCTGGGGCATATGTGAGGGCCCCTCCTGTCTTGTCCAGGCAGCGGAAGCGGCTCTTCAGGAGACCAAAGGTCCGCTCAATCACCCTCCTCGTCCGACCATGTGCCTCATTGTAGCGCATCTGGGCTGGTGTCACAGGGTTCCTGAGGGCTGTCAGCAACCACGGCATGTTGGGGTATCCCGAGTCACCTACAGACAGACAATTGCACATTAGCCGATTTGAAAATGTGTGCGGAAAACAACATAGCAGAACACACACAATGGTACAAAGTCATGTACACACCAACAAGCCAGGCACGCTGGTTCGGCATCTGTGACATCATCCTCGGGATGCGACTACTCCTCATCACGTAGGCATCGTGTGCCGAACCGGGGAAACGGGCACACACATGTGTGATGGTCATATCTGCAAGACATACCACCAGAGCATTGATCGAATGGTAATGTTTACGGTTCCGGTATGCCTGCTCATGTGCCTGTGGTGGTATCAAAGCCACATGTGTCCCATCAATGGAGCCAATTACATGTGGCATCCTCCCCAGGGCATAGAAGTCACTCTTGATGTCAGTGAGTCGTTGACGTGTTGGGAAATAGATGTACTGGTTCAGGTAAATCAACATTGCCCCCAAAACATCGCGTAGCACACGGCTGAACATAGTCTGTGACATCCCACCGGCAGTCGCCACAGTGTGTTGAAAGGTACCGGTGGCAAAGAAGTGTAGGGCTGCCATCACCTTCACCTTGGGGGTCAGCGCTGTAGGATACGGACGGCCAGGCTGCAAATGTGGGTCCAACCGCACTGCCAAATCCTCAATAAGCTGCCTGGTGAAGCGGTACCGTCGGATGCTGTCACGTTCCACCATCGTTGCCAGGTCTGGGAATGGTCGATGGACAGCAGGAGCCCTGCAGTGCATAGGTGAAGAAAGCAAGATTGTCAGTCACCCCAACTATGTGCCGTTCACCATACTCAATTTCACATGATACATCATTAACAAACACAAGTACTTGATGTGTGTGTCGTTCTGTTTGGACATATATGGCACCTACATGGACATCATCTAACATCTCTGTTCAACAAGTGTTGACAACAGGTTCCAGGGTGTGCTATGGGAAACCATTAGGCTGTGTCACAGTACCCATTTACTGCTCTCACGTTCCACACACATACCACAGTGACATGTCTGGACAGATGCTCCACAGGCATCACAGCTCATTGACAGGTAGATTCCCAGGGACCCTGTCTTGCCACATGGACACTGGCATGACATTGCGTATCATGTACACGTCAGAGAAACTAACATGACACCCACAGGTAGTGGCCCTGTAGCCTCAGCAGGACAGACATGGAAGTCTGTGACACACACACACACAACATCAAAGTTCATGCACAAACCACGTGGATGTGGAGACTGTCTCCCATTGTGCACATGGAGTCAGAGACATGTGAAACACAACATGCACACAGACTGCGGAGGGACATCACCATTGTGGCAATGGGCCACCCTGTGACGTACATGCCTTAACACATGTGAGCCTGGGGGTATGTGACATGTCATACACATACACAACCTGGAAATGTGACCATGACACATGCCCATAAATGAAAAGTTGCACACCACAGTGGTCAGGTGCACAACACACAAAGGACCCTGTCCCCATGAACACATGCACAGCCTGGGTGTGTCTGCCCCCAAATGCCACCCCAAAAACCACATGTTCACCCCCATACACAGAAGGTTATGCTGCCACACATGCCTTAGATACAGTGTGGACTGGGTGTGGTGTTGTAGGTGTGCCCCTGAGTCCCTGGAAAGTATATGTGGCTGGCATAGGTTCACCAGTGACCAGCATGGTGACATATGCGTGTGACCTGTCCAGGGACGCGTTGAACAGCAATGGACCGATCTGTGTGCCCGGCCGGCCCATTGCATTGTATGTGAGCGGGTACGCGTTGTATCCCGGGTACGCGTTGTACAGCAATGGACCGATCGGTGTGACCGGCCGGCCCATTGCATTGTATGTGAGCGGGTACGCGTTGTATCCCGGGTACGCGTTGTACAGCAATGGACCGATCGGTGTGCCCGGCTGGCCCATTGCATTGCATGTGAGTGGGTACGCGTTGTATCCCGGGTACGCGTTGTACAGAAATGGACCGATCGGTGTGCCCGGCCGGCCCATTGCATTGTATGTGAGCGGGTACGCGTTGTATCCCGAAATACGCGTTGTACAGCAGTGGACCGAACGGTGCGCACACATTGGCTGGGGCCTGGCATGGCAACGGACGCATTTTCGAAGCTCCAAGGAGTCTGATGCAGTGAATTCAGTTGGCCAGCCACAACAATGTTGCAAAATCATGGGTGTCATGAAGTTGAAGATTTGAAGGATGCTGTGGGTGTGTATTAGTGCTGCTATTCCATGGATTGGTCAGATTCAGAAGATGCAAACGACTTGGACCTATCACTTTGGACACATGGGACAGTATCTGCCTCTGCACTACACATATAATGCTGGCTGTTCCCCTGAGAGCTCACTTGCCTGCACTACATGCTCTAGGACGACATCTGCCACCAACACTGCTGCTGTTTATGCATCCTCTGGCTCCTGCAATGGCACGTACTGTGGAGAGAGCCCCAGCCTTCAGGAGAATCAGGCCCTGCTGGACTGTATGGGAAACCAGGGGAGCAGGTGAGTGTGTTGTCCACTGCCTCACTAATTGTGCATGTTGTCTGACTAGCAGGGCTTTCAGTGTGCACACCACTGGCTTGCATGCCCACTGAGTAGTTGTCACACCCCAAAGTGTGTAGTTACATGCACTGAACTGGTACAGTGCAGTAACAGTGCATTCCAACTAGGTTTACTTCCCATGCAATGATACCATGTAGTGACTGCTGGCAAACTGTTCATAGCCATTGTTGCACTGCCTGTGTACATCATATGCCCCTGTGATTGAGACATGTATATCCAACTGTGTGATGCACGTATATGTTGCATGTGTAGTAATGGCCTTTTCACTTTGTCATCCTCACAGGTTGATGCCCACCAGAAGCAGGAAATCTGGCTGACCATCGCCCGGAAAGTAAGATCCGTGGGGGTCTACAGGCGCAGGATCTGCAACTGCCAGTAGAGGTGGCAGGACCTTCGTGGCTGGACCCGGAGGATCGCAAGGGTCCAGCTGAAGCTGTCGCCTCCTCGCAGGAGGGGCGGACACCGGACCCTGACCCCCCACATGCTCCGGATCCTGGCAGTGGTCTTCCCTGACCTGGATGGGCAGCTGAAGGACAGACAGCAGCAAGGAAGGGGTGAGTCCATAACTGCACTGTGCACTTTGTCTGACATGCTATGTGCCCTCCTCTGGCCTGGTTAAACTTCCACAGTACATCAGTCATGTGGTCCAGGACCCATGTCCCTCATTAGTGACATGCCCACTTCTCCTCTGATACGCATATGTGTGGCCCTTATAGTCAGGACATTGTGTCATTTGGGGACTGTGTCATTGCATTTAGCTTTGCTCAAGCTGGGGGACAGCATTTGTTGCTGTGACTATGTTGTGCGATTCATGGGTGGGTCAATTGCTTACACAATGCCTAAGTTCTGACATGTAATCTGGGTGTAACTTTGATATGTGGTCCGCTTGCTGCTCTGACTCACCACATGTCCCTGGGGAATTTGGCACACACCCATGCTGCTGGTGGGAACAATGTTTGGGCCTCAGGAGTATGTGTATCCAGTGTGTCACACATGCTTAGCCACCTGCCTACTGTCCAGGACTCATCCCTCTTACAGGTGGAGCTGGACAGTCATGCCTACTCCAGGGCATGCAATGCACTCTGTACTCCCACTCCCGTGTATCATCTGGCATGTTGTGATCAGTGTAATGTACCCTCAGGTGTCTGCCTCTGTCTGATTGTGCTGTGTCTTCGTTGTCAGGACTACTGGTATGTTTATCGGTTAGGGCTCAGCATGCCATCTGAGATGTGACCATGATAGACGATACTTCTGTGACTTATAGGTGTCTGATCACTTGACTGTGCACACAGGTGTTTGCGACTGTGACTTTCAGGCAGCTGTATTGTCATTCACAGCACACTGTGAGGTGCTCATGTTCAGAGAGTTGTGTTTCATGTCTCCCATATGTCCAGTTGGTATGACGTGGACAAATAGTAGTACAGATGATGTGGTATTTGGGGGATGGACATGTGCACTTGTCAGTCACATAACTTGCATTCCCCATGCCCTCGGATTGTGACACAGTGCAGACTGTTGTTGGCTGGCTGCCATGGCCATGTGACTTGAGACAGTTATGTATGACTTTGCACGCATTCCTGTGTCATGGCATTAAACTTCCTGAGACTGATCCTGCAGGGGAGTGACATGTGCAACATGCACCCCATTGTGGCATTGACTATCCGGACATGGCTGCATCATGGTGTCTGGTGCTGGTATGCATCACATGCATTTCTATTTAGACTCTTGCCATCCCTTTATCCAGACACCTGCACTGACTCAGTGGCAAGAGATGTGATGTGTGCATGTTCACATACTTCACTGTGTTCCCTGCAATGTCCAACAACTGTGTAGGTGGTGCGTGTGTCCACACTGGGGTCTTACCATCAGAAAGGCACCGGACAGATGGGTGCAAGGCCAGGAGGGGTGTGAGTCCCATGGTTGACCATCAGACTGACAATTGGCTTCCCCGAATCTGTGTGAGGACTTTAGGCAATGTTCAACTAAGGATGCCAGGGCTTGCTCTGTAATGTGCTGTACTTACTGTGGTGTGTGCGGTCAGTGCAGGTGACTGATGTTTGTCTGTTTCCCTAATTGTTTGCAGATACATCCACGGCCACAGGAGGGGACAGCTCCACGGACCAGGAGGAGCAGCGGAGCCAGACTGGGTCAGCATCGGACGAGTGGTCAGAGGGACCCAGTGGCACGGAGGGCGAGGGGAGCCACACCGAGGAGTCCTCAGCACCATCCACCTCAGCTGAGGACCACAGCAGCTTGGAGGATGACTCCCTTGTGGAGGCGGGTCTCAGCAGCCACCAAAGGCCAGCTAGTCTCTCTGGCCCGCCACCACCACCACCGCCCTCCCATTGGCTCCGATTCCTGAGGTCCGTGGGGGCTCCCTTACTCGGGAGCGTGTCTCCTTCGTGCCAGGCACCGCAGCCCCTGCCCCTGTGTCCCCTGCTGCCCTGAGTGAGGAGTCTGTGTACCTCCTTCGGCAGCTCCATGTAGGGCAGACAGCAATGCTGAGTGTCCTCCATGCACACACCACTCTGTTGACACAGCTGGTGTCGTTCATGGAGGGCATCTCGACGGGTATGTCTGCCCTACAGAGGAGCAATAGGTCCATGGACTCCTCCCTGACGGCAGCAGTGTCCCTCCTCCAACAGTCCCTCACCCCTCCCACCTCTGCCCCATCCACACTTCCTGCCCCCCTACCTGTCCAAAGCACATGCACACCTGCACAGTCACCCAAACACACAGACACGAGCAGCACAGACACACCCAAGAGAAAGGCAAGACGTGCACACACGCATCCTCAGGGGACTGATACCACAGACACAGGGGACGGGGAACACACACACACACAGAGGCATCCACATTAACTCCGCAGTCCTCCAAATCCTCTCCCTCCAAGACCCCTTCCCTTGCCTCGCCTGCTAACACACCTACACAGCAGATCTTCCTGTGTGACCTCAGCCTCATCCCCTCCAATCCTGCTGATCCAGCATACCGGGGGAAGAGGAAGTCCACCCACACAGAGGGAGTGCCCCTCGCCCCGGACACCCTCCCCCAGGTGCAGGCAGAGTGAGCCCCCCACCCGCAAGTCCCCCGGTCCCGGAAGAGCAAGACCCCGCCACTGCCCTGCAAGTCAACCACCCAGTCTCTCACCTCCATCCCCCAGGCCACCACTCCACAGGTTCCACCGCCACACCCTGCCCCAGGTTCCCCACACACCGATACCGCATCCCCAAACTGCTTAGGCCCTCCCCCTGCCACTTGCTCTTCCACCCCCAAACCAGACGCTCTGCCTGTTTGTGCCACTGGTGTGGAGACCGTGTCCCCCCTCTGTCCTGCCCAGCTCTTCTGCCCCCCTTCCACTACCTTGGAGTCATGCACTGCGGTGGAGTCCACAACCACCCCGTCTGACTCGGGCACTGCATTGGGGACCCAGTCCACTCCATCTGACCAGCCCACTGCAGTGGTTGCAGCACCAACTCCATCTGACTTGAGCCCTGCGGTGGTGCCAGCCCCCCCGAGTCAGACAACTCCACTGCAGTTGCCAGTGACACTCCTGCACCCACCTCCCCTTCACTGCTTCCTTCTGGCATCCCCTGATCCTGTCCCTGCGGTGCCTGGCCTGCCCCTCGTATGCCCCTCCAAGGGGGATGTCCCCTGTCCGTACCTGTGCAGGCAAGCAATTGTTGACAAGTTGTCACACATCACCCTGTTGGGACTGTATATTTGGACTGGCCATTGGCCTTAGTTTATTTTGGACTTTTGATATGAGTTGCACACTTGCTGAATAAAGCCTATTTTTGTTTACTTGTGGTTAATCTTTGGAGGTACATGATGTAGATGTGTAGAATCATGCATTTGCTGTTGTAATAGTGTTCAGATCAGGTAAATGAAGTTTTGCTGTGATGGGCTCCATGTGGTCCATGGGATATGTGTCCTAATCTAGTCTGGATCTATAGCATCCTTTGCTGCAGTCTGAGGGTGTAATGTTCAGCATTTGACACAGGGATGTACGTTTAGCATTTGTAGATTACCATCTTTGTCCTACACTGATGCACATCTGGTGGGCTTACCACTGTCCAATGTTCCTAGTACCCTGACTGTGTGCCCGTCTCCAATGGACATGCAGTTTAGCACATCAAATTTGGAGGACTCATCTGAGTACACAGTGCAAGTTGCTTGACACGTGTCTTGGGTGTATGCAGATGACTGACGTGACACTCCTGTGCCCAGGCTGATATGAGCAGAGCCTTCAGTGTGTTGTAGTTGTTGACTCACTGACCAAGTGTTCTGCTGACATGTTTGAGTCATGCACAGACAAGGTTTGGCACAGCAGACCTTCCACAGGAGTGGAGTGCCCTCATGGCAGTGCGTGATTCCGTGATATAGGCTGTGCCCATGTTGTGTGTTGTGTAGGCATGTCTGTGCGTGTTCCCTTCTCCTTTTCCTACACAGGCCTTGTCCCTACGGATGTTCCTGTTTGTGATGCTTGCTGAGTTGTTCTGTGTTCATCCAGCATCTTGGACCTGGTTACTCCGGGATGTGGGTGCATGGCAAACTAATGTTCATGAGGTTGTCATCCCTAGTTGTCTTTGTTGTCAGGGCTGGGGATGTGGGCAAACGCAGATGGGACACAGTCAGGATTCCTCTTGGCACTTGTTGGTTACACGAGTAATGTGATTTTCTGTTTGTGTATGCTTTCAGTGATTGTGACACGTTGTGTGTGTGACTGCTGCCACTCCTCAGGGTCAGAGCTGCAATGTTTGAAGTTGTCTATGTGTGTCCTTTGTGGGTCAGCTTGGATTCTTCATTGGTGTGTGACTATGGCGAGGATCCCATTGTTTGGGGTGGATTTCACGTCATGCCCATGTACGGCATACTGTGCAGTGTGTCAGACATTCACAAGCATTGTTGACTGGCCATGTGTGATGGGTTTCTGCACCTCATTTCCCCCCACCACCCCTGGGATTGTCATGGGTGCATGTACAATGTCAGCAGTCCATGTGAGCTTCAACGCTGCACATTGGTGGAGTTCAAGGTGTGTGGCGTTGAGTGTGTGCAAATGTGAGTTGTTGCACGGCTGGGGCACTACCTCCATATTTTCCTTGGCTGGCAGGCCGTGCTGAGTGCTTTGTGCTTGTATAGGTGTGATGGTAGTTTGTTGCTCAGGACACATGGCTGTGGTTCACAGTGTGGATGACAGCTACCTTTGTCATCACAGTGTGATTGTCATGCAGGCTAGTGTCACCACAATGTGGGGTCCCTGGGGGGAGTGCTGTGGTGGTTCTGTCTCTTGCTATGTGTGTTGCTGTTCCTACAAGCTTGTGTGACATGTGTAATTTGGGCTCCCTCTCATCTCACAATGCCTGTTTGCCCACATAGGGGAATCCAATCCATGAGTTACTTTTGTATGTGACTGTGTTGACATCTGTGTATCAGTGAATCTGGCCTCCTCATGTGTTGTGTGTTTGCCTGGGGACACTGGCACACAACCCCCTCACCTGTTGTGTATGATATGCAGTGTGAGTCTGCCTGTTTGTGTTTGTGCTTTTGCACCACTGCATTGGCATATCTTTAGTTTGCCATTGGCTGTATGTTGTTTGTTGGCTTTCCCCTGCTGGCCCTGGGACTGCTAGGTCATCAGTCAGCACATTGATCATGGTTAGTATGTCCCATTGCTGCCATGGTATGGTATTTGTTCACCTGACATCTACAGTCTCCAAAGGATATCTACATTTGTGTGTCCATTGGTGCTGATATGTGGGTCTGCATTATGATGCTCACTTCTGTCATTGTGTTATTTGTGAATGTAGACAATGTGGGTCCCCATGGCTGATGTTTGTGTGCACATGGCCAGAACGATGTGTCATTGGCACTGCACTGCTTGCCTCACATAATCTATGTTGCTATGGGACACAAGCACTACAATGCCACTGTAGTGTTTGGTGTTGTGTGGCCAGGAATAATCCCTGCAGTTATGTTTTTGCAGCTTTTACCATGACTACACTTCCTTTTTGGGCACTGTGGTGATGGGGCTTTGGGCCCCATTGCCACACTGTTCAAAATGTGCTTCAGCTATGGAGCACACACTTCCCTTTTGGGCACTCTGGTGATGGGGCTTTGGGCCCCATTGCCACACTGTTCAAAATGTGCTTCAGCTATGGAGCACACACTTACCTTTGGGCACTGTGGTGATGGGGCTTTGGGCCCCATTGCCACACTGTTCAAAATGTGCTTCAGCTATGGAGCACACACTTACCTTATGGGCACTGTGGTGATGGGGCCTTGGGCCCCATTGCCACACTGTTCAAAATGTGCTTCAGCTATGGGGCACACACTTACCTTATGGGCACTGTGGTGATGGGGCTTTGGGCCACATTGCCAAAGTGGTCATGGTCTGCTTGCATTGTGTAGGCCACACACACAATTATGTGTGACACATGTGTTATGGGGTCACATTGTATGTTCAATGTCATGTTCAGTGTTGTATGCATTTGACACAGACCACACACGCTTGTCATGGTGTTGGGGGCTGGGATGTAATTTACAGACAGTCCTTATGTGGGAGTATGCTAGTTGGTCATGCATTACCCGTCCTATGAGTAGGGGTGGTTGTAGTGACAGGCATCCAGCCCCCCATGAGTGGTGATGGTAGTAGTGGTAGGCATCCATCCCCCTAAGGGTGGGTGTGGTAGTAGTGGCAGGCATCCAGGCCCCCCTGGGTAGGGGTGGTAGTAGTGGCATGCATCCAGCCCCCCCTGGAAAGTGGTGGTGGTAGTGGCAGGCATCCAGCCCCCCCGAGTAGGGGTGGTGGTAGTGACAGGCATCCATCCCCCTAAGGGTGGGTATGGTAGTAGTGGCAGGCATCCATCCCCCTAAGGGTGGGTATGGTAGTAGTGGCATGCATCCAGCCCCCCCTGGATAGGGGTGGTGGTAGTGGCAGGCATCCATCCCCCTAATGGTGGGGATGGTAGTAGTGGCAGCCATCCAGCCCCCTATGGGTGGGGATGGTAGTAGTGGTAGGCATCCAGCCCCCCATGAGTGGGGATGGTAGTAGTGGTAGGCATCCAGCCCCCCATGAGTGGGGATGGTAGTAGTGGCAGGCACCCATCCCCCTTAGGGTGGGTATGGTAGTAGTGGCAGGCATCCATCCCCCTAAGGGTGGGTATGGTAGTAGTGGCATGCATCCAGCCCCCCCTGGATAGGGGTGGTGGTAGTGGCAGGCAGCCAGCCCCCTGAGTAGGGGTGGTGGTAGTGACAGGCATCCAGGCCCCCTGGGTAGGGGTGGTGGTAGTGGCAGGCATCCATCCCCTAAGGGTGGGGATGGTAGTAGTGGCAGCCATCCAGGCCCCCTGGGTAGGGGTGGTAGTAGTGGCAGGCATCCATCCCCTTAGGGTGGGTATGGTAGTAGTGGCAGGCATCCATCCCCTAAGGGTGGGTATGGTAGTAGTGGCATGCATCCAGCCCCCTGGATAGGGGTGGTGGTAGTGGCAGGCATCCAGCCCCCCTGAGTGGGGGTGGTGGTAGTGACAGGCATCCAGGCCCCCATGGGTAGGGGATGGTAGTAGTGGCAGGCATCCATCCCCTAAGGGTGGGTATGGTAGTAGTGGCAGGCATCCAGGCCCCCTGGGTAGGGGTGGTAGTAGTGGCAGGCATCCATCCCCCTTAGGGTGGGTATGGTAGTAGTGGCAGGCATCCACCCCCTAAGGGTGGGGATGGTAGTAGTGACAGGCATCCAGCCCCCCTGGATAGGGGTGGTGGTAGTGGCAGGCATCCAGCCCCCTGAGTAGGGGTGGTGGTAGTGACAGGCATCCAGGCCCCCTGAGTAGGGGTGGTGGTAGTGACAGGCATACAGGCCCCCCTGGGTAGGGGTGGTAGTAGTGGCAGGCATCCATCCCCTAAGGGTGGGTATGGTAGTAGTGGCAGGCATCCAGGCCCCCTGGGTAGTGGTGGTAGTAGTGGCATGCATCCAGCCCCCCCTGGATAGGGGTGGTGGTAGTGGCAGGCATCCAGCCCCCCCTGAGTAGGGGCGGTGGTAGTGGCAGGCATCCATCCCCCTTAGGGTGGGTATGGTAGTAGTGGCAGGCATCCATCCCCCTAAGGGTGGGTATGGTAGTAGTGGCATGCATCCAGCCCCCTGGATAGGGGTGGTGGTAGTGGCAGGCATCCATCCCCCTAAGGGTGGGGATGGTAGTAGTGGCAGCCATCCAGCCCCCTATGGGTGGGGATGGTAGTAGTGGTAGGCATCCAGCCCCCCATGAGTGGGGATGGTAGTAGTGGTAGGCATCCAGCCCCCCATGAGTGGGGATGGTAGTAGTGACAGGCATCCAGGCCCCCATGAGTGGGGATGGTAGTAGTGGTAGGCATCCATCCCCCTTAGGGTGGGTATGGTAGTAGTGGCAGGCATCCATCCCCTAAGGGTGGGTATGGTAGTAGTGGCATGCATCCAGCCCCGCCTGGATAGGGGTGGTGGTAGTGGCAGGCATTTAGCCCCCCTGAGTAGGGGTGGTGGTAGTGACAGGCATCCAGGCCCCCCTGGGTAGGGGTGGTGGTAGTGGCAGGCATCCATCCCCTAAGGGTGGGGATGGTAGTAGTGGCAGCCATCCAGCCCCCTATGGGTGGGGATGGTAGTAGTGGCAGCCATCCAGCCCCCTATGGGTGGGGATGGTAGTAGTGGTAGGCATCCAGCCCCCATGAGTGGGGATGGTAGTAGTGGTAGGAATCCAGCCCCCATGAGTGGGGATGGTAGTAGTGGTAGGCATCCAGCCCCCATGAGTGGGGATGGTAGTAGTGACAGGCATCCAGGCCCCCTGGGTAGGGGTGGTAGTAGTGGCAGGCATCCATCCCCCTAAGGGTGGGTATGGTAGTAGTGGCAGGCATCCAGGCCCCCCTGGGTAGGGTTGGTAGTAGTGGCATGCATCCAGCCCCCCCTGGATAGGGGTGGTGGTAGTGGCAGGCATCCAGCCCACCCTGAGTAGGGGTTGTGGTAGTGACAGGCATCCAGGCCCCCCTGGATAGGGGTGGTGGTAGTGGCAGGCATCCAGACCCCCCTGAGTAGGGGTGGTGGTAGTGACAGGCATCCAGGCCCCCCTGGGTAGGGGTGGTAGTAGTGGCAGGCATCCAGCCCCCCCTGAGTAGGGGTGGTGGTAGAAACAGGCATCCAGGCCCCCCTGAGTAGGGGTGGTGGTAGTGGCAGGCATCCATCCCCCTTAGAGTGGGTATGGTAGTAGTGGCAGGCATCCATCCCCCTAAGGGTGGGTATGGTAGTAGTGGCATGCATCCAGCCCCCCCTGGATAGGGGTGGTGGTTGTGTCAGGCATCCATCCCCCTTAGGGTGGGTATGGTAGTAGTGGCAGGCATCCATCCCCCTAAGGGTGGGGATGGTAGTAGTGACAGGCATCCAGCCCCCCCTGGATAGGGGTGGCGGTAGAGGCAGGCATCCAGCCCCCCTGAGTAGGGGTGGTGGTAGTGACAGGCATCCAGGCCCCCCTGAGTAGGGGTGGTGGTAGTGACAGGCATCCAGGCCCCCTGGGTAGGGGTGGTAGTAGTGGCAGGCATCCAGGGCCCCTGGGTAGGGGTGGTAGTAGTGGCAGGCATCCAGGCACCCCTGGGTAGGGGTGGTAGTAGTGGCAGGCATCCATCCCCTATGGGTGTGTATGGCATTGGTGTTGGCCATCCCACCCCTATGGTTCTGCTGTTGCTAGTGTACGTTATTTGTGCATCCCTATGTGTGTGTGACATATTTCGTGTACGTGTGGTTTGTTTGTATTGTTGGTGTTTGACTTACCGTCTGCGCTGTACGCGTCCGTGCCGGTCCCGGTAATAGATGTAGAGTATAGGTAGGACCTGCGCAATGGGATTCATGCTTGGATCATCTCGTTCGGGTTTCTCGTGTCTTCGAGTCGTACTCGTAGCAGGCTTGTGTGAGAAGTTGGCCTGGCATATGCTGTCCACTAATTATAGTGGGCACCTTGCACCAGTCCAAACAACCCCTTATTGGAGATAGATGAAAGACAACCTTTATTGAAAGCTATCCTAGTGGTAGCTATGGAGAGCAGCCTTCAGGCTAAGTCTTGAAGGAATGTAAAGCAGCTTGTTTTACCAGTCTATAATCTCTTGAGTGACCAAATGAAAGAGGACCACACAGGTATATATTCAAAATATATGTATTTATTGCTAAACACACCCCTCTAGTCTCTTTATGAGGCTAGAGTTCGAAAGTACATAAGTTATAAGTTAGTTATCTACAGTAATAGCACAAATACACGTTTGAGCCCTAGGGGCGTACCAAACCATATACCAATAAAGTGGTATAAGAACCACGACTGAGCTAGACACAGGGCCTAGAGCCTGTAGAAGTGCTTGAACCACAAGGAACCACCCAAGGTAGTGACACAGGGGACCCACGGGGGACGCGTGCAGTGTATGAACACAGCCGCGAATCGCCGTTAACTTCTATGGGGAAAGTCGCGGTTTGAATTTAAAAGAAAAGGAACACTTAGAGGAGGACTTGGAGCAAACCCTTTGAGAACTAGGCTGTTCTAGTGTCAATACCCACGGGAGCACCGGAGTACTCGAGTTACCTCACCCAGGGGAGCCGGGTGCCTAGGTGTCTTTCGGGGTCGGGTTTCGTCGTCGCTTTCAATGGCGATCTGCTGCAAAGTGATGCTGGCGGCCAAGTCGAAAATGTTCGGGTGGATCCAAAGGTGGATCGAAGATCTGAAGAACCTGAAAGCAGAGGGGACAGAGTCTGGGTCACTAGTCAGTGACCAGGAAGGCGATGAGCAGATGCCCACCGATGTCGAGTGCTTCAGGTAGGTTGATGGTCATCTTGACTCTTCAGCCACGAGGTCCAGGAGGCGTCGACGACAACCAGGAGCTGGATTCGAGCTGTCCCACGACGTCTGTCGATTGCAGGGGTGTTGGCGACTGGATTGGACCCAACAAGCCTTGGCAACGGCAAGTCTCGTGGAAATGGAAGAAGGACGATGTTGCAGACCAACAAGGTCTGTGGGACTCACCCAGTGAGGGTAAGTCAGGGCACGCCTGGAGCAACCAGGGAGCCCAAGCAGAAGAAGATTGGCCTTCGGGAGGGCCTACTAGCTAACGGACTAGTGACCGCGAAGGAGCCTCGAGTCGACGCACGTGGAGCTGGCTCACAGGACACTCGTGGAGTGGAGGCAAGTGATCTTCGGTGCAGTCGGTGCTGGAGGTTGGGGCTACTCGAAGCCCAAAGCACGACTTCGTGGGAGACCCAGAAGAGGATGCACTTGCAAATGCGATCAGTGTCCAGGGGTCACGGTTCCACGTTACCCACGACAGCTACGGGCCTCAGCTTTGCTGGGGACTCAGGGCAGCCTCGGGGAAGTCTGGAAATCCACCTCTGGTGATGCAAAGACTTCGGCGTTCGGCGGGAGCTTCAGCGATGCAGACCGGACAATTGCTTCTTTGGTGCCTGCCAAGCAGGGGAGTCACTCCTTGACCCCAAGGGAGATTCTTCAGTCCTCTAATCTTAAAGTAGAGCGTCGAAGGTCCAGGATTCTGTGTCAGAGTTTCGTCCAGGTAAATCTAAAGTCCTAAGGACTGGGGTCCCATACTTATACTAAGGTAGGGGGTTGGACATACTCTGTGGCCCCACCTATGGGAGGGTCAGGGCAGAGGGGTGGTTACACCCCTTTCCCTTTGTCCAGTTTCACGCCAGAGCAGGGGCTGGAAGCCCCTGAGCCGGTTTGAACTGGGGTATGCACAGGGACACCAAATGTGCCCCCAGTGCAGGACTTCAAAGCACCAGAGAGTGCTCCCGCCCAGCCCCAATACACACTATCCTGTCTGGGGAGGTGGTTACACCTCCCTGGGACAGGAAACCTATTGTCCAGGCCTCCCCTGCCGGAGTTTCGGTCAGCAGCAGGAGGCCAGACTCGTGTCTGTGGCAGCGGCATCCATTTTGTGATGCCAGGGCTCTGGAAAGTCAGTACCGGGTATACCGGTGTGTACATGTCTCTCCTTCTAGAAGGGTGGAATGCTACCCCCGCCGCCAGAACTGGCGGGGGTAGTATTCCAAGATGTTTGACACCAAACACGACATGTTTCCGTGCAGCCATCCCAAAGTTAGCATTTAACGCAAGGTTATAATGCGCTTAAGAGTATATGGTCGGGCTGCACTACAAACAGCATCAGAGAAGGGTCTCCGAACGCTGCAGAGGGGCCCAGCTCATGCAGGGGCACCCTCTCACATAGGAACCACGCACTCTGCCTTCAGGATTGATAAGGCCTGCCATAGGAGTGACTTATAGGTTTATATATGTGAATGTATGTAGTGATATAGGTAGCCTATATCACAGTAAGGGGTGCAAGCACCACCTTACCCAGGCTGCAGTAGCAGACCTGTGGTTTCATTTTGGATGGCCTTCCAGGGGTGGCACAATACATGCTGCAGCCCCTGGTAGGCCTCTGAGGTACCTATGCCCTGGGTACATAGTATACCATATACTAGGGACTTATAAGGGCACTCCAGATTCCAATCAGAGATGTGCCTAAGGCACATGGAAACCATTTTAGAGAGGAAGCAGCTAGGCTGGGGTTTTGATTAGCAGGGCCCCAGCCAGACTAAGGTCGAAAAACAGTGAAGCATCAGCAAAAAGTGGGGGTACCCATGTGAAGCAGATCCTACTCTCCTACACAACCCCCCCAAACGTAGGGACATTAAACTAACCTTGCCCAGTTAAGTCTTCATGTTCTAAGTGGAAGTACCTAGAGAGTCCATCTGCATTGGCATGGTTACTCCCAGGTCTATGTTCCACTGTGAAGTCCATCCCCTGTAGGGAAATGGACCACCTAAGCAGTTTGGGGTTTTCACCCTTCATTTGTTTTAGCCATAAGAGGGGCTTATGGTCTGTTTGAACAAAGAAGTGAGTACCAAACAAGTATGGCCTCAACTTCTTCAGAGCCCAGACCACAGCAAAGGCCTCCCTCTCAATGGCTGACCAACGTTTCTCTCTAGGGGTCAGCCTTCTGCTAATAAAAGCTACTGGCTGATCCTGACCTTCATCATTCAATTGTGACAGTACAGCCCCTACCCCCAATTCAGATGCATCTGTTTGGACAATGAACTTCTTGGAGTAATCAGGACTCTGTAGAATGGGAGCAGTGCACATGGCCTGCTTCAGGTCATCAAATGCCTTTTGACAGCTAACTGTCCACTGAACCTTTTTGGGCATTTTCTTGGAAGTTAAGTCATTCAGGGGTGTCACTATTGATCCATACCCCTTGACAAATCTCCTATAGTACCCAGTCAGGCCTAAGAAGGCTCTCACCTGAGTCTGGGTAGTTGGAGCAGTCCAGTCCATGATGGTCTGGATCTTGCTCTGCAGTGGTTGAACCTGGCCTCCACCCACAAGGTGGCCCAGGTACACAACCTGACTCTGCCCTATCTGGCACTTTGTGGCCTTGACAGTCAGGCCTGCTTTCTGCAGGGCCTGCAAAACATTTCTGAGGTGGACCAGGTGATCCTCCCAGGTGGAGCTAAAGACAGCAATATCATCTAGATATGCTGCACTATAGGCTTCCAGACCTGTAAGGACTGTATTCACCAACCTCTGAAAAGTGTCAGGTGCATTCTTCAGACCAAAGGGCATCACCACAAATTGATAATGCCCACTAGGGGTTGAGAATGCTGTCTTTGGCTTTGCATCATCAGCTAGTCTGATCTGCCAGTAGCCAGCTGTCAGGTCAAATGTGCTTAGATACTTGGCTGAGGCCAAAGTGTCTATTAGCTCATCTGCCCTTGGTATTGGATGGGCATCAGTCCTAGTGACTGCATTGAGACCCCCGTAGTCCACACAAAACCTCATCTCTCTTTTCCCACCATTGGTGTGAGGTTTGGCACAAGGACCACTGGACTAGCCCAAGGGCTATCTGAGGGTTCAATAACTCCCAAATCCAACATCTTCTGGACTTCTGTCCTGATACAGTCCCTGACATGGTCAGGTTGCCTATAAATCTTATTTTTAATAGGCAGACTGTCCCCAGTGTCCACTTCATGAGTGCACCAGGTAGTCTGACTGGGTGTCAGTGAGAATATGTGTCTGAACTGATTGAGCACCTGTCTGCAATCAGTCTGCTGCTGGGTAGTGAGGCTGCCTGCCAAGGCTACACCATCCACTGACCCATCATCAGGGTTCTGTGAGAGCAGGTCAGGGAGTGGGTCACTCTCTTCCTCCTGTCCCTCATCAGTAGCCATGAGCAAGCCCATGTCTGCCCTGTCCACATATGGTTTTAACCTGTTGACATGGAGAACCCTGTGGGGATTCCTGGTTGTTCCTAGGTCCACCAAATAGGTAACCTCACCCTTCTGTTCAACAATGGTATGGGGTCCACTCCATTTGTCTTGGAGAGCTGCTGGGGCCACTGGCTCCAACACCCACACATTCTGTCCTGGCTGGTAAACAGTCAGTACAGCCTTTTGGTCATGCCAGGCTTTTTGCAGTTCCTGGCTAGCCTCAAGGTTTTTAGTTGCCTTTTTCATGTACTCAGCCATCCGGGAGCGGAGACCAAGTACATAGTCCACTATGTCTTGCTTTGGGGGCTTGAGAGGTAACTCCCATCCTTCCTTCACCAAGCACAATGGACCCCTGACAGGGTGACCAAACAAAAGTTCAAAAGTGCTGTAGCCAACCCCTTTTGAGGCACCTCCCTGTATGCAAATAAAAGGCAGGGCAAGAGTATGTCCCATCTTCGCCTAAGCTTTTCTGGGAGCCCTTTAATCATGCCCTTCAAGGTTTTGTTGAATCTCTCAACTAAACCATTGCATTGTGGGTGATAGGGTGTGGTGAACTTGTAAGTCACTCCACACTCCTTCCACATTGCTTTTAAGTATCCAGACATAAAGTTAGCACCCCTGTCTGATACAACCTCCTTAGGGAAGCCCACTCTTGAGAAAATTCCCAGGAGGGCCCTTGCCACCACAGGTGCTGTAGTGGTCCTAAGGGGAATAGCCTCTGGGTACCTGGTGGCATGATCCACTACCACCAGGATAAACCTGTGTCCAGATGCTGTTTGGGGATCCATGGGACCAACAATGTCAATCCCCACCCTTTCAAAGGGAACCCCCACCACAGGTAGTGGTATCAGGGGGCCTTTGTAGTGCCACCTGCCTTGCCACTGGCCTGGCAGGTTACACAGGAGCGACAAAACTCCTTGGTGTCTTCAGACATTTGGGGCCAGTGAAAGTGAGGGACAATTCTGTCCCAAGTCTTGTTCTGGCCCAGGTGACCTGCTAAGGGAATGTCATGGGCTAGGGTCAATAGGAAGCCCCTGAACTTCAGAGGTATGACCAACCTCCTGGTGGCACCAGGCTTGGGGTCTCTACACTCTGAGTACAAGAGTCCATCATCCCAATACACAGTATGGGGACCACTAGCTTTCCCAGCAGCCTCAGCAGCAGCTTGCTGTCTGAGGGGTTCAAGAGAGGGGCAGCTCTGCTGCACCTGGCTCAGATCTGCCCTGGAAGGGCCCCCTGTCCCCAAGAACTCAACCTGGTCAGGTTCAAGCTCCTCTGGGACAGTTCCTTCCTCAGGACTGAGATCATCCCCCTCAAGAGACTGATCTTCTTTCTGAGCCAAGGGGGAAGGCACTGCCTTTACCCTACTACTCCTCTTCTTGGAGGGCACTTGGTCCATTATTCCAGAATCCAAGGCCTGTTCAGTGTTAGACATTTTGGCTTGTGACCTGGTCACAGCAAACACATCCCAGCATTTCTGCATGGGTCCTGAGCTCCACTTCTGCCCAAGCTGAAGTTTCTAAGTCATTGCCAAGCAAGCATTCAACAGGTAGGTCTGCACTTACCACAACCTTCTTAAGGCCAGTTACCCCTCCCCAGGAGAAGTTAACAACTGCCAGAGTATGGTCTGTTCTGACGTTGCTAGCATTGGTCACTTGGTACATTTCACCAAGTATAATCTGCCCAGGATTCACAAGGTCTTGCGTCACCATGGTGACACTTGCCCCTGTGTCCCTAAATGCCAAAGCCTCTTTTCCATTGATTAAGGGCTGTTGTCTGTACTTGCCCAGATTACTGGGACTCACAGAGGAGGTCACATCCATGCCTCCATCACAGACTAGGACAGCCTGAGTGAGTTCTCTGACTAGGTCAGAGCTCATCTCCTTACCCAGGGTCAACCCTACTAAACCCTTGGCTTGTGTAGTCCCACCACCAACTGTAACTGCACTAGGGGGAGCAGGTGCCTTAGGGGCATTGGTGGGGGCTGGAGTAGAGTCTTTGGACTTGGTGCAATCACTGGTCCAGTGGGTCTTTTGCTTACAGACCTTGCACCATGGTTTCCTTTGGCCTTTCCCTTTGTTAGACTGTGAATCCCCACCTGAAGAAGATTTTTGGGGGCCTTGTGAAGACTTTTGATCTTTACCCTTCTCCCCACCCTTATCAGAGTTTTTCGAATCTTGCTTCTTAGGGTCACCACCTTGGTTCTGTACCTTCTGCCTCACCCTGGTTCTGACCCATTTGTCTGCCTTCTTTCCCAATTCTTGGGGAGAGGTCAGATCAGAGTCCACCAGGTGCTGATGCAACATCTGATTTTGACAGTTATTAAGAATCTGCTCCCTCATGATCAGATTGTACAATCCTGTGAAGTCACACACCTTACTGCCCAATAACCAACCTTCCAGAGCCTTGGCAGAACAATCAACAAAGTCCACCCAGTCTTGAGTCTGTGCTTTTTGGGTATCCCTGAACTTTAACCTGTATTGTTCAGTGGTTAGGCCAAACCCATCAATTAGAGCACTCTGCAAGACTTTGTAATTATCAGCATCCTCCTCTCTATCAGTGAGGAGCTTGTCTCTACCTTTGTCTGCAAAGGAGAGCCACAAGATTGCTGCCCACTGCTCCCGAGGGACCCTCTGTACTTTACAGGCCCTCTCTAGAGCAGTTATCCATTTGTGGATGTCATCCCCACTCTGGTAGGGAGGGACAATCTTGCTCAGGTTTCTATGGTCATAAGACCTTTCCCTATCTTTGGGGAAACTGCTGCCACCATGGGACTCTAGTCCCATCTTTTGTCTCTCTCTATAGAGATCTAGGGACTCCCTGTCTATAGCCAATTGCTGTTTTCTGAGCTCAAGCTGGGCTTGTTCATACTGAAGCAATCTCTTTCTCCTTTCATGAGAGGATTCTCTCCTATGAGAGGAGACAGAGGTCCCTATTGAGGTGTCAGAGTGGTTAGACTCCTGAGAAGGAGATCTAGACCTTCTGGGCACACTCAGTACTCTTCCTGGGGGGACAAAGGGGAGATCATTCTGATCCTCCTCCTCCTCCTCCTCCACAGGAGGAATTGGGTTTTCCAGGACAAGGTCATTTTCACCTTCCTGGCCAGTTTCAGAGGGGGGGGGCCTGGGTTTCTTCACCCCTGGCCCCTTCCTCATCTTCTGCCCCACCCTCTCTGCCTACCCCTTCAGACCCTATGGGCCTGCTGAGATCATCAGCTAGTAACACCTCCCTGAGGTGTTGGGTGCTGGCACTTTTGCCTGCCTTCAACTTCCTAGTATTGCATAATGCTCTCAATTCCAAGAATAGGAGTTTATCATACTTGGAGGGAAGAAGCCCACTGGCTTCTGGCGAGGACTCACTGGGTCCTGGCTTTGAAGACATTACTAGTGAGGTGTGGTGTATGCACTACATACTCTAGTGTGGCCTACTAAACTCTCTTGAGTTGTAGAAAGGGTGTGCTATCCCTTAACACACAACTCTAAGTTCAGTAGAACTTACTGTATTACTAAGCTTGATTTATATGTACCTTAGGTACCCTTAGTGGTTTTCAGTTGATCAATTCAATTGAGATTATCTGGTAAAACAATAGCAAGCTGGAATCCCACACGCTGCCACCAATGTGAGAAGTTGGCCTGGCATATGCTGTCCACTAATTATAGTGGGCACCTTGCACCAGTCCAAACAACCCCTTATTGGAGATAGGTTAAAGACAACCTTTATTGAAAGCTATCCTAGTGGTAGCTATGGAGAGCAGCCTTCAGGCTAAGTCTTGAAGGAATGTAAAGCAGCTTGTTTTACCAGTCTATAATCTATTGAGTGACCAAATGAAAGAGGACCACACCAGGTATATATTCAAAATATATGTATTTATTGCTAAACACACCCCTCTAGTCTCTTTATGAGGCTAGAGTTCGAAGTACATAAGTTATAAGTTAGTCATCTACAGTAATAGCACAAATACACGTTTGAGCCCTAGGGGCGTACCAAACCATATACCAATAAAGTGGTATAAGAACCACGACTGAGCTAGACACAGGGCCTAGAGCCTGTAGAAGTGCTTGGACCACAAGGAACCACCCAAGGTAGTGACACAGGGGACCCACGGGGGACGCGTGCAGTGTATGAACACAGCCGCGAATCGCCGTTAACTTCTATGGGGAAAGTCGCGGTTTGAATTTAAAAGAAAAGGGACACTTAGAGGAGGACTTGGAGCAAACCCTTTGAGAACTAGGCTGTTCTAGTGTCAATACCCACGGGAGCACCGGAGTACTCGAGTTACCTCACCCAGGGGAGCCGGGTGCATAGGTGTCTTTCGGGGTCGGTTTCGTCATCGCTTTCAATGGCGATCTGCTGCAAAGTGCTGCTGGCGGCCAAGTCGAAAGTGTTCGGGTGGATCCAAAGGTGGATCGAAGATCTGAAGAACCTGAAAGCAGAGGGGACAGAGTCTGGGTCACTAGCCAGTGACCAGGAAGGTGATGAGCAGATGCCCACCGATGTTGAGTGCTTCAGGTAGGTTGACGGTCGTCTTGACTCTTCAGCCACGAGATCCAGGAGGCGTCGACGACAACCAGGAGCTGGATTCCAGCTGTCCCACGACGTCTGTCGATTGCAGGGGTGTTGGCGACCGGATTGGACCCAACAAGCCTTGGCAACGGCAAGTCTCGTGGAAATGGAAGAAGGACGATGTTGCAGACCAGCAAGGTCTGTGGGACTCACCCAGTGAGGGTAAGTCAGGGCACGCCTGGAGCAACCAGGGAGCCCAAGCAGAAGAAGATTGGCCTTCGGGAGGGCCTACTAGCCAACGGACTAGTGACCGCGAAGGAGCCTCGAGTCGACGCACGTGGAGCTGGCTCACAGGACACTCGTGGAGTGGAGGCAAGTGATCTTTGGTGCCGTCGGTGCAGGAAGCTGGGGCTACTTGGAGCCCAAAGCACGACTTTGTGGGAGACCCAGAAGAGGATGCACTTGCAAATGTGATCAGTGTCCAGGGGTCACGGTTCCACGTTACCCACGACAGCTACGGGCCTCAGCTTTGCTTGGGACTCAGGGCAGCCTTGGGGAAGTCTGGAAATCCACCTCTGGTGATGCAAAGACTTCGGCGTTCGGCGGGAGCTTCAGCGATGCAGACTGGACAATTGCTTCTTTGGTGCCTGCCAAGCAGGGGAGTCACTCCTTGACCCCAAGGGAGATTCTTCAGTCCTCTAATCTTAAAGTAGAGCGTCGAAGGTCCAGGATTCTGTGTCAGAGTTTCGTCCAGGTAAATCTAAAGTCCTAAGGACTGGGGTCCCATACTTATACTAAGGTAGGGGGTTGGACATACTCTGTGGCCCCACCTATGGGAGGGTCAGGGCAGAGGGGTGGTTACACCCCTTTCCCTTTGTCCAGTTTCGTGCCAGAGCAGGGGCTGGAAGCCCCTGAGCCGGTTTGAACTGGGGTATGCACAGGGACACCAAATGTGCCCCCAGTGCAGGACTTCAAAGCATCAGAGAGTGCTCCCGCCCAGCCCCAATACACACTATCCTGTCTGGACAGGAAACCTATTGTCCAGGCCTCCCCTGCCGGAGTTTCGGTCAGCAGCAGGAGGCCAGACTCGTGTCTGTGGCAGCGGCATCCATTTTGTGATGCCAGGGCTCTGGAAAGTCAGTACCGGGTATACCGGTGTGTACATGTCGCTCCCTCTAGAAGGGTGGAATGCTACCCCCGCTGCCAGAACTGGCGGGGGGGTGGTATTCCAAGATGTTTGACACCAAACACGACATGTTTCCGTGCAGCCATCCCAAAGTTAGCATTTAACGCGAGGTTATAATGCACTTAAGAGTATATGGTCGGGCTGCACTACAAACAGCATCAGAGAAGGGTCTCCGAAGCTGCAGAGGGGCCCAGCTCATGCAGGGGCACCCTCTCACATAGGAACCACGCACTCTGCCTTCAGGATTGATAAGGCCTGCCATAGGAGTGACTTATAGGTTTATATGTGTGTATGTATGTAGTGATATAGGTAGCCTATATAACAGTAAGGGGTGCATGCACCACCTTACCCAGGCTGCAGTAGCAGACCTGTGGTGTCATTTTGGATGGCCTTCCAGGGGTGGCACAATACATGCTGCAGCCCCTGGTAGGCCTCTGAGGTACCTATGCCCTGGGTACATAGTATACCATGTACTAGGGACTTATAAGGGCACTCCAGATTCCAATCAGAGATGTGCCTAAGGCACATGGAAACCATTTTAGAGAGGAAGCAGCTAGGCTGGGGTTCTGATTAGCAGGGCCCCAGCCAGACTAAGGTCGAAAAACAGTGAAGCATCAGCAAAAAGTGGGGGTACCCATGTGAAGCAGATCCTACTCTCCTATAGCTTGTTCGTCTCGTAGCCATGGATCGTCTTGTGGCGCGAAACGGAGCTTATGTACGGCTCGCCCGGATGCTCAAACGTGCCGGACGGAGCGACGAGTTCGGCGCGTACGGAAGACGCATCGTACTAATCCGGCCAGAAGGTGCTGTGTATTTGGTTCCGTGCGACTCGATTCGGCGTTTACGGATCCGGCTCGGGCGGGGAACAGGAGCTGGAATTGGTAAGTACGGCTCGCTCGGAATCTGGGCTGTTATGCGCATCGTACTTGTTCGTTCGGTAGAGTGTTCGAGTCGGTCGGAAAACACGCGTTCGGCTGGTATTTTTTCCGGACGAATACTGTTAGGTGCGCTTCCGGCCGACATCGGAATCGACCCCTATATGTTCCCCGGCCATAATCCCATGCACAAATATGTATCGACCATGGATGTCCTTCACTTTTGCACCAGCGTAAATGTGACCCTACGGTGTATCAGGATAGCTACTCCCCATGAGCCCTGCATAAAGCCTGCGTGGAATGTGTGTACGTACCTGTATCTGGGCAGACAGGGGGGGTTTTGTGCCTAGCATGTGTGTCTCTTGCAATAGGAGGACATCTGCACCAATATGCTTGGCCTGACGAAGCATTGCACCTCACTTAATC
This sequence comes from Calotriton arnoldi, assembly GCA_963921515.1. Lineage (NCBI taxonomy): Eukaryota > Metazoa > Chordata > Amphibia > Caudata > Salamandridae > Calotriton > Calotriton arnoldi. Next base: position 811,466 of record CAWUFW010007652.1, on the reverse strand, counting down.
TTGTCCAACATGCCCCTCGTGTTCCAGCTCACCACATATAACTACCCAGTGTAGTGTGCTACAGTATCTGCCCCCATTGTGCTATATGGAATCGAACTGCGAAAACAGGACGTACAAGGCAGCGCAATTTCAGAGACCTTAAAGCTACACAGCGAACCTGTGTCTTAACACTACAAACAAAAACATGTGTAACTGCCCCACCCCATCCCATCCCACCCCAATACCTCAAAACAACTGAAATATCCATCGTGGGAAGTGCCACACCCTGCCACCAATGGGGAGGCAGAGTACGGTCTCCCCAATGGATCCCCAAAGTCCCCATAGTGTCCCAAGTTCTGTGAGGGTCCGGAGCACTCCAAGGCGATTGGCCCTTGCTTGTCCTGAATGCAATCATATTTGTATTAAGGGAACCAGGGCTGCATTCCCGGGTAGATCAGTCGGCAGGACTGTGAGTGTCATTTCTTTTTGGGCAGCGTATTTCCCAGGTTATTATTGTTATTTTTGGAGCGCCACATGGATCTGGAGCGGTGTCTTCGTTTGTCCGCAGGTTCTGACTGTGAACGGCTGGATTCTCCAGTCAAAGAGTCAGAATTTCTCTGCGGTGGAGTGTGGGGTTTCAAGGTCCGTTGTTCATCAGTCCATGTGAAGACTTCCTCCGTAGTGTAGAAGAAGATGGTGCAGTGGTTAAACTAAGACCACCTGCAGGCGGGCTGGGTATAGTAGCATATATGGAATTATGAGATCACGGAGCTTGACTTTTGTGGCAGTAAAGGACTGACGCTGCTGCTGAATCATTTTTGTGTAATCCGGGAAGATCATGGTTCGATGGGAATCATAATATAGGTCCGATTTAAGCCTCGCCTGCTGCACGATGACATCCCGGTCATGGAAATTAAGGATTTGTGCAATCATGGAACGTGGTCTAGCTCCGGGAGGAGTCGCTGCTGCAGGGCCCTGTGTGCTTGTTCGACCAAAAAAACACGCAGAGAGTGCATTTTCTGGGATCCAGGAGTTGAGCCATCGTGTGAGAAACTTTCCGACGCCGTTCCCCTCGCAGTTCTCGGGGAAGCCCACAAAGCGTAGGTTGTTTCATCGCGCCCCCCCTTCTGCGTCTTTGACCCGCAAGGCCAGGCCCTTAGTTTGTTGCTCAAGGGAGGCGACTTTATGTTGGAGCATGGATACAGCGTCTTCCACCCCTGAGACCCTTGTTTCAGCCTCTCTTATGCGATCCACAGCGTTGTGAAGGTCTTGGCGCAGCAGCGTTACTTCCGTACCCACTGTACCAATCTGGGTCTCAAGTGCCTTCCTGGACTGAGCAATGGCAGCTAGGAGAGCAGCGTTATCTGGCAGGCTTGCCAAGTTGCCTGGGTTTTCGGCGGATTGTACCGCTGTCTCCGTGAATCTGTCTCTGGTGCTTTGTTTAGGGCCGGGGCTTTGTCTCTGTACATGCTGGGCAGGGGGTGTTCTTCAAGGCCCAATTTTTGGCTCCTGCTGCCTCTTGGGTCCCGTGTCACCCCAGCTCTGGATCCCGGGCATCCCACCACAGCACCCTGCCGCCGGCCAGAAAGAGCCCAGGCCTCAGGCACCTCCACTAGGCCCAAACGCAGGAGGGTCTTAAGGGCCTAACGCTATGGACCCTGGGTCCCATGACTCCTGCCTCCCGATCCCTCAGGTGAGAATTATAACTCTGTTCCGTGGGCCAGGAGGGATCACAGTTGCATCCACTGCTGCCCTGTACTTCGGCTGGCCATACAGGTGGTCGTCCTGGGCCCAAGCCCCTGCCTTTGGTCATCTCTCTAAGTGCCCGGCGCTCTATGTAGTCCCTGGGTCAGTGGGGTAGTAGTTTATGGTGCTGCCGCCAGCCACACCAGCGATGAGGGCTGAGGGGGCCCCCCGACCGCACCGGGGCCTAGCCCGGCCGCCTCCATGACCGAGAGCACGCCCCCACCCTCTCTAATGGGGGCCTCACCTCTTTCCACATGGCGGTCGTAGGATCAATGCCTCCAGGGCTGCTGCCCGGGCCCTCTGCTGTGTCCCCATGCCTCCTCTGGGTAGGCGTAGCTGGCTGGGAAGGATCCGGCAGTGGGCGCCGCACGGGCCTCTCTCGATGCCGGTAGCTTACCCATCTCTCGTGGGGCCCCCTGCAGACACAGCGGGCCGGGCGCAGTATTACCTCAGACCGGGGCCTGGAGACTACTCCTTGCTACCGCACCCAGCCCCTCCGGGAGGTGCACACAACTCCGTCTTGGGCGCACTCGACAAAGCACGCCGGGCTGCCGTATCACGAGCCGCACGGCAGCCCGTGGCTGTTGTTTTGCCCTGAAGGCAACCCCACTGCCCCCCGGGGGGTTCAGGCAGGTACGGACTGCTGTCCCAGGAAGAGCAGGTTGGATTCAGAAGGAATATGGCAGGAGGATGGTGCGGGCCCGCAGAGCTCACTCAGAGCGCGTCCGCCACAGACACATGTGAAGGCCAAAATGGGGATTATTGGTGGATGTTGTACAGTACACAATTGTTATGTGAACTATGTGTAATCCTTTCTGAACCAGTAATGTCTTGTTACATTGCTGTTGGCTAACTGTACATGTATGTTTCTCTGGACACTGTGATCAATATTCTACATTGTCTCCACTCCACACATAGGGACCCTGGGAGAGGGATGAGATGACAGCCTCCAGTGTACCACCCATTTCCAGACCTTCAAACCTTGAAAGAAAGGCATGTCATCAAGACGTTTTGTTTAAATAGGCAAAAAATACAGGATTTGTCATTATTTGGAGCCTGACCTCCTTCCTCAAAACACTAATCCCATAGGCATTCTTCCTATTGTGAGACTTATGGCAGTATTGCAATTTCTGGCCACAGGTTCTTTCCAGTACACTGTGGCTATATCTGGTGGTATGTCACAGCCAATGTTCAGTGGTGTACTACAAGACATGCTTTCAGCAATGATGAATCACATTGACAGCTACATCCAGTTCCCCACACGTGAGGATTTAGTCAATATGAAGGGGGATTTCTATGGATTTGGTCACATCCCACATGTGGCTGGAACCATTGATGGCACCCATATTGTTTTAGTGCCACGCAAGCCAAGGAACAAGTGTACCATAACAGGAAGCACTTCCATTCTATCAACGTGCAAGTTGTCTGTTTACTGGATTTGTACATCTTAAACGTCTGTACCCAGTTCCCAGGATCAGCCCTTGATACCTTCGTACTGCAGAACAACACCATACCCCAGCTGATGTCACAACTACTACCGTAGAGGGCCTGGCTTGTTGGTAAGTATGATCTGTCCTAACTTTGTGTGGGTGATGTCAGGTTGTTTCATCAGAAAGTGTGTAACTTATCGCTGCACTTATGTCTGTCTTCCATCTAGGAGACTCAGCGTATCCCAACCATCCATGGTTGTTGAAACCCCTGAGGAATCCAACTGTGCCAGGGGAAAACCGCTTCAATAAAGCCCATGGAAGAACACGGCAGCCTGTGGATTGGGTTTTTGGGCTCTTGATGGCCAGATTAAGATGTCTGGACAAGACTGGGGAGAGCTCCTCTACTCACCCAGGAAGGTGTGTCAAATCACTGTGGCCTGCTGCATACTCCATAACATCACACTGCGATGGAACATTGCTTATATCGCAGAAGATGAAGACCATGAAGTGCCACTGGGTAAGGATCCTGAAATGCCAAATGATGATGATAGTGATGAAGAGGAAGGAGCTGACTTGTGTCAAGATCTCATCGACAATTTCTTCTCATGAGTGTACGTATGTTGTGATATGTCATGACTCTGACTATTAAAGCAATCTTGCTGTGATGATGTGAGGAGGATGTTAAGGGAAAATATTAGGAATCTAAAGGTCTGGGAAAATCAGCTGAAAGGTGTTTGTGAAGGAAGTTTTTGACACATGCTCACTTTGTTGGTGTTGCTTTGTTTAGCTTGGAATTTTGTCATGGACTGTGCACTCCAGAAGTTGACTATGTGATTTTTGTCATATGTATGTTTTAATAGCCGATTTCTTTGTTTTGGTCTGTTTTAGGTACCTTCACCATGTTATCTTCATTTGAACATTTCAGAGTTGCGACATTAGCAGGTATATGATGCTGTTTGGATGTGCGAAATGGACATGGATTGTTCCTGGGAATGTATTTCACAGACTTTGGGTGTGCAAAACCTGTACCAAGACACCTGGCACAGCGATAGGATGGAAGTAATGAGGAATCCATTGGACTTGCTCCTTGACATGTGGTGGTCCTAATGCAATATGTGTGTCTTCATGTGCTCCAAAAAATGTTGGTGTGAGCACACATCATGCTAGTCTCCCTTCGCTTTGGCTAAATCCTCATTGTGTACAAACTGTATGTAGCTGTTGATGTGTCTCCTCATTGTAGGCCACAGTGCTTATTTGTTTAAGACATTCCATCAGAGGGTGCAACACTTGATTGGTGATCAGAAGCTGTTGTACTGTCTGGGTGTCTGTTTTTTTAGTTTAAATGATGTGGGATTCCTTTTGTGAGGTAGGCGATATGGATCCAGCTGATGACATGGACTAATTTTATTTTGCATATTCAATAGGAAATTGTCTGATGTATCCCCTCCTTCCATGTTGTTAGGGTCTACACCTGAAAATGGGATCACTGACACAGAAGATTTGAGTCATGTATGATTTGCTATGATTCTGACATCATGTCAGGCTATGATTGGAACAATGGAATAAAGATGTTATAAGACCAGATACTTGTATGTATGTGTTGGTGTGACATGCTTGTGATCCGGAGTTATTGTTTACATTCAACATATCCATTCTTACACAAGTAGCTTGTTTTGGCATTGTAATGTTAACATGGGAGTACATATATAGATTGCTAGATGTGAGAAGTACTACAGGAGGCAATGAGTTTGTGACTAGTGCATTTATTGCAGTGAGCAAGGACAAAACAACCAATGTGCAAAACCAAGCAGGGAAAACCAAAAGTAAAGAAGTCAGTCATGGTGAATGAAACCATAGTTGCAGATGCCAAATTGTCTGAAGTCAAAAATTTAAAATACTATTCCCATCAGAAATGGAAAAGTGTCCAGAAATAGTCCACAATTTGAATGTGTTGCACACGTTTGAGGAAATTAGGAGTGAGGTCTCTTACTGGTTGTGGTGGGTGTCTGGCCATCCATACCTCTTGGATTTTTGGATGGATGTCCCCTCCTGCGGGGGAGGGGGATCTGCTGCTGCTGAGACAGGGGTCTGCAGACGTGTCTTCATCTGACAGGGTCTCCCTTCCTCTGGCTGCCGCAAATGTAGATGACCAAGATGTAGTTGGACCACAGGAAGGGGTAGATGATGGTGGAAAAGCTCTGTAGAGGGTGGTGTTGATGTCCTGCAGCACCCCAATGAGTTGGCCCATGTTGGCGTTGTGTGTAGTCAGCTGCTGGTGCGTGTCCCTCTGCAGCTGCTTCATCTCTCAGATTTCTATTAGTACCTGGTTAATCATGCCTTGGGAGTCCTGATAGGCTCCAAAGACTAGGTCAATGGTCACCTGGGTGTATGTGGCCCCAGTGGATTCACTCAGCGGGCCCACAGTTACCTTCACATGAACCCTACCCCCATGGGCCTGTGCCCTTGGCCCAGGCTGCACCCTTACACTGGCTCCTGGGTCCTAAGTGACTGGGTTGGGGATTGTCACCTCAGAATCTAGGACTGGGGCGCAAGATGTTAGTGACTGTGCTAGGGCCACAGTTTGTGGGGCAGGGGTTGGCTTAGGTGTTGCAGCTGGAGTGGGAGGTGCTGTTGAGGACACATCGAGACCCACTATTGCCTTCTGCCCATGCTGACCAGATGTGCCAGGTGCTGTGTCAGATTGACCTGTTGAAAAAATAGAGAACATTGTTATTGGTGGAGGTGTGGTGTGTACATCCATATTGTTTGTGTACAGTAATTAGAGACCTAGTTAAATACAAAATAGGCAGAGATTACTATTGTGATCAATTTCCTTGGTATTGAAGTTGTTTACCAGACATTTGGAGACATTCAATACATCCAGCAGAATTGAGCAGCTCATTTGGTTTGCTGATAAGTTGCATTTTGGATTAAGGAATGAAATGACATCTCCCAAACATTTAAGCCCACACAGTGTAGAAGTAACATGTATATTTGACCATTCCAAGGCCTAGTTGTGTACATTGCAGGTGAACACACAACTTGGTTGTATATTTAGCATTAGTCTTCAAGTGAGCAGTGCAGAGTCAATGGGTCACCTGCCACTTAAAATCAGCAGAGTTACATTCATGCCTTACATATATTTGTGGTACACACTTGCTATGGTGTCAATCATGCCCTCAGTAGTATAAGTTGAGGAGACCAGGACAACATCAAGCTAAGTAGGCAGACATGTCTCTGAGTAAAGTATTGTAAGTAGATTGCTCATTCCATGAGAAGTGGAAAACGTTTGTAACATGGCTGACAAGTGAGTATGGGCAAACTCACTGTTGCATCTTGTTTTCTGTTACAGAAACAGTCCCTCATTGTAGTTGTAGTAATTTCAATCTCTACTTCCCCAAACCTGCCAAATGGTTAACCCCATGAGAGGTGAACATCAGTTGTAACATGGCTGACAAGTGAGAATTGGCAAATAACACTATTACATCTTGTTTAAAGTTACAGGAACAGGCCCTCATAGTAGTTGTAGTCATTTCAATCTCTACTTCCCCACACTTGACAAATAGTTAACTCCATGAGATGTGAACATCAGTTGTATCATGGCTGACAAGTGAGAATGGGCAAACAACACTCCTGCATCTTGTTTAGAGTTACAGAAACAGGGCTGCATGGTAGCTGTATTCATTTCTATCTCTACTTCCCAACACTTCACAAATGGTTAGTGTAACATACCTGTTGTCAAAATGCAATTGAGCTGGATCATTCACTTACAGATTGACACATATCATGGGTCCTGAGATAATAATTTAATAGAAATACACTTACAGACAGAACTGCAACATGTGGCATGTAAAGGAGATTGATACATGTGATCGTATATGCAACAATGCACATTGAAACTGACAAACATCTGATACTTTGAGTACTGCATGTTAGGAAAGTAGATAGAGAACACATTAGCAAAAGCTGATAAGAGAGCATACAGGACATTGAAGTGTTGTGACAGTTAGTGAGGTGTAACTTACCAGACTCCACTCCCCCAGCTATTCCTGTCAAGTCCTCAGAATACAGGATGGTGTAGATCTTGTTCTCCCAGGGAAAGAGTTGTAATCAGGCACTGGGTGACCCACCACCAGTCTTTTGGGCCTCCAGGTGATGCTTGGAGGCCAGGGAACGGACCTTAGCCCTCAGGTCATACTACCTCTTCCTAATTTCCTGCTGTGTGTGCAGGGTGGTACCTACAGCATTCACTTTGTCAACTATGCTTGTCCACATTTCTATTTTCCTACTGAGAGGAGTATGTTGGATTTGGGCTCCAAACAATTGTGGCTCTGAACTTATGATTTCATCCACCATGACTGACAACCCAGCCTCTGAAAAATGTGGATTTTTTGTGCGTAACATAACCAGAAATTAAAGTAGGTGACAATGATTAACAAAAAACACCAAGAAATATTTGTGAAAAATTCCAAAAAAAAGTGTGTGGAGGTGTTAAATGGGAGAGTAGAAAAAGGGAAGCCTAATGTGATGAATTTTGATGCTCTGTCTTAATGTGCTACAGTGTAGACGCAAAGGATCATGGTCTGGGATTGGGTGTGTTTTATGATGTGATTTGCAGGTGTGTCCACTTGGCCAATGGCTTTCAGCTGTGTAGTTTTTTAATCCATCCAAAGGGCACTGTTGTGGTGCTTGGCTGCGAACGTACTGCAGCAGTCTACAGCTGTTGGGGAACTGCCGCTGGGGCACCCCAGTACAACTGTGTTTTCGTAATCGGCTTGGTGGAAGTGCAGTGTCGGAGTACGCTGTCGGCGGTTTGGGCTGCATGCATCGTAATACAGCGGGTGGGAGACCGCAGAGTCAGCGGTTTTCAATGCATCGCCGACGTGGCAGTACGGTGGTCAGACAGCCAAACTCGTAATCGGGCCCAATATTTTTCCCATTTCTGGTGGATTTCTTTTTTTTATTACGTGGATGCAAATAAAGATCTGCAGCTACAAAACAGTAAGTTTCATTTATTTATTTTCATTTGCATGGGAAATTTGATACTATATTGTTTGTGTAAATATTGTGTGATTATTATGTGGAATTGTTTGGTTTATGTGTTGTAATTATTAGTTGGTGACGGTTACATTTAAAAAATAAAATTATATATAATTTTATTATATCAATCTTCATTAACATTGGAATTTTAATTAATATTTTCATTGATGTACTAAAATAATATATTATTTTAAATAAAAAAGATTGATATGTTGGTTTAAAATTTGTCATAGTTTTTGAGGACTTTGGTAGTTTGGCTATGATTTCTACATAATGTACTCCTTTATTATTTAGGTTTGACTTTAAATTGTAGCATCTCTTACATTCTTTTGTTTTTTTTGCTAAGTGTAGTGCCAATTTGGCTAACAGATTGCTCCAGTCATAGTTCTTGGTAGCTTTGCTCTTTTTGTAACGCTTCTATAAATTTGTAGAGTGTAGGTTGGGTTCTGCCTAGTGTGGACTAGATGGCATTGTGCCATCCCTCCACTGTGTTGTTTGTTTTGACTTCCTGTGCCAAGGTGCTGTCATATAAATTCTACCATGGTATTTGGAATTTGGGTTGGCATCTGTGTCCAGAGCGATGTAGTCTGCCAACCCAAATGTCTCTTAAATAGTCCATTAGGGGACAAATATTGTCTTCATTGTGTTGGTATAAAGGGCTTTCTATTAGTAAAATGTAGTGGTTGGCTACCTCTGTGACTGGAACATAGGCTAGTGTAATAATTTTGTAATTTCAAAGACAAATGAGCTGTTTGTGGAATATTCTACACTTAGTGCAGATTTCTGGAGGTGTCCCCGAACATTTTGATTGAAATTGTATGGCTGTGTGGGGGTACATTTTTAGAATGGTTTGAATCATGGCATGCTCAAAGTCTATGATTATTTTTTTGGGTAGTAGTTATTTGTTTCATGTTTTATATGGTTTAAGAGGTCGTAGTAAGTGCTGCTTTGTTTATTTGGTAGTAGGGTATATATATATATACGGAACATTAGTGTTTTGATATTCACCATGTATGGTGAATATCTCAGTGCATGGTTTGAGACACCTTTTGACGGTCCCATCCATCATCCATGTTTGACACTGGCTAAGTTGTACTAAGTTATCTGCTGTAGAAAGTATTAGGAATTGTTTCTCATTATTTAGGTCTTCATGTAAAAGGATATGTTCCTCAATATGTGTAATTGTTAAATGCTCAAGTATGTGTTCTCTTGGTATCTTTTAAAGGCAGGTGGGGTATTACTGGTGGCTTTTTTAGTTAGTTGCAATTAAATGTTTTAAAGTGGGGATAGGTATTATGTGTTTGGGGACTTTAGATAGTATATCTTTAAGGATTTTAGTTATGGGTTCCTGGGAGCTAGCGTAATAGTATAAATATAGATAATATTATAAAGTGTGTACGTCTGGTGATGTAACATAACAAAACATAACAAAAAACCAGCTGAGCGGGGGGAACATGGCGGCCAGCTAGGAAGCCGGTCGCGAGTCGTTCTCCACTAACCTTTGACATGGACTCCCGCTGCTGATGCCGTGATGTTGTGCCTGGCGAAGCTTTTTCTGTTCACCCTTTTGTCCTCGTGGTGACCGTGTCCTGTGTCCCGTGTCCCGGTGTTGGTTGTTACTGTGTTGCCGGGGGAGCGCCCTGCCTTGCCTTGCCCTGGTGCCTGGTGTTTTCTCGGGATTTCGACCAATGCACTTGGACCGCTTTTTTTTTCTCTCTCTCTCCTCCCGCCTACGGCTCCATTCGGCGTCTGTGCGCTGCGGTTGCAGGCTGACGCGGCCGGGTGATTGAGCCGCTGGGAGCAGGCCGTGAGCAGAGTGTGGCGCCTCTCGCTCTCCGTAGGCCAGGGAGTTCCCAGCGAGTTACCTGCTTTTGCCGAGGTGTAGTGTATGGGAGAGTGAAAGCAAGACGCTGGAGAGGTCACCATTGCGATAAGGAGGTGTTGTTGGAACTGGTCAGCTTTCTGTTGGGGGCTCGGCTATAGATGACATTTTGAGGACATTTTGAAGTGGTGTGCTCGGTTAGTTTCACCACACCCGGCGTCTTTTTTTGTTCTCACTCCCCCGCCTCTGGTTTGATTTTGGAGTCCCCGCCATTGTGGTGAAGGGGGTAGTGGTGTCGACGAGTTGTTATTCTTCTCTTTCCTCTGTTGGGGGTTTGAGGATTGGACTCTGGATGTGCGGTGGCTCTGTTTTTGCCTTACTGAGGGCAGCCGGGGCACTTGCTGAGTGCCGTCGTGCACGGTGCCATTTTCTTGATCTGCCCCCCTGCCATCGGGCTGATTGTGGTAGAACCAGTGCCCCCGGGATATGCTGCCCTGTAGCGAGGACCCAGAACACTTGTAGGTCCCACTCTGAGCTGGGCACGGAGCTGTGTACTTTGCCCCTGGGTATTCTGGAAAGGAGCCTCTCAGCAGTTAGCCCTTTTATAGATATTAGCCAGTTAAAAAAGGATAAAGTAAGGTATGATACGGCCCCTAAATCTATGGGGTTAGCTACACAGCAAGCTGGGAAAAAAAAGAAACAGCTCTCTAAGGGGGGTCTTCCAACGCTACATAAGCCTATATTTGTTCCCCCTACCAGCCGCACCACGGATAGCGAGGCATTATTGGGCAAAAGATATAAACTAAGATCTAGTAAGTTTTTGGGGGGAGAGCCTCCTGTTCAACAAGCCACACAGCCCTTCCAAGCTATAGAGGCCTCAGCGAATAAGCATAAGCATAGGAAGCCTTCGGTCAAAGCTGGGAAAGCCGCCCCGGTAAAGGAGAGGAAGAAAAATAAGAATCAAGCACCCCCAAAAGTGACTCCCTCACTTAGATCTTATTTCAAGCTTAATATTCAGGGTGCTATGGAAAACGTTAAACAGGGCATATCAGTACCAGGGGACCCCTTGCCATCAAACCATGCCATCTCTCTGTCCAACAGATTTTCCCCTCTAAGTGAGTCAGCTGCTACTCCGGGGGGAGTAGTCAAAACAGCGCAGAGCTCGGACACACTACAAGGGATGTTGAGCCAGCTATCTGTGGAGATTAAAGAACGTTTCTCCACTTCAGAAATAAACCAAAAGAAGATCCAGGACACTTGTACCAGCTTAGAGGAAAATCTGTCTGCATTGGCGCATCGGATGGAGGCCCTTGAAAATAAAGTGGAGGAGCTGGGGCTGGAGGTGAAGGATAACATCCAGGAAGTGGTCAGGCTGAAAGAAAGAGAAAGGGACCTGGCGGAAAGACTGGAGAGGCTTGAAAACAATTCCAGAAGGAATAATATCAGGATCCTGGACTTGAGAGAAGGGCTGGAAGGAGATAATATTAAAACTTATGTCATAGACATCTTGACTAAAGCCTTCCCACAGGTCGCTGCGGCATCAGTCTGGAAAACTGAGATTCAGCGAGTCCACAGAGACCCTTTTAAGTTGAACCCTGGACGGAAAAAGCCCAGGAAAATCCTGGTATATATTCAATCCTACCTTCTGAAGGAACAGCTACTTGGGGCTGCTCTTAAACTGAAAACTATTCAGGTCCAAGATGCATCTTTCAGAATAAGGTCGGACATTTCGCAGGTTGCAGAGGATAAGAGGTGGGAGCTGGGTAAGCGGATGGATGCATTGAGAGAGCTTGGGGCTCAAGTACAGTTAAGGTTCCCTGCCCCTCTAAAAGTAGTTTGGGTTAACAAGATGTATAATTTCAGGTTTCCAGAGGAAGTGGACAGTTTTTGGCACAAAACAAACCTTTTTTTATTTTATTTTTATTTATTTATTAGGTTTCAGCAATAGCTACAATTATGGTATACATAGTCCACAGATAAGTACATGCATAGTAGCGACTTCAGTGTAGCGTGACAATATAAAACAGAATCCACCATAATAAAAAATTGATAGGATATGACACATATCATAGGAAGTATGCGACAAATGGCGGCCAAGTCGAAAGTGTTCGGGTGGATCCAAAGGTGGATCGAAGATCTGAAGAACCTGAAAGCAGAGGGGACAGAGTCTGGGTCACTAGCCAGTGACCAGGAAGGCGATGAGCGGATGCCCACCGATGTCGGGTGCTTCAGGTAGGTTGACGGTCATCTTGACTCTTCAGCCACGAGGTCCAGGAGGCATTGACGACAACCAGGAGCTGGATTCGAGCTGTCCCACGACGTCTGTCGATTGCAGGGGTGTTGGCGACCGGATTGGACCCAACAAGCCTTGGCAACGGCAAGTCTTGTGGAAATAGAAGGACGGTGGTGCAGACCAGCAAGGTCTGAGGGACTCACCCAGCGAGGGTAAGTCAGGGCACGCCTGGAGCAACCAGGGAAGCCCAAGCAGAAGAAGAGTTGCCTTCGGGAGGGCCCACTAGCCAACGGACTAGCGACCGGGAAGGAGCCTCGAGTGGACGCACTTAGAGCTGGCTCACAGGACACTCATGGAGTGGAGGCCAGTGATCTTCGGTGCAGTCGGTGCTGGAGGCAGAGGCTACTCGGAGCCCAAAGCACAACTTCGTGGGAGACCAGGAAGAGGGTGCACTTGCAAATGTGCTCGGTGTCCAGGGGTCACGGTTCCACGTTACCCACGACAGCTACGGGCCTCAGCTTTGCTGGGGACTCAGGGCAGCCTCGGGGAAGTCTGGAAATCCACCTCTGGTGTTGCAAAGACTTCGGCGTCCGGCGGGAGCTTCAGCGATGCAGACCGGACAATTGCTTCTTAGGTGCCTGCCAAGCAGGGGAGTCACTCCTTGACCCCAAGGGAGATTCTTCAGTCCTCTAATCTTGAAGTAGAGCGTCGAAGGTCCAGGATTCTGTATCAGAGTTTTGTCCAGGTAAATCTAAAGTCCTAAGGACTAGGGTCCCATACTTATACCAAGTTAGGGGGTTGGACATACTCTGGGGACCCACCTATGGGAGGGTCAGGGCAGAGGGGTGGTTACACCCCTTTCCCTTTGTCCAGTTTCACGCCAGAGCAGGGGTAGGTAGCCCCTGCAACCGGTTTGAACTGGTATATGCACAGGGACACCAAATGTGCCCCCAGTGCAGGACTTCAAAGCACCAGAGGGTGCTCCCGCCCAGCCCCAATACACACTATCCTGTCTCGGGAGGTGGTTACACCTCCCTTCGAGGAAAACCTATTGTCCAGGCCTCCCCTGCCGGAGTTTCAGTCAGCAGCAGGAGGCCAGACCCGTGTCTGTGGCAGCGGCATCCATTTTGTGATGCCAGGGCTCTGGAAAGAAGTTACCGGGCAGGCCGGTGTGTACATGTCTCTCCCTCTAGAAGGGTGGAATGCTACCCCCGCCGATAGAACTGGCGAGGGGGTAGTATTCCAAGATGTTTGACACCAAACTCGACATGTTTTGGTGCAGCCAGTCCAAATTTAGCATTGTACCGCGAGGATATAATGCACTTAAGAGTATATGGTCAGGCTGCACTACAAACAGCATCAGAGAAGGGCCTCTGAACGCTGCAGAGGGGCTCTGCTCATGCAGGGGCACCCTCTCACATAAGAACCAAGCACTCTGCCTTCAGGATTGAGAAGGCCTGCCATAGGAGTGACTTATAGGTTTATATGTGTGTACATATGTAGTGATATAGGTAACCTATATCACAGTAAGGGGTGCATGCACCACCTTACCCAGGCTGCAGTAGCAGACCTGTGGTGTCATTTTGGATGGCCTTCCAGGGGTGGCACAATACATGCTGCAGCCCCTGGTAGGTCTCTGAGGTACCTATGCCCTGGGTACATAGTATACCATATACTAGGGACTTATAAGGGCACTCCAGATTCCAATCAGAGATGTGCCTAAGGCACATGGAAACCATTTTAGAGAGGAAGCAGCTAGGCTGGGGTTCTGATTAGCAGGGCCCCAGCCAGACTAAAGTCGAAAAACAGTGAAGCATCAGCAAAAAGTGGGGGTACCCATGTGAAGCAGATCCTACTCTCCTACAGTGTCTTCCGTGTCCGAGATACGGCGCTCCGCCTCCTTGATCTGTTCATCATGCTTATCCACTTTCAGGACCAGGAAGTCTAGGCGACTGTTCATTGTGTCCATTTTACTGGATAAGGCCGTAAGACTGTGTTGCATAGCCAACAGCAATGTTTTCACTTCGTCGTCTGGGGTGGATGACTGTGCCTGCGACTGTTCCCCAGTGGTTTGTACAGGATCTTCCGTGCATGAGCGCGTGACAGTCTTTTTGGCATCAAAGACAAGTTTGGGCTGCCGGCCATCTGGCTTCCCCATGGCAGCACGGTAGAGCAAGTCAGACACCAAGTCGCCGACTGCAGTCGATGCCGCCTCTGTATCAGACTATGTGGCTAGCAAAATTAGGTGATCCTTCAAGGAGCTCAAGTAGAACACAACCTGCACTGCGCCGGTGCGGTGAGTGGTAGTGCAGAGTTGGCGTTGTTATGACGGAATCCTGGTATAGGGAGCTTAGCAGTGGTGAGTATTAAGGCAAGCAACAGGCCAGAGCAGGAACCGGAGGAGATATGAGCCAGCCAACCCGGCCGGCAACAGGCATGAGTCCCCGGTAATCAGTATGCCACAGCGCACAGCCACGAGCCAGTGCCAGCGGCCTCAAATTAATGAAGGAGAGTGGTGTTATGCACGAAGTGAAGGCCAATGTGGCAGCGCATGCCTTTACCAGTGTTTCTGCTGTCTGGCCGCTAAAGGGTTATGCAGTATGCCACAGGTGTCCTCAAAGGCCTAGGAAGGAGGCCAGGAGAGTAGCGGAGCTGCGGCGCACTGCGCCGTGAGTGTCGTCAATAGCCGGCCACCTTGATCTTGGGTGCATAGGGCCCAGTATGAGTCGGGAGCCGCAGTGTGTAGTAGCACACCAGGACCCTCGATTAATGCACCTATGCGGATTAGCGCCCAGCGGAGGTCTGCAGAGGTTGTTAGCTGGAGGCAACAACTGAGCCGGTGTGAGCTCACGGCGTGTAGGTGATATCGCAATGGCACCCGCCCTTTGTCTCCGGCCGGAGCTCAACGCACGGCAATCTCACCTCCCCACTCAAGTCTGCCGCGAGTGGCCAGGGGCTGCAGGCGAGGAGCTCCCAGAAGCAGACACAGGAGCTACCATCAGCAGGCGGCAGTCCAAAGCTCCGCATCGGGGCCGGCGCCAAATTCGTCTCAGGGGCCCAGCGCCACGTGGAAGCCTCGGGACTCGCGCAGTGGCGGCGGCCGCGTAGGGTTCCGAGCGCGCCACCACTCACACCCGCAGCAAGGAAGTCATCCGGAGGGCAGCTTCGGAGGTTCGGGAAGGCTGAAAATCGCACCGGAGAGGGAGGGCGTGTAGCGCTGCAGGCGCTGGGCTTTTAAGGCTGATTGTCACAGTATTAGTAGGAGAAATGAAGGATGATGTGGCCGAGCTACCGGAGCCTCACAGAGGTGCAGCCATCTTGGATGTGCGCCACCTAGCACCCCCCGGCACAAAACAAACCTTAGTTTAAAGTTGAAGGGAGTTCAGTCTTGTGGTGTTGTTACTGTGTTTTCTTTTCAAGAGGTTAGTGGGTTCTGGCTCGAAAAGGCAATTATTATTAATTGCCAATGAGTGGTCAGGGAGGGTTGCCATGGGTGGTGTGGGGGGGGTTTGGGGGGTGTTGCACGTGTGCTGCATTGGGAAAAAATAAAAAAATAAAAAATCCGTAATAGGGACCTCATGTGACATAATAACCTCCTGTAGACATAGCCGGGGGTGGAACCAGGACAATGCTGGGGGATAGACCTACCCGTGGAGGAAGTAGACACCTTGAAGTTTTTGCTGGAATGTGAATGGTTTAAGAGTCAGAAGAAGACAGCGCGTGATCTTGCAGTATCTCAAAGATAGTCCAGCTAGGATTCTTATGATCCAAGAGACCCACCTGCTACAATCAGAATGTAAAGCATTGTTTGATAAACAAAGATGGGTTGCCAAGATTGTAGCTTCCGACCAACAATGCTGCTCGAAGGGGGTCGCCATAATTCTTAAAGTGAATTCAGGGGGTGAGCTTATTAAGACCCAGGAAGATGATAGAGGACGTTGGGCAATAGCTGAAGTTAAATGTCAAGATGCTAAATATACCTTAGCTAGTTACTATGGTACCAATGAGGACGATATTACTCCTCTGAATAATCTTTGTCTTGCTTTAGCAGATTTTGAGGCTCCACTGATACTAGGTGGGGACTTTAATGTGCTTCTAAATAATAAGCTGGATAGATCTTCCCCTCGAACCCAGATAGCAGCCCCGCATGCCAAAGCCCATCTTCTGACAATATTAAAAAATCTAAATCTTTGCGACGTCTGGTGAAAAAAATGGGGGATATTAGGGATATTTACAGTAAAAAGAATTTATATTACTCTAGAATCGATTATATATTTTTGGAACATCCAGAGCTTGCTAAAGTAAGTCTAATTGAATATTTTCCTATTCACCTCTCCGATCATGGAGCTATAGCCTTGAATTTGGAACTTCCCCCAGAGCTCTCGCTAAGGAGATGGACTTTGAATATGAGACTTCTCCTTCAACCATCTATCCCAGGCTTGATAAAGAGGGAAACAGCCATCTTCTTTCAGCATAATCTGGGTTCAGTCCCCTTATATATAGTGTGGGATGCCTTTAAGGCCTGGTTGAGAGGGACGTTAAAGGGGGCAGCTGTGGGTTGGGCTAGATCTGAGAAAAAAGAGATGGCTGATTTAGAGATGCAGCTAGCAGAGGCTGAGGCAGATCTAAAGGCTAGGCGGCCATCTGGAGTAGGGAATGAAAGCCTACTAAGGAGAGTAGAAGATCTCCAGCTGAAGTTTAGACTCAAGCTTGAAGAGATATTACTTCAAAAGTGGGAGGTAAGCAAAATGAGTGATTTTGATCAGGGTGAGAACTGTGGCAAACTTCTCGCCATGAAGAGTAGAGTTGATAGATCTTGCAACTATATTAGTAAGATTAAAGTGGGCACCCAAATTACGGAGGATAAAGGGGATATTGAGCAGGCTTTTGCAGAATTCTTTCAGGGGCTATATCGTGAAGATCTGCTGATTGAGGAAGAGGACATTGATAGGTGGCTTAACGAGAAACAGCTCCCAAAATTAAATGTGGATAGCCAAAAAATTCTCACCCAAGAAATAACAGGGAGTGAGATACTATCCGTCCTAAATAAAGCTAAGTAAGGGAAAGCGACAGGACCTGACGTGATCCCAATTGAGGTTTATCTTCTAATGATGGAAGAAATCATCCCGGTTTGGTTGAAACTGTTTAACGAAATCCTAGGAGGTACTTCCCCTCTGCCCGACTCATGGAGTGAGGCTGTCATTACACTGATTCTGAAGCAAGGGAAGGATTCAACCCAGTGCCAGTCTTACCGGCCAATTTCATTATTAAACGCTGATTACAAGATCTTCGCAGGGATTCTGAATGCTTGGCTGAACTCGCCATGCGGGCGAGGGTAGACCTCTGGCTCATGCTGCGGAAATAGTGACACACACAACAGCTGGCATGTCTGATCCCTGAGCCCGAGCGGGCCTGCGCACCCTCATATACCCCTCGGCCGAGCCCGTACTCCGGGTGCATGCTACATGGCAACATTGAATATTGCGTGACATGTGGCGCCGACACTACACCACAGACACACGCATTAGTTACGTCCCTGGCAAGGCCTAACCTCAACCATGCCCAGAGCCATGTGTTGTATGACCACACCCCTACACCGTACTGCCATACGCAGGTCCACTCCCTCACGCTCACAGGGGGGTCCGACACAGCTACATGTCCCTGGTCTACCCCACTGCCTGAGGTGACAAGGTTGCTCCCACTGTACACAGCACAACGTAATGTGGTATGGCCCGGGGCCCTCATGCATACATAATGACCACACAGACACATTGAGATTATCCGTGGACCTGGCTACGGGCACGTGCGCCCACCACCTTTTATTGCCAGGGTCAGACGTCCAGTGACGCCTGTGCTGGATTGGTGTTGGGTAGTGTAAGCCACCCCTCAGGGGTTGGTTGGTGCTGGCAACAACTACAACAGTGATCAGACAATCCGAAGTGCAAAGTACAAACAGCAAGGTTCCATGACTTGAGCGGCACAGAGTTGGTGACCCCGGAGGCACAGCGGCCGGCACAGGCACACCGCCACGGGACGGTGACTTGCGTTGCACTGAGGTAGGGCCATGAGAGCTGAGCGGGCCCACGTTGATGTCCAAGGAGAGTGTCGCAGAGTGTTACAGGGGACAGTGGAAGGTGTCCATCCAGGGCATGATGCAGAGGGCAGAAGCAAGCAGAAACAGGCAATTTGGAGGAGTTGAATGCTACAGTCTCCTTTTTCCCACGATGTCAGTATCAGCTACATGATGATGAAGACAACCCCCAGGCCATAGACTCAGACGCCACCAGAGTTCAACCAGAGAGTGTCCATGACTCCCGTGGCACAGAGTCAGTGGCACCAGAGCCGGAAGGGGATGCAGTCTGCGATGAGGACTGTACAATGAAATTAAGTCTGCAATGAACAAATCAAGACTCAGTTCCAATTGTGTGTCCTACTCGACCGCAGTGGGTGCCGGAGGAAGCGGTCAGCGCGGGGCACCCGCTGTGCAGCCAGCTCCTCCTGGATCTCTAACACACGGCATTGAAATGGCATGTGGAGAAGATTCCTGGTTGATGGAGGTGGAGGCACCGGAGCTGAGCGGGTGTTTAGCCAGCGATGATGCCGTGTCCTGCCTGTTACGGACTGTATTGGGTTGGTGTGAGGCCTGCTGGACCGCAGTGTAGGCCGGAGGCAGCGGTCAGCAAGGGCTTTCATTGTGGCAGGCCTTGGCAGTAATGGGACAGTACAGGATGACCACAGGCACAGCATGTGCAAATAAATGCATTAGAAGGACACTATCCCTGAGTGCATGTCTCTTATCTGTACAGGCACATCACTCATTCATCCACGCTTTCATAGTTGATTGATCATGGTCATGACACGTCTGTGTGCAGGAGGGATTGCTTGTCCCTCTGCAATGTGAGGGGGAGATGCGGCTTCACTGTGTGTTACATGCATGTTTCAGCATTTGCGCAGTTTACATGCAGACTGCATGTCAATGTACATTGTGACTGTGGGGAGATGCCTATTTGATGCGGGACGATGCTCATTTGTTCTAAGTCACGGATGTGGGGTTGTGCTCGTCCATTGTCGTCTCACCGTTTTTTTACTCTGCTTTTATTGTGCATTTTCCCGCATGACACGTGGGAATTGCAGGCCTCTCACTGGTCATCGCTGATTTTTGTATCGCGATTGGCGTCATCGCTACTATTTTCGCATTGGGGTTTCCCGTTTTTGCGGCGTTGCGTTGTTTTTAACGCGTTCATTTGACGCGTTATCTTGTGACTATCGCATGGTACCGCCATGTTGTGAATGCCACGTTAACACAGAGTTGTTTTCCCGCGATGGACTGCGATGTGAGGGGTTGCGTTAAGCTACACTTGAGGTAGTTATCACACGTTCTTGTGAATATGCCCCTATATGTTTATTTAAAGGTCACAATATTTTTGTTTCCGATATTTTCGTATTCAATATAGGTAAAAATCGATATTTTTAACAGCATCAATATTTGTGTTCTCGATATTTGTGGTTTTAGTAGTTAAGTATAGGAAGTCAATATTTTTGTTATCAATATTTAATTTCTGATATTTTGGTGTTTTGATTTTGCATGCATTGATATTATGTCAATGGTCCTCTCCCAGGTCATCAGATTAAGCTGCAAGGCACCAGGGGACATATTTATGGGACTGGTGGTGCAGGGCAGTGCGGCATTTACCTTACTGCACTGCCCAGAGGGAAAGGGCAATAATGCACCATATTTATCTAATATGGTGCATTCCTATCCATTCCACCTGCGCTAGCACCGTGGTGCAACGGTGCCTCTGTTGTTGGCAGGATGGCTTTTGTGCAGGAAGGGGTTCCTTCCAGCACAAAAATAATCCATAGAGGCATTTTTTTCTTTCTATGTGTGCTGTAGAATGCAGCACACACAGAAAGAGGAAAAACAAGGAGAAATGAAGACATTTCTGCTTGTTGCGCCTCACCTGGGAGGCATAAGATTATGATGCATTCCCAGGTTTGCAGGTCCCTATAAATTTGGGATTGCGTCAAAAACCATAGGAGTTGTGTGGGAACACCCACTGCAATGCCCATGGAACACCTCCCTTGCACAGAGTAAGGCAACGCAGCGATTTGTGCTGCATTATCTCAGCCCTTAATATCATTGCGCCAATCAGAAGTGTGAATACAACCCATAAAAAATCCTCCCAGCCCTGGTATAATGACTCGATTAAATTAATTAAACGAGAATGCCACAGACATGAGCGCAAGTGGCAGGCTAAATATAGCAGGGAGGAGAGAGACAAATACAAATCATGTCTGAGTAGTTATAAACAATCTATTTTGGAGGCCAAAGGTGTTTACCACACTTCACACATAAAAGCTGCTAGTAATGTCCCCAAAACTCTGTTCCAGACAATAAAACAACTGACCACTATTAGACGAACAGACACGGCATCTCTCAATCAAGGTTTTTGCAATTCTTTTGCTAGCACGTTCCAGGATAAAGTGCTCAATATTTTCAAGGATTTTACAAACCATAACCATTCAATGGGAGTACCCCATCCTAGTCCCTATTTAATTAGCATCAAGCTCTTCAACACCCCTTCAGTATCACAGAATATTGAACTCATTTCACAGGTGAAAGCTGAATCTCCTGCTGACATGTGCCCCCCAAGATTATTCATATGGCACCTGAAGTCATTGCACAATACCTTTTTACGGTCTTCTCTTCTATGTTTGATACTGGTGTTTTTCCTCCTACCTGGAAAGCAGCATCAGAACTTCCCCTTTTAAAGAAACCCACGCTCAATCCTCTTGATCCCAACAACTATCGACTTATTGCTAGACTCCTTTTTCCCGGCGAAAGTAGTTTAAAAAGTCATGAACCATCAACTTTCCTCCTTTTTGGAGGACAACCATCTCTTGGATGACTGCAGTTTGGCTTCAGGGAAAATCATAGCACTGAATCTGCACTGCTTACAGCCACGGAGGAAATTCGTTCATCTCTCGACCGTGGAGGCAATGCAGTTTTGATTCTGTTGGATCTCTCTTCAGCCTTCGATACGGTCAACCATGAACTACTGATCGACCGTATGAGGGAATTAGGGATAAGAGACCTGGCATTGGTGCTGCTTAAATCATTCCTCTCAGGAAGGCAACAAGTGGTATTCCTTGGCTACTTTGTTTCAGGTGCTTTTTGTAACCCGTGTGGGGTTCCTCAGCGATTGTCCCTGTCCCCCACCTTATTCAATCTTTATGTCACCCCACTTGCGGCTCTGATTAAATCTTTTTGGTTGTCATCGGCATCTTATGCAGATAAAACTCAGATCATATTGTCATTGGCTAATGATGTAAGTGCTGCTGGTGCCACGTTTAATAACTGCATGAAGGCAGTGAGCAATTGGATGGTCAACCATTGCCTAAGGCTTAATTCTTCTAAAACAGAAGTCTTCCAATTTGGGAACAATCCAGCCATTTGGCCTTTTCTCTGGTGGCCAGTGGACCTGGGTATAGCACCCAAGCCAATGCCCAAAGTAAAACATTTAGGCTTTATCCTTGACAGTGAACTAAAATATAAAGACAAACGAAATCATCTTAGAATGTTAAAGAAAATTGCTAAATGTATTCTGGCTGACCTACTGAAAGGGGTGGTTATCGCCCTAGTTCTGTCACAATTGGACTACTGCAACAGCCTTTTTATTAGCCTTTCAAAGGGCCCGCTTAAAGATTTGCAGACTATCCAGAATGCAGCAGCTCCTTTTCTTCTGGGAATTCCTAAACATCAATCAGCCAGGTCCTCTATTAGACAACTTCATTGGCTTCCTGTTTGTCAGCAGCCTATAAAGCTCTCTATGGAAAATCCTCTGCTTTCTTTACTAAACATTTTGAGCGGTATATTCTGGGCAGAACTTTACGCTCTGGTTCAGCCAATCTATTGAAAGCCACCCCCTTTAAGCATGCTACTTGGGGGGTAGAAGCTATTTTAGGCTCACAGCACGTCAGTGGAATCGTTTACCACTAACTCTGAAAACGGCACCCTCACACATGATTTCCAGGAGAAATCTCAAAACCTGGTTATTTAATCAATGATCGCTCGTACTTTGCCCTCGTTTGCTCCCTACAGTTCCGTCTAGCACCAAGACACCTCCGGGTATTCGTGCGATTTATAAATCATAAATCATTGCATTACTCCAAATTTGTGAATCCATTTAAAGCCACACCAGGTGGTTTAGCTTAGTTCATAAATATGACTTGGAGATGTGCATTGTGCATATGCTGATTTGCGTGGTGCTAGCATGACGCAAGGCCCTCATAAATATGCCCCCAGCTATTTCTTTAGCCAGGGCTCCCTCAAGGACCACAGACAACCAGCCAGCTGGATCTTCTTCAGAGCAGGGAGTGCTTCAATCTCTTGCTTCCCTGTAGCAGCAATACAATTCCAATTGGATGACCCATGGAAAGCAGTTCTAGTCCATATGTGTCTGCAAGAGTCACAAATCTTTTAGCCATCTTTCGCCAGCAGTCAGATAGAAAATTCGTTCTTCCAATATCCAGAAAGATCCGGAAATATTCTGAGGAGATGGTGGTGCAGTGTCATTCTTATTATGTGCCCTAGCCAATGACTGAAAAATGTTCCATAGGCAATCTTGGAATCTTTCTCAAAGAAACCCAGCCTCCATTTAAAGCACTTCCCCTTCACTTCACTGCACACCTTCCCAAAGTCCCTCATTCAAGATGATTGTAGTCTACTTCCACTAGCCTGGTATTCCAGTTCAGGCACTGCTGCTGTCCCAACTGTGCTCCACCTCACACCACGGTTAGAGCTTTCACCTGTACCCACTGCCAGATCTTCAGCAGCCACCCACACCTCTCACACAAATGCTAACAATGCCCTGAATACTCCCTCCCAACACGCACAACACACAAGCACCAACAATGCCTACACTCCGGGCCCGATTCACAGAACTAACTTACGTCAAAAACGTAAAGTTAGTACCTTTTAGTATTCACAGAATACACTTAC
Source organism: Calotriton arnoldi (assembly GCA_963921515.1). NCBI lineage: Eukaryota > Metazoa > Chordata > Amphibia > Caudata > Salamandridae > Calotriton > Calotriton arnoldi. Next base: position 788,214 of record CAWUFW010007652.1, on the reverse strand, counting down.
TCATTTTGGTATTCACAGAATACACTTACTCATTTTGGTATTCACAGAATACACTTACTCATACTAACTTTATGTCCGCACTCGGGCCGGAGATTCCGGCCGTTTGTGGAGATTCCGGCCCGGAGGTGGAGATTCCGGCCGTTTGTGGAAGATTCCGGCCGTTTGTGGAGATTCCGCCTCCGGCCGGAATCTCCACAACCGGCCGGAATCTCCACAAATGGCGGAGATCTCCACAAGCGGCCGGAATCTCCGGCCGGAATCTCCACAAACAGCCGGAATCTCCACCTCCGGGCCGGAATCTCCACCTCCGGGCCGGAATCTCCACTAAGCGGCCGGAATCTCCACCACCGGGCCGGAATCTCCGGCCCGAGTGCGGACATAAAGTTAGTATGAGTAAGTGTATTCTGTGAATACCAAAATGAGTAAGTGTATTCTGTGAATACCAAAATGAGTAAGTGTATTCTGTGAATACCAAAGGTACTAACTTTACGTTTTTGACGTAAGTTAGTTCTGTGAATCAGGCCCTCCCACCCTACACCATACGTCACAGCAAACACTCACATCAACACCCACTCGCATACATGCTTCTCAACAAGCTATCACTCAGCAAACACACGACTGAAGTATGGGACCTTCTGAGCAGCGATGCACCCGGAATCCTCTTCTTCACAGAGACGCAGCTCATCCCCTCATTGGCTCCCAAAATCACTATGGCAATCCCAGAGGGCTACAAGATCGCTCGACAGGATCGCCTTCACAAGCAATGAGGAGGACTTGCTTTCATCTACAAGGAATCCATCAAATGCACAACATCCACAGAGAACACCTCCCCATGCATGGAACACCTGCACTTCAAGCTGCAAATCTTTGAAAAATTCACCCTGAATGGAACTCTCATCTACCAACCACCCAGACTATGAGCCACCTTTACCAACCTCATCACCGAATTTGTCCATCTGCTCACCATCGACTCCAGAGCCTACATTCTCCTCGGAGACCTCAACTTTCTCCTGGAAGATCAAAGCGACCCCTGCTCCACAGCATTCCTCCAAAGCTTGAGCAACATAGGACTCACGCAGCTCATCACATAGCATCACGCACTGCAAGATACACACTGGATCCCTTCTACATTACAAGCAACAGCATCAAATACAATTCCACCACACAGCTCATGTGGACTTCCCATTCGATCATCCACTACCAAATTAGCACACCTCAAATCAACACCCCTACTAGGTTCAGCATTCCAAGCAATAGCTGAGGCAAAATCACAGAAGCAGACTGGCTCAGCGCCCTCAGCACTGATCAGCCTAGCCCCACATACAACCTCGCCAAGAACATCAACAACTTCAACAACTGGATCAAGAACTGCGTGGACTGCCTTGCACCCATCAAACCCAAGAGCTTGGCAGATCAAACAAGCAGGCAGTTGGTACGCAGAAGACCTCTGAGACCCCAAACAACACTGTGAACAGCTAGAAAGAAAATGGAGAGGCAGCCACGACACCACCGACAGAACTACAGAAAAGGCTGCACTCAGACGCTATCACCAAACAATAAGAGCCATCAAGAAAAAAGCGTTAGTGTACCCCATCAAAGGAAGCTTCAACAGCTGCAAGGAGATCTTCTCGATCGTCAAGGATTTCACCTCGCCCTCAGCCACTGTCAACAACATTGCTGCCACCCAACTACTCTGAGACAACCTATCCAACTTCTTCCACAGCAAAATCGCAACTAGCTACAGCAACTGTGCACACCAACTCCACCCCAGAAAATTCAACGCTAATATACCCACCAAAAACTTACATGGCCACCTGACCGAATGGACAACCTTCACCAAGAAAAGTACAGTGGCAATCATGCCAACCATCCACTCAGGGGACCCAACAGACCCCCAGCACATCTACAACCTAGGAACATCACCAATCAGCACGACCCTGATCCACATCATCAACACCTCCATCACGTCCACCACTTTACCAGATGAATGAAAACAACAGAAATCAACACCATCCTCAAGAAGGCAACAGCCATCCTGAATCAAGTGAGCAACTTCTGACCCACCTCCCTGCTCCCCTATCCAGTCTCAGAGATTGATAAGGTCATTAACAAGCAACTCACAAACCCACCTCGAACTTCACCATCTTCTAGACAACACACAATCAGGATTCAGAGAGGACCACAGCACCAAAACAGCACTCATTGCAGCCACAGATGACATTCAAAACATCATGGACTGAGGAGAAACAGTGGCCCTCATCCTGCTCGACCACTCTGTGTCCTTCGACACTGTCTCCCACATCACCCTCATCAGAAGACTCCACAAGATTGGCATACAAGGATCTACTCTCAAATGGATCTGTTCCTTCCATGCGGGAAGAACCCAAAGAGTCAGGCTGCCACCCTTCATATCAGAGACCAAGAAACTGATATGCTGTGTCCAACAGGAATCGTCCCTCAGCCCCACTCTTTTCAACATTTACATGACATTGCTTGCCAACATCATCCAATCACAAACATCAGCCAATCACAAGACATCACCCTCATCACCTAGGCCGATGAAAATCAACTCATCCTCTCCCTGACGGACAAGACAAACACCAGAAGAATCAACTTCACCAACTGCATGACCATGGTAGCAGACTAGATGCAAACCAACTGACTGAAGCTCAACTCCAACAACACAGAATTACCAGTCTTTGGCATCAAAACCTCCCCATGGGATTCCACCTGGTGGTGGCCATCGGAGATAGGACCAACACCCACAGATCACATAGGAAATATAGGGATCATCCTCGATGACAAGCTCAACATGACGGCTCAAGTCAACGCAGTGTGCACCTCCTGATTCCACATTCTATGCATGCTGCAAAAGATCTTCAAATGGTTGCCTCAGAACACCAGATGGACCGTCACACAAGCACTCATCACCATGCCGGAATCTCCAAACAACTCCTACACAAACTCCAGACCATCCACAATGCAGCTGAAAGACTCATACTCCACCTCCTACGCCCGCCGACATCACACCACACCCCAGGAAGCTTCACTGGCTCCCCATTTACAAGTGCAGCCAATTCCAACTTCTCTCGCACACACATACAAAGGCCTACACAGCACAGGACCAGAATAAGTAAACAGCCGCATACACTTTCACCAACCCACCAGACACCTAAGCTCTGCCTCACCCGCACACACTCCCCATATCCGGAAAAGCAAAACTGGAAGTCGCTCATTCTCCTACATCGCACCCAAGGCATGGAACTACCTCCCTCAACACATCAGAACTTCCTCCTCACTTCTTGAGTTCTGCAAGAAGCTGGAGACCTGGCTCTTCATATAAGCTCCTTGGGACCATACATCTACACAGCTTGCCCAAGTGCCTGGGTACCCTCTCGGGTGATTAGTGCCCCATACAAATCAGGAAAACATAACAAATGAGGGAACATCCAATCTCATTGTGTTTCTTTTCCATCCTGCTGCGAAAAAATAATGTTTGAGAGGGTTCTATGATTGACGAGGTTTCTGTTCCAGGAATAGACATTTTGGATTTCCACTTGAAAGGTAAGGCACAGTCTTTTGTGCGGCTATGTGTCATTGTCACCACCCAGATGACACATCTCAGCAGATTGGTTATTGTTTACAACACGTTAGTATTCCTGCTCCCAGAAGCAGGTGGATTGACATCCTTAAGACAAGTCATGGTAGCCTAATGTGGCATGCTATATAGAGTCCGAAGGAACTGTTCGAACACAGTAATCTTTGAGGAACAGGCGGAACAACTGGAGAAAAAACTCCTGGAATGCCACTATCCGAAAAATATGGTGAGGAGGGCAAAAAAACGAGCCAGAAACAATCCGAGAGAATCACTATTAGAGGAGGTGGCAAAAGAAGACACCAAAGATTGGTATGTGTCACCACATACACCCCAGCTTCCAACACAGTACAAAAAATCATCAGAAAAAACTGGCACATTCTAAACAGCGCAGGGAACCAGTGGGAACCACCTCAGGAAAATCACCGCACCTAGTGGACTCATAGTCACCATTGAACCAAGGTTGTTTCTCAACAACAAGGAGTTCCGTATTAATTGGTCCTGCAACGCCTGGAAGTGTACCAAAGATTGGCTCATTTTGATCATCAACACTGCCAGGCAACTAGCAGATGCCCTCCTTGTTGAAATTCAACAGAGCGAGTGTAAACTAAAAACATCAGTACAGCTATCTGTTTTTAAGAAAAAACTCAAGGAAATTAACAACGATCACTCAGAGTACAAAGAGTATCTCACGCAATCAAAGTTGACGAAACTCAAAAAAGATGTACAGAAGTTCAGCAGGGAAACGGTGTACCCATACATAACAGATGAACATTACGACAAACCTGTACAACAACAAGCGGGGAGAAAACAACGGTTCAGACCCACCCCACTGAACTGGACCTTCAGCTCGGGGAAGAAAGGAGCGACAGCAGCAGTGACGAAAGCTCAGGACAACAACAGGGCAGACAACAAGGCTATCGCCAGCCCATGGCACAACCACCACCACCACCTTTTGGATATTGGCAACAACCGTATTTTCCACCAGGTTTTGGCTTCCCACAAGGCCCTCAGCCTTTTTTATACCGAGGCGGGGGCAGAGGGAGAGGCTGACAAAAAAGAAGGAACACAAGGGTACAGTGGGAAGACCAACCACCCTACCCTGTGGTGACCAGGAGCAAAGGGAGGGCGAACATGCCCTCAACAAGCAGGGAATAACGAACATCGTCAATCTAAGTAAACATACACTGACTACCGATGAAGAAACTGTCCTTTCCAATGGACTTGGTTTCGTCCCCACACCTAACAATGACCCCTTTGTCCTTAACACAGAACTGGCACAGTTCCTTAGGAAAATCAAGCTTCGTGACTACTTCGGTGATAACAAAGATGATACTGAAGAAAAAAGGACAACTGGATTAAGGAAAAAGTGAACTTTCCAACCACCATCCCAGAATACTTCATGTCAGGTACAGGCCTTTGAAGAAGCAGTACTTAAAGAGATTGAGGGAATCAACTTCCAAAAAACTAAGGGGTTCCAAAACCTCACAAAAAAAGAACGTACTGCGCTACAGGGCTTGAAGAATAACCACGATCTAGTGATCAAGCCCGCAGACAAAGGGGAGCAATCGTGATTATGGACCAGGAAATGTACCGAGAGGAATGCAAGAGACTACTCTCAGACACAGTCAGCTATGCAATACACCGAAATGACCCGACAGGTCCCCTCATGAACAGAATCAAAAATATAGTGGAGGAGGCCATCACTAACGATTGGATCACCAGACAGGAGGCGAGCTTCCTCATTAGCGAAGACCCAAGGATGCCCAGGTTCTATATACTCCCAAAAATCCACAAGAACCGGACCCCCCCACCCGGAAGACCCATTGTATCCGGTATTGGATCAGTTCTAGAACCTTTGTCGCAGTTCTGCGACTGGTTCCTTAGACCAATTGTGAAACAATCACACTCTTACCTCAGGGACACCAAGGATATCCTTTGCCTGCTACGAGATTTGGAGGTGGATGCAACGGAGGACCTACTGATAACGATGGACATAGAAGCTCTATATACGAGCATACCACAGAGAAGAACTTTGGAAGTGGTGGAACATATCATCTTGAACATGGACTGGGACTTCGTCACTCCCCAACATTTTGTGATGGAATGTGCCGAACTGGCCCTGACAGAGAATTTTTTCGAATTCGAGGAGGTCATCTATCACCAAATCACAGGGACTTCAATGGGCAGCACCTTTGCCCCCAGCATGGCATGCCTCTATGTCCAACAGTTTGAAGATGACTACATCCTCAACCCAGACAACCCATTCTTGAAACATCTGAAAATCTGGAAGCGCTACATTGACGACGTGCTGATTGTGTGGCACGGGACAGAGGAGGATGCAACGGAGTTTGTCCAATGGGTTAACTCTAAAGATAATCACCTCAAGTTCACACATACGATTAATAAGAACCATGCAATATTTCTTGATCTGGATATCACCCTCACTGAAGGTTTCACGACAAAGGTTCATAACAAAACCACTGACAAGAACAGTTTACTCCTCTTTGAAAGCTACCACCCGAGGGCTCTGAGACAAAATCTACCGGTAGGACAGTTCCTTCGAGTCCGAAGGAACTGTTCGAACACAGTAATCTTTGAGGAACAGGCGGAACAACTGGAGAAAAAACTCCTGGAACGCCACTATCCGAAACAAATGGTGAGGAGGGCAAAAAAATGAGCCAGAAACAATCCGAGAGAATCACTATTAGAGGACGTGGAAAAAGAAGACACCAAGAGATTGGTATGTGTCACCACATACACCCCAGCTTCCAACACAGTACAAAAAATCATCAGAAAAAACTGGCACATTCTAAACAGCGCAGGGAACCAGTGGGAACCACCTCTGTTCGCCTTTAAGCGCAACAGGAGCTTACGCGATGAACTGGTACATGCTAAAATGCCAGCCGTTGAAGGAGAAGAACAGCAGACCCTTTGGAGTCAACCACGACCGGTCGGTCATTTTTCCTGTGGTGGGTGCACGTCCTGTGAATTTACAACCAACACCAAGGAGGTGGACATAGGCACCGGAAAACCCTGGCAGTTACAAGAATTCAGCAACTGCAACACGGAGAATGTCGTGTACCTTTTAAAATGCCCATGCAGCCTCAAATATGTGGGGATGACCACTAGAAAAATAAAAATTCGCATCAGCGAACACCGGAGCACCATCCGGTGTAAAAAGACCAATACCAAACTGACACGTCACTTCACTGAAAAGAACCATAAGGACACGGATCTCAGGTGGACTATCCTGGAAGTGATGAAGAAACGCAAATTCGATCTGACGAAAGCCCTACATGTTAGGGAACAACGATGGGTCTACCGGCTGCGATCCTGGGAGAAGGGACTCAATGATGAGATCCCATGGCTACAGATGGGACGGTAAACAATCGTTGACCCCCCTTGAGCATACAAACACGTGACACCATACACAGTCTAACATTCCTGGTGAAATACTTCATTTATCTCTGACACACATGCACTCTTGGCCTTTCCATTTTAGCCATTTCAAAGCTTCACCATGGCGTCCTATTACATTTGCTAGCTCTTAAAAATAGGGCCGTTATTAGCTTTCAAAAACCATCAAACTTTGTTAGCCAATTGCATACCCCGAAGGGTATCAATTTTTCATATAGCACATACATACCAACATACATGTTTGCTGCGTAGCTCCCCCACCAGCAATTACGTCCCTTTAGATGCTGCCACAACAGATGGGCACAGCACAACAAATATTTTGCCCATATTAGCACACTTAGCGCCCGTCCTTTATTTTTGCGTGCTCTATGCAATCGAGACCGGAGCTTTTTAACTCACTGTACCGATTGCCATCTAGATTTCCCTCCAACCCCTTTATTCGGGGTTTAAACTCAGTTTTGCAAAGTTTTCCTAATTGTGAACATAACATCCGCGCCCACACTAGGGCGGTCGCCGACTTCTTCTGGACCCAGAACACATGCGCAGCCACGCCCACACTTGGGCGGGTCCCGGCTGCATTCAGAGTCAGCTTACTTTCGCAGCCTCTCCCACAACGACGGAGTCACAACCGTAAGGGCGTTTCAATCACGTCGCTGGCACCACTCGAGCACACGCAGGTTCGGGCAGACCTAGCCTCAGCGCGCGACATAGAGCATGCGCGAACCCCCGCCATTTCTTAATCAGGCATCTCCTCTCTAGCGATCACTGTTCTCACGAGGACGCCGGAAATCGCGCACCTGGCGATACTTTCCCATTTTGCCGATCCACTTAACATCAATCACCGTAATTGATCACACTATATATAGCTCGATGACTCTTTCCTCATTCCTACATCGGGGAGGAACGGGAGCAGTCACCTAGGAGCAACGCAGGAAACTTTCCTTGAGGCAGTAAGAGTTTGAATGTGGAATGACTGGGTATTTGCCTGACGGACCACTCGAGGTGTAAGTGTGATTGATTGTTTTAGTTATTTTTCTCAGACCACATTTTCACGCCGATCGTGGTCTGTGTTTCTTTTACAGGGTTTGACAACAGGGGTTTCCCCTCCCTCCTTCCATGGGGCAAGTAGCTTTGGTATCTAGGGTAAGAACAGTGAGATCCTATCTCACTTCATGCTATTTTGTAATCATGTACACACATAGAGTGTCACATGTCACACGAGTAGTCACTCACTTATTACTGAATCAGTGCATGTATTGTGTTCAGTACCTCACCGTGACCAAGGTTTGTTGTTATATGTTTTCCCTTTCAAATTGTATTACAGGCTTGAACTTGGAAGCCATTCAATAGTGGAGAGAGACACAGGTCACACACGCACAGTGGTATCTTCTGGCCACCAGTTGGTAAGAACGGAGCCCCCCCTTTTACATTTAGGTCCTGATGAATGCCCTGGACCCACCTAGGCCAACACGGCAGAAACATGTTGACCGCTTACACTACGGTTAGGGGACAATAACTTCCCCATACACCGTTTATTGATTTTAATATCATATAGTTACCAATCACATTAAAACATTATTTGATAACTATAATGATTTTTATTCACATTCACTTTCTCACGGGCCCCCACTTAGTTTAGAAGTGCATCCCTGTCGTCAGGTGTATGCCCGCCCTCTATCAAACCAAGGTTTTAGAGGGCGAGGACTGGTCAATGATGAAGCATGACACCAGGTGGTGTGTGAGACCAGTCCGTCAAATTTTGTGAGATGGCTTCACTCACAATATAACCCAAAACCCACAGTGGTCACTATACTAAGAGCAGCTATTATTGTGGTTAACATTTAGTGCTGGAGGCTGCTAGCTCCTAGAACCCCGCGCCTCTTGTTCCCTTCTCCACGCACTGTGGAGCTCACGTGTAATTATGCTATATAGAGTCACTGGAATAGTGGCACCATTCCACATTGTCCCTCATTTATACATTAAGCCCCAAGCCTTGCAGGCTAACAAGTAGGCCTGGATGGAAATTTCCATTACGCTGACGTAATCCTGCACATTTTCAGTATTTTTGTATTATGATTGTTATGCAAAAATACTGAAATTAAGCATCTGTGCCACATCATGTAATTACATGCTGTTCACCGAATAATGTAGCTTAATTCAAATGACCAGAACGCAAGTAGCTCATATTTGACGCACTTTTATGTTTTATGCTTTATTTTGTGTAAGATGCATCCTTGAGTCGAACATGGACATGATAGTGCATTACACATCAAAATATAGTGCTAATTGCTGGTTTGCATTTTGTATAATTACACATAATTTCACTTAGTGTTTGAGAAATGTAATCTAATTATGCAAAAGCAAATTAAATGATTTTCACACGCCCCTACTTACAAGGCACACTTAGGGCTAACTTAAAATCTAGCCATTCACTGGTTCTCAAGACTGAAATTTGGCAATACACTTCTGACAGAATGTCCAACAACCTCCGTCTCTGGTCTCAAATATGTATAGCAGTCGGCCATCAGACTGACCCAGTCAGAAGGCATATTCAACAACAATACCCCTATCCTAAGTGACCTCGACTTGCACCCCATTGCAGCATGAATAAAAAAATAAACTTCTGTATGGTCCACAAAGCCATCCACAATGGCAGTCTACATTCGTCTGTCAAACTACTTAACATCTCAGGAGACTCAAGTGGCCTGAGGAGCTGGAGTTCTTGTGGAAGGTCATAATTTCAGGATCTCTACTGTCCTAAACAAACCTTCTCCAGAGCTGCCTGATCCATATTGAAATCAGTACCAACTAAACTAAGAACAATGATACCAATTACTGCCTTACGGAAACATTAAAAACCCAATTGTTCAGTCAATTCCTGGCCAAAAAATAATCTGTATCCACCGCCTAGGCACAAACCCATCTCAGACTCACTTTCATTTTTATAAGGGTTAGTGTTTTATTCAGTTTATCATACAGATAACTTCCAGTGTATAATTCTTATCCTGTGTGAAGCGCCCTAACCACCTCGGGCCAAGGGCAAGATGTACGACGTAAAATTGCATGCGCAAACGGGTTTGCGACCCGTTTGCGCCTGCAATGTTAGTCTGGGCCATGTACTTACACTATTTTGAGAGTCGCAAATAATTTGGCACTCGCAAAATAGTGTATTACGACTCGCTATTAGGAAGGGGCGTTCCCTTCCTAATAGTGACCGCAGAGCCATGTATGAATGTTTTGCAACCGCAATTGCGGTCGCAAAACACTCGCAAATTACCGCCCTCTTCAAGAGGGTGGTAATGAAGTGGCAAATGGGAAGGGGTCCCCAGGGGACCCCTTCCCCTTTGTGACTGGCTCCAAAAATATTTTTTAAGGGCAGGCAGTGGTCTGAGGGACTACCGCCTGCCCGCAAAAAATGAAACGAAAACATTTCATTTTTTTTTTTTAAAGGCATCCCGTTTTCCTTTAAGGAAAACGGGCTGCATTTAAAGAAAAAGAGCTGCTTTATTTAAAAGCAATCCCAGACATGGTAGTCTGCTGAGCCCAGCAGGCCACCATCCCTTGGAGGGCCTGTCATTCCCAATGGGCTCGCAAATTGCGAGAGGCTCATTAATATTCATGAGCCTCGCAATTTGCGACCCCATTGGGAATCGCAAACAGTGTTAAACACACTGTTGTACATGCGAAATAGCGCCTCTCAAATTGCGAGTTGCAAAAGACTCGCAATTTGCGAGGCGCTATTTTGCGCGTCGTACATCTGGCCCCTAGTGTGCTATAAATGCATGTAAAAATAGAAGAAACCGCGCACAATTGTATTTTCTGGAACTATAGACTTTAATGATAAATTAGGGTCGTCTATATATGCGCTTCAGCCCACATATAAAATTTACTTCCATAACGCTAGTTATTTCCTGTGCAAATTACCCTGCTCTTAGTGGAAAGTTAAATAAGCCAATTATGTATAACCAATTTCACAAGGCATGCTCAGCCACGCAGATCACATACTGTTAAACATTATAGCAGTGACATATTGCACAGAGCCTTAACACCAGCAACAAAAATTCTCCAAACATTGCGAACAATCCAGGAGACCACGCAGTAAAAGGCGAATTGTCTTTCTGTTATTATGTATGCATGCAAACCTTTTGATGCAAATTAAAACCCGACGGTTAGGCACAACACTCAGCACTCAATCAATCAAATCAAATCTTTCTTTATTCGATCTTCCAAAAGCAGATCATAAAAGATACATAAATAAAAACATACAATTAAAAGGCAAAAATATTAAAATTCTACAATACAATTCTTCATGGCATTCCAAGAAAAAAAGTACATGGATCTTGGTTCAACGACTTAATAGCCCACCACTCATCACTCAAAAATGAGTAATAAACGATGCGTTTCATATTTCCCATTGTTAGAAAGATCTGGCTCAGTTGCTGTATTGGAGCTGTAAATCTATTGATGAATTTCCAGCTCTTTCTGTTCACTGGGGCTTTCTTATGCGCGTCTCTGTGTGTTTGCCAGTCGCCACTCAAGTGCAAGCATTTTAATTGCGAAGGAACGTTTCCAGAGCACTAGAGCCTACTGCAGAAAGAAAACAAAACATCAATTGCTCACAAAAATGATTGCTGACCTTGTTATTTAAATGGCAGGCCCTCGAACAAGAGCAGTGAATAGCAATGTCAAAGGCACTCTTTTGTTTGCACTCTCTTCTCTCTCTGATTCTATACTTCACACTGAAGTATTCTGTCAATCATGTATTAAAACGCAAGAACGCGTTTCTCTCAGAGACAGTGATTCCTAAACGTTTTAGAACCACCACCCAATTTTTAGAACAACAAACTTTCACGACTGACCTAGCTTTAATGGCCATGAGGTGGGAGATTTTTTTATGCAACTAGAGCATCGTGTGGTAGCGCACTGTCAATCACAGATAGAACATTTTTTAGTTGAAATGGCCACTAAGTTTGCACAGACATACAATTTTACTGATAAAACTATATTGTGCACAAATGATAATGTGCGGAAATTGGGTTTCAGTGAATATTTATCATTTGCTAAAATTAAGCGTCTTGATTTTTTTAAGCTGATAAAATTACAAACAAAATCTTTGTTTCGAAATTACAATAAAATGTGCTTCATTTTTGCTTTCCTAACTTCTGAATGTGTACAGTTTATTTACAGGTGTTTACATTTTATTGTGTGTTACAAATGATGACATCCTACAGTCTTTCCGTTCACACTCCCTGTAACACAGCAAGATTGTCACATAATTCACTTTACTTTTCTTTACTTGACTGAAAAGTGAGATGAGTTTGTTAACACCAATACCATTGTTAAAAAAATAAGAAGACATTTTTCAGACGTACAGCCTGACATTTTACCTCTATCTCTGAAGGGAACCAAATGTGACAAGATAAATACAGAAATTAAGGCCATCTGTATTTATTACTTGGACTTTCACGACCAACCAAAAATTAACTCGCAAGCCAAACACTGGTCTGAGGAAGTCTGCATATCTAATACTCAGGCACTCCTTCTACATGTACCTCAAGGGCAGAAGGTAATTTCTGTATTGTATAATAGCATTTATAGAGCATTTCATACCCCTATGTTGAACTCTGAAGGGCATTGTCCAATCAGTGGCATGCTATACTCTGCTGAACTGCCTAGTTGGTAGAGTTTTGAATTTTTTGTGGTCCTATCTGTGAAGTGTTTTAGGGTTGTGCTTGAGTGATGAGATAGAGGCTCTTATCTGGCCATGGGGCACAGCACCTAGATGTGTGATGGAAAAGGACATATGAGAGATAGGTGCGCAAACTATAATTATACTTAGAACTAAAAAATATTGTCCCTCGCTATGAGTGGCCCAGGAAATGGGCTGGATTTTCCAGCACCTGGAGTTACAGATACCAAGGGTAATTTTGGAAGTGGGGAAAATCTAGCCGATTATGAGTTGGACCTTGAGGGTCCAGTAAGAAATGAGGAATTACTCGTGAATTGGTATTTTCTGGGTCTGATTTCCTCAGTAATTCCTCATTGTGGGCTGGACGTTCACTTGGAGTTTTTGGCTGCTTTCAGCAGTTAAATCACCAGGTAAAATTCATGTATTTAAATGGTATTTCTTTAGAGAGAACCTAGTCAAAAGGCAGAAAAGTGCTGTACGTGGTCAAAAGCAAGCTTAGAGTCAGTGAGTAATAGGAGAGGAAGCTGAATTGTGGGCGGGCATTGCATTGTGATGTAGTGTTCTTTAAAGAGATGAATCTTCAACTCCTTCCTAACTTGGAGCAATGTTGGGGCAGTCCTGATGGATATGAGGATGTTGTTCCAGACCCTGGGTGTATAGATGGAAATTAATAAAATAACTCATAATTCCGATTTTGACAGTACCTGCTGTTACCAGCCTCATTGGAATTAGGAGGCCACTCATACTGAGGGTCTAAGTCAGCTACATATCACCAGTCTAGTCAGATAGTCAGAGGGGCAGCAGGGCACTGTGTGTGTGGACACCAAAAAAGGGGGTAACCAGAGAATACCAAGCAATTTATATATCACAACATGTGCAAAGCGAAGATGTGGTCATATGAGTAAAATGATGTCACCAACTCCCATTCTTGCCCATTTGGCATCATGTTAATATTTTTGTGTTTCCCTATGTACCTGTTGGAGAAAAAGCAAATTTTATTTTGTTCAATTATGCTGAATTTAGTGCAATGTAAAATGTTAGATTTCAATGCATTTAAAAGCTTTATGTTGACTTGTGTTGTAATTATACATACCATACACATTATAAGAATGCATTGTAATGGTTAGCATGTTGTGCTTGAGACGTAGAGTGCTCTGTTGCAGTGGTTAGTGTGGTAGTGACGTACACACCTCATGAACGAGTAAAGAAGTGGAAGACTAATCAAGGTTGGCAACCTAAGCATACATTATCTACTAAAGAAGGCTGCCCCTTCTTTATTGCTGAGCAGGGAGGAGCGGGAGCTAAGTAGGAAGAGGTATTGGTAGAAGGTTTCAGAAGAGAATAATTAGTTCTTACATCATGACCAGTGTTGTTACACCAACAGCATTGTAAAGTAGCAAACTCATTAAGAGCCCTGGCCACTTATCAAATTAAGGACACCTTAAAAATCTAAATCGACTCATCACAATTTTTTTTTGTGCTGTTTGTACTTCTGAATAGGATAATTACTTGCTGTTCGTCTTCTAGTACCTTAGAATTCATGAAGAGTCAATGCACAGCCAAACATAATAAGTCTAACTAAACATGATAGCACGCTGGTTCAAAGTCTTTTTAGATGAGTCGGCAGAAGAACTAAAACAATATTAGTCTTACAGGCTAAACTGTGATTTTTGTTTGCATGATGTGTACTAGCAATTTTAATCAGCATGATGCCCTAACCCACCTTATAGAGTTTGGCTACATGGAAAAGCTACACTGCTGTATCTTGTAATTCAAAGGGTAAAAAAAGTAGCTAACAAGAGAATAGTGTAATTAAATATACTAGCTTACTATATTCGAAAAAAACTGCATCTAATTTACTAACTTGATAATTTAATCTGAGTGATTGTAAATTATTTTGTAATAACTTTTATTAAAATATGTTTAAAAACTCCCAGCAATGAGAAAGGAGGAGGAGCTCCACATGATAAGCAAGGTTACCACGAATCCGTCCCCCATCCAAATAAAAAACATAATAAAGAAGAACCGAATAACATAAAGGAGAACATGAAGATGCTTAATACTATTAAATCTCTACAATCTAGTAATATTAATGATCATTGATTTCTTTAATTGTTCTTTATTCAGTTTTTATAACACAATAAACAATATAGGTTTTTAACAGAACTCAATGAGAAATCCAGTAGATATCAGCCAACATGGATGCAGCCTTTACAATATGCCCCTTAGGACTGCTTGAAATGGTGGTTAGCACATAATGTAGGTGTAAGCGGGTAAGTTGGCCGGACACATCTCTGGTATATGTAGGAGCAAGAACAAAAAGAGAGGTGGGGAAAACCACACTTGATTAACGAAAACATGAAACTAAAAACTAGGCTTCCATTTGGTGCACTTCCGGTGTACTTCAGTGTTTATCTGAGACCTCTCAACCAACTCTCATGTCTCCATGATCCTTCAAACTATGGGATAACCTGTGGGCCTGACCTATGTATTCAGACTAAGATTCGGGCATGCATGTAAATGATACATGTAGATGCTGAGTGTTAGAACTGGGGGTCTCTAGTTGGCTGAGGTAGGTACCTTAGTCCAAATAGGGACCCTTGCTTCTAGTCAGGGTAAGGAGGGACACCCGCTTAGATAACCCCTGCTCACCCCCTGGTAGCTTGGCACGAGCAGCCAGGCTTATCTCCAAGGCAATGTGTAAAGTATTTGCAACCACACTCCCAGTAACACAGTGATAACACCACAAATGGACACCACACCGGTTTTATAAAAATAGCGGTATCTTTATCAAAAAGAAATACGATGAGACCAAACGATAAAAATCCAACATATGTGTATTCGTAATATTTCACTAGGCCAGTTATTAGGCCAACAATCACTTGTAGGTTCTTGCGGTATTAATGAGCAGTTCACGATGATCTAATGCAGTCCTAATGCAATGCTATGCAGTTCGTTATGTAGAAATAAGACAGTCCTTAAAGCAAGTACTAATGCGAATCGTAAAACAAGTAACAATGCAGTTCGGCACCGATCGCGGTGCTTGTGAAGGTCTCTATGCCACTCTTGGCTGACTCGCGGTCAGCGGCTGCCAAAATAAGCACCCAATACTGTTACGAAGGAAACAACGTGCAGCTCCACAATCTGACCCCGGTACTGCCACTCCTCGGCGAGTACGGGCCGCGATACTGACTTGAGCGGAGGCTTGCGCTGCAAAGATGGGAAAGGCTGAGAGCGGTCTCTTGTAGCACGCACTCCGCCCCAGGGGGCGACACACGCACGCTCGCTGAGCGTTACCTGGGGGGGTGCAGTCTCTCTCTCTCCTTTCCTCGCGGCTTGGGCGTCAAGCTGTGCGGCTTCGGGTTGGCGGCAGCTGCTCCTCGCAGTGAGAGTCGGGCTACCAGGCGACGGCCTCGCAGATGATCGGCTCCCGCCGCGGCTCCGTTGATCTTGGGCAAAGGCAGGCTCGGGCCTTCGGCAGTGGTGATTCCTCACGGCTCCCCCTTGGGACGCCGGTCCAGGTCGATGGCGATAACGATCACAGCACTTCTGGTCACGCTGTCGATCTAAGCAGGCAGCAAGAGTGCTCCGGGGCATACAGTCACGAAGCAAGACTCACGAAGGTCTCAGGCTGCAAAAAGCACACGCACACAGCGTCGCTGAGACACACTTGGAAACTTTCACCTTACGGCTCCCCCTTGGGACAACGGTCCGGGCCGATGGTGATAACGATCACAGCATTTCTGGTCACGCTGTCGATCGAAGCAGGGCACAAGACTGCTCCGGGGCACACAGTCACGGGGCAAGTCTCACGAAGGTCTCAGGCTGCAAAAAGCACACGCACACAGCGTCGCTGAGACACACTTGGAAACTTTCACCTCACGGCTCCCCCTTGGGACGACGGTCCGGGCCGATGGTGATAACGATCACAGCACTTCTGGTCACGCTGTCGATCAAAGCAGGGCGCAAGACTGCTCCGGGGCACACAGTCACGGGGCAAGTCTCACGAAGGTCTCAGGCTACAAAAAGCACACGCACACAGCGTCGCTGAGACACACCTGGAAACTTTTATGTTCCTGTGTTTCCACAACAGGGAGCCAGCTCCTCTCGGGCCCTTGGAGACAAGTTACTTCAGGACACAGCACACAGCAAAGTCCTCTCAAGCAGGGGGACACAGCACACAGCAAAGTCCCTTGTCCTCTCCTTAGTCAAATCAGCAAACTGCAGGCCAGCCCCAGATCACACAGCAAGGGCAGTCCTTCTCTTCAGTCTCTTCAGCTGTTCTTCCTTGGCAGAGGTTCCTCTTGATCACGAAGTAGTTTCAATCCTTTTTCAGTCTGGATTGCAGTCTTGAGTTCAGGGGTTTCCGCTCTTACATTTATACCCCTAAATGCTTTTGAAGTCTTTTGTGTTCAGGGGGGCTCTGAGCCCGGTCCAAACCAGTTCTGGGTGCCTCCCTGCCAGTACACCTCTTCTTTCTTTGATAGTGGGGGTCTGGGCCTCAGACACTCTGCAGGAGGTGGAGCCATTCCTTTGTGGCAGCAGCACAGGCCTCTTCGCATCAAAGGGGCTACTCCTCCCCCTATACCAAATGCAGGCCAGCCTGTGCTATCTCACCTACCCCTCTCTGGTGTCAGGACGCTCCCCAGACCCTGTCACATCCAAACCCAGACAGGCAATACACAATCAGGCAGAGACACACAAGATGGTTAGGTCAAGAAACCAGCCACTTCTAAAAGTGTGGTTTCTAAACACACAATTTAAAAACCATCTTCATAGAAAGATGTGTTATCAAATTCTGCATTCAGGCACACTAAATTTCATCCCTCCATCTTATGCCTATGGGAAGATATGCTGGAAACATGGGACCCAGCATTCCCCATTCTGTCCTATGGGCAAGATGGCCTTGCAACAGTGAAAAACTAATTTGGCAGTGTTTCACTGTCAGGACATGGTACACACCTCAGTACATGTCCTACCTTTCACATGCACTGCACCGTGCCCAGGGGGGTACCTTGGACCTACTATAGGGGTGTCTGATGTGCAGAAAAAGGTAAGGGTAAGGCCTGGCAAATGGGTGCACTTGTCAGGACAACAAGGCAGTTATCAACTGCGCGCAGGCACTGCAGTGGCAGGCCTGAGATCTCTTTGTAGGGCTACTTGTGTGGGTGGCACAATTAGTGCTGCAGGCCCACTAGTAGCATTTGCATTACCAGCCCTGGAACACATAGTGCACTTTACTAGGGACTTTACTAGTAAGGCAAACATACCAATTATGGACAACCATTCACCATAACACTTTATACAGGGAGCACTTGCATTTGACACTGATCAGTAGTGGCAAAGTGCCCAAAGCATCTAAGCCAGTAAAACGAAATCCATCACAGCATCCAAAAAATAGAGGAGGTAGAGGCAAAAAGTCAGGGGTAACCACGCCAAGAAATGCCAGGTCTAACAGTGAGGATGTCCTTTGCAATCTTGCCCCCATTGTGATCTCTCAGCTGTGCTTGGTGACATCCAAGGGTACCTTAAGGAGGACGTGCATCTGGCTTAGCTTCCAGTGCTAATATAAATGTGTTCCATACCACGCCTACCTGCCTTCCTTACCCTCCCCTTTTCAAGGTGAATAGAGTGTTGGACTTAGCCATGACCCGCCTCAACACACTCCTCAGCCGCAGACTCACATTGGGGACTTTAGGGTATTTCCGCTCTATGAATCTCTTAAGGTATTTGGTTCCCTTGTAGTGTAGTTCCTATAGTATCCCTGCAGGACCTGCGCTTTTGGATAACATACACTGTGGGCCTTGTGGCAGACTGATTCTGAGCACCCCCACCGCGTATGTTAGCCTGGTTTGCATTAGCTAGCTCACAGTGCCACTAGAATCTCCTTTTTATCAGAGAGATTCGTTTTTGGCAACCTCAGAACACAACAACCCTGAGTCCTCAGACTCGTGGAAACAATGTACTACTTTTCGCTCAGTCACTCGTGCTTGCTCATTTGGTCTCAGAGAGTTACACAGAAGAAACAGTTGAGCGTGTTTACAATAAGAATTTATTGCACAGTTGTTCTTCTAGTATAAAATATATGTGCTGCGACAGCTGTTAAACAGTAGCAGAGATATATGATCAGCAGTACAGTGAATATAAAAGGATAGTACAGTTCTACCATTTTGCAATAGTCATGAACATATACATGAATATAAAATGCATTTATAAAATAAAGCGCATACTCCTACGATGCCTGTCTAGATGTACCTAAGTGTACCTAGCATGTGAGTAGGTGCGAAAGAAGCCAAGAATCCCGCTAGGATTTAGTCAAACCCCATTACCTGAATAATGAGAGTGTGGGACCTCGTCCTGGTCTCGAGTTGGACACCCTGCAAGGGATGATTAGACCACTGTCAGCTGGAGCGACTGCATGCAGGAGCCTCAGCGTCTCTGGTCAGTGTGTCAGCCTGGAAGTCTCGGTTCCCTTTAACTACTGATAGCAAGAGGTTCTGTATTTATACAGAAAAGTATAGAGTCCCTTTGTCCCTTGTGTCTTGTGTTAGCCATTGTTGGGTATGAAGATGACGTATGGGATGAACCGTTTACGTAGATGTTTATGCAGGTGGATTCTAGCCCCTGCCTGGTTTCCTAGAACTCTTCTGAATATTTAATCATACTGGATGAGCACATCGAAGATGGTATAGGAGGCCATTGTTCGGGAAAAACCCTCCTTCTGTACCCAAACCACAGTCTAGATAAGGTTCAGCCCTCAGCGCCCGTTATTGTGGAGAATAGGGAACTAATGTAGGTGAAAGATTATGCCTATATTAGGGCATCTCAAACCATGCCTATATTAGTGCATCTATGTGAAACATAACAACCTTTGATCTGAACATTAGGCCCAGCAGATGCAGTGTGGGTTCCAGGTGTACTGTATTCCTTGTCAATTTTACAAGTGCCATAAGTGTCCTCCCAGTGCAACAATATTAGAATGCATTGCACTACCATATGACCCTGCCTGCGGATGTTCTCAATGGGGGCATCTGGCGTCTGCTCCCGCGTACATATGAGCTATGCTTTTGGGGGTCAGATAAGTCTGATAGTTAAATTGGGTGTACTTCAGGTGAGCATTGCAAGAGGCTGTGAACAAATTCCAGGGTGTGGGACCAGTTCCTGTCAGTTATTTCTACACCTGTGTCTTGTTCCCATCTGGCCTTTAATGACAATGTTGGGGTTGCAGGCAGGGTACTTAATGAGTCATATAATGTGATGACCACCTTTTTCACTCACCAATGCATAAGGAGTGACTGAAGGGTGGGGGTTGTAAAGGTTTCCACCTAATCTAGCTCCCATGCATATCCCAACATGTGTACCAAATCATTGTAAGTGATATATTGACTCGGTCCCTGCCTGTACTCATCCTAGACATCTTGGAGAGTGGAGCGTCCCATGTATAAATAAGTCAGCCTCAAGGATGGTTGTCGTGAGTGGTGGTTAAAGACCGAAAAGGAGGGGAGAAACAAAGCATGATGTCTAGTGCATTTGGATGTGCATGATGCCTGGGGTGTATATAGCAACACCAACAATGTCTGCTATTTCCCCTAATTAGTGAACCCCATGTTCCCTCGCCCCTGGTGACAAAAACCAATGCAATATCTCTGGGAAATGTAGCATCCCAAATACACATTCCCTCACCAGGTCCAGTTCATCATGTAGCCATCGAGCCACCCACTGCAACTGAGCTGCTGCATACTATGATTCATAGTTGCTAGCCTCCAGCCATCAAGCATCAATTAGATTCTGCAATTTGTGCAGCGCTGCTTGCTTCCTGCCAGTTCCCCTTATCAATTCAGAGAGGATCTTGTCTAAGTCCACAAACAATCTGCATGGGCAATTAGACCGGGAGGATTGACAAAAAGTAAAGTAATCTGGGAAGGACCAGCATGTTGGAACCCTCTATCCTTCTCTTGGGGAACAGCAGCAGAGACACCCAAAATTTCCCTGATTGGCACCATGATCGATCTGCCAAGTTCCCGTCTATTAGATCAGCACCGGGGTGGTATACAAATACCTCCAATTACTTAAAGGAATGAGGTTTCAACTTTATCCCGCCTAATGGAAGCACAATGTGCTCTTCCTCCAGTAATGTTGAAGGGGAATCAGACAAGATTTGCTCCATTTGATTCTCAACCAAGAATTATCTCTGAATTTGTTTAAAATGTTTATCACTTCTGGGAGAGGATACAGGCTCTACCAGAAATAAACAAGCGCATCGGCCACATATAGGGAGAAAATCTGCCAGTGGCCTCAAAGATGTATTCCCCAGTTTGCCTCTCTGCTATGCAGAAGACACACCAGCGGATCAATGGCAATGACAAAGATAATGGCGATAGAGGGCACCCATGCCTAGTGCCTCCATCAGTTGGAAATTGTTCGGATATCACCTGGCTTTTTTGCACCTGTGTTACTAGTTTTGTATACAGTAACTGAAGCAATTGCCGGAAGGAGGGACCTATCCCCTGGGTTTCCAGGATCAACATAAGATAAGGCCACAGAAGGGTGTCAAAGTCCTTCACAATGTCAAGAGAAAGCACCATATTCCAGGTGTTATTTTCTCAGGTATAGTCTGTCAGATTAGGAACGTGCTTCTCTATGGCGCAAAGTTTTTCTGATCTACGTGTACTAATGAGGCTGCCACTGTGAAGAGGCTATTTGCAAGTATATTCCCTAAGATCTTGGTGGCATATTTATCAAGGTTTTGCATTGCCCTTGCACCATGCAAGGGGGCGCAAGGGTGACACTAAACCTAAATAAGATTTATCAAGCCATGCAAGGCCACCTTGCATGGACCTGACTGTCTTGACATATTTAGAGTAAGGCAAGGCAGAGCAAATTGCTGCCTTGCATTACTCTGCGGCAGGGAGGCATGCCACTGGTGGAGCATGGTTGTTCCTACACATCCACCCATGGATTCTGACACATTCCCAGATTTACCAACATTGGTAGACCTGGGAATGCATCAGAATTGTACGTCTGCCCATGAGAGGTGCAACAAGAAGAAATATCTTTATTTCCGCTCGATGTTTCATCTTCTGCATCACACTTAGAAAGAAGAAAATGCCTCTCAGGATTGTTTTTGTGCAGGAAGGTCTCCCTTCCTGTACAAAAAAAATCCTGTCTGCAACGCAGGCACCCTTGCAACATGGATGTCTGCATTGGCGCTAAGCAGCCAAAAGTGCGCCAGCCCGAGGGAAGGATGGGAATGCCCTGTGTAATGGTAAATACAGTGCATTTCTGCCCTTTCACGCAGGACAGGGAAGCAAGTTGGCTTGCTGCGTTGCGTGAATGTTTGATAAATATAGCCCTTGTAGTCCTGGTTCAACATTGCATGAGGACGATATGTTCGCACGTCTAAAGTGTCTCTGCTTTGTTTAGGAAGGAGCACTATCCATGCCTCATGCAGCAAACCCTGCAAGCTACGTAGGTGTTTGGAAGCTTCATACACTTTGGAAAGTCTAGGGTTAAGGGGGCTCTATAAAGTAAGAAAGGAAACTATCCACATTTGGAGTTTTATTCCAGGCTATTTCATCCATTGTTTCCCTCACCTATTCCACAGTCAATGGTACCTTCAGTTACGACCTCTGGAAGGGTCTAGGCAAGGAGTGTCGATGCTCATGAGATATGCCCGGGGACGAAATACGGCTGCATCTTTTTTATATTCTTCACGATGAGTGTAAAGCAACTCATAGATTGAAGACAGTGCTGGCACTTCTGTAGAATTTAACAACAAGGTTATGCAGTTCTTTTTTAAAGAAGAATTAGTTAGAAGAAATAGGTATGGTTATCAACTGAGAAATCAGATGGGTGACTGATCCCTCATGAGCAAGAGCCCTCAGACACACAGAAGGGTGTCATGCTTCATCATAGGGCATTCTCCTCGTCGGGCCATCACTGCAATGCCGGATTGGTACCCACAAAGGGCCTCTCTGCCAGAGATCTTTTGTATAAAAATGCTGTATGTGAAGTGTGGGTGTGGGGCTAGTAATGTAGATTAGTGTTGGAAGATGTATGTATGTGAAAGAGAAGTGCATATTAAAATAGACTAAGTGGTCCTCAGGGGAATTTTAATAAATTAGTCCACTTGGCTAATTAAAATGGTGGTCGCTGTCAAAGGATACAATGATCTTTTATAGCTCAGAGGGTCAACATGCTTCTTGCCGATTAAAGTCACTAATGATCAAGTGGCAATTCTTCAGGACCTGTTTTTCCCTAATGTACTCAGTGGTGGGAATCTTAAATTATGTGTTTCCAAGTATTACCAGTCACAATTAACCAATATGTGGTATAAAGTAATACCTTGATGTATATAAAAACGGACAGATAACAGAGAAGAACAGCATGAGTAAAGCAACACCTTCAAACAAACAGCGTGGCGTTCCTGTGAGTATTGGCATTTGAATTCCCTCAACAGGCCTCGAAACGCCACTTTGAGTGCTCCTACGGTGAGGTGCCTGCTTCCGTGTTTGATATCTTTCCACTTGTTTCTCATAGTACGCTAATTAGCGTTTGATCTGCCTTCACTTGAGGGGACATTACTGAGACCCAAATAGGGTGACTTAACCCTTCTGGGCACAGTGTATGTTATTTGTCATCCCATGTTTGCTTGATGGTGTTGTTTTCAAAATGTGTCTTTATGTTACACAATGCTTGTTGCACATACACCAGCAGGGGCATGTGACTACACAGCCATGCACGTCGCACTTGAGAGTGGTTTTTGCTACTTGTGACATGCAAGTTGCTTTACTTATGCTCTTCTTCTCTTACTTTATACCATATATTGGTTATTTGTGATTGGCAATGCTTGGAAAAGCCGTTTGGGATTCAATAACCGTTTTAAGCCTTGGAGAACCCCTACAGATTGATTTTGAGAATTATGTGATCTGATGGTGGGTGTCAAATGTTAAGCTGCGCTGTCCCAAAGCAAATTATCCTACTCCTCCTTGTCCTCTTCTGAGCTTCCAGTTAGAACTCTGCCTCTTTTTTTAGAATTATCCATCATTTGGTCAACCTTGTCCTAGCCCTCTGCTGCAAGCAATATTTCCTCCATAATATTCCCCAATAAGTCCCAGGCTACCGCTGATTTTTGACAGAGATTCGCAGAGGTCAGGTCACCCTCCGATAACTCAGATTCTGAATTTGCCTCGGAGCTTAAGTTGGATATTTCTGACAATGAAAAAAAGCTTCCTGAGTGCTTATGAATCATTTCAGTGAAATTAAGTTGGCTCTGTGAAAATCTGTTACCTGTGTCTGAACCAGTACAGTCTTAGCTTGTGTCGCCACATCCATATTACTTTGTGGTAAATGGCCATTATTATTCTTAGCAGTGACAGCATATGTCATTCTTAAAGTTTTCTAATGAACTGTCAGTAGGTAAAATGGATTATTGGAGGTGCCTATTGAGACCAAGGCCATCAGATAAAGAAGAGCTTATGGTGGATTTTAAGACCAATAGTTGCATCAGAGCAGATTCAGAGGGCTCTGTCAGCTTTCAATTACAAGGGTGAGCAATAGCAAGAGTGATAGTGACACCCACCCAAGTAACAAAGAACTGAGAGATATTGTTGGAATAGAAATATTCATGTTTGTGCATTCCTTTATGTAAGTTAGCATTCGCTGCTCCATTTTCTATTTAGACGCCATTTTGAACCATGATCGAAACTAATTCCTTGCTATTTCTGAGAAAAAGCCTCTGTTATGTTTTGTTTCTGCAATGTTAGGTTTTGCTTCACTAATGAATAGACTGTTCATATTAGTGCATACCTTTCTCACTAGATAGAGGCCCTCACCCACTTGTCTGGAGGCGGGTACAGGGTGAAACGACCTTGGATTGTATTAGGTGGTGTGAGATATGAGAATCGAAACTTTTTTTTTGTATTTTACTGTCCAGCTGCATCTGCCTGGAAAATTCCACTATGGGCGTGTTTTAGCCCAGTTACGAAATGTACATAATGTATCTTTATGCTTATTGATTTCAATCCCTCTGCAGCTCTCCTAGCGACCGGGCAGACTGGGCTCCACTCTGAGTGTATATAATAAATAGTTATTGGTTTGTATTCTCTACTGTCTGACCAACTCTTCATTTGGTATGGAAGGCTGAGAGTTGGCCATTAGTGACCCGGGTGACCCTAATCGGGCCACTTCCTTCAGTTGGCGCCCGAACAGGGACTCCTTCGGGTGATTGATCCATCCCCTTTCTGCAGACGGAGGGGAGGCCGAGGACATCGTCGTTTCGGACTGACGGCTCAGGGATCCCTGCAGGAAGAGTAATATTTGCTCGCAGCTGCCCCTTCTGTCCTGCCGGGCGGTGCCTCGCCCAGTGGTCATCCCGACTGGAGTCCTGAATGGCTAAACCCTTGGATCTGACCGTTTGGTCTGAAGAGTCGGCAGTGGAGAATTGGTCCGTTTGTGCTACTCATATCAGGTGAGTTTGTTTTGGTTCTTTGTGGATATGGTACCATTGTGGTTTGAGTTTGGTATGGTCTGAGGACTGTTTTTGATAAAAGTATTTGCAATTACCTTGCTAGGTAAAAGCAACAAACTTGTTTTCCTTTTAAAATGCCTAGCCTCAGTAAAATCTTGTATTCGTGTTGTCGTTGTTGTTCTGCAGATGCTCGATTGGAAGAAGCTCAGCCTGCGCCTCCTGAAGGCAGCCCTAATTTTGATATGTATGTGAAGCATGGTCTTGGCCCTATTATGTTTAGTAAATTATGGCACAAATATACGAGGGACAATGCCGAGTTGCAGTGGGCGTTGACGGGTACTTTTGATGAACAAAAAATTGGGTTTTTACAGGAGCAAATATTTAAGAAAAGAAGTAGACAGTCTATGTTTGATTCCCTCAGAACGTGGCAGAAGGAGGCTAGACAGAGACGGTTAATGATGGAGAGAGATGCACAGAAAGGGAAAATGCAAACATTGACACAGAAAGCTATGGCATATGATAGAGAAAAACAAGAGTCTGGAATTGAATGTGAAGATAGGAGATTTCGATTGCACATTGATAAGTCTTATTTGACAAAAGAGGAATACGATATCTTTGTGGAGTAGTTGCTAGATACTTGACCCCCATCCCCTTATGCCCCGCAGAGGATATATTCCGCCGTTTCTTTACAGTCACAGCAGCCTGTTACGTCTGCTTCGGCTGTTCCTATATCTACGGCTGTTGTTTCAACAGCTTTGGCTATGGCACCTCCTGCTCCTTCTTTGTCCTTGCCGTCTTTGGCAACTGTGACCCTCAGCACACCTACTGTTTTGACTCCTGTCTCCTCTGTCCTTTCTCCTCCGGTGCAAGCGCCAGCAACAATTGTACCTGTCACTTCTGTTGTTTCTCCTTCCATGGTTTTTCATCTGCCGATATCTTTGAATGTTGAGACGCCAGTAATTGGATTTGAGGACAGAGATTGGACGAAATTCAAGGAGCGAATAGGCCCGTTAGTGCGATCTGGGGTGGGGGATGAAGAGAAACAAGTACTAGCTTACCAGGCTGCGCGGTGGGCTCGTAATGCGATCTATAGTGTGGAGGATGTTTGGGAAGTCATGTGGGATTTTGAACCCTTTATACAGCAACATGCCCTTGAGCATATGTCTCCTACATTGATTAGTCTTTAGCAACAACACATTGGGACAGAAGCACCTCAAATTATATTTGATATTAGAGATCGTGTATGTGCTACTGACTTGGAGCCTGGGAAAGTATTTGGGAATGTTACAACTCTAGTTGCCTACAGGGGTAGACTATATGAGAGGAGCCCTACTCAGATAACTCAGTTTCCGATGCAAGAGGTCCATCCCATATATCACCCAGAAATGCCTGAAATAACAGATCAGCACGGTAATGTTACTAAACTGGCTGTAGCGGCCCGTTTTCAGGAACAATGGGTTTATACTCCATGGAGAAGGAGTGAGGTTATAGCCCTTAAGGCTCATTTGCCTGATCCTAGGAAGAATCCTAGAGCTTATTATAAAGAATTGACTGAGGCTGCCTCTTCTACTGTAATGACTCTTGCTGATATTGAAATGTTTTCTGGTCTCCTTAATCCGGTTGACGTTTGGAGACAGGTTCATACTCAAGATCATGTTGCGGAGTTGGGTGGTACATGGGACGTGATTAAGGGATGGGATCAGGAAAGGAGGCCAGGTGATAAGCCCGAGCTGAGATACTTGCTTTGCCAGGTCTCATTATTATATATATATGCATTTCCTTATTCCACTGAAGAAGGTAATCTGGGAAAATTGACGGCTTGTCGACAGAAGAAGGATGAGAGTGTGTCTGATTTCTTTACCTGGTTTGAAGTTACGTTTTTGGACTATAGTGGGCACGATATGTCTATCGAGGGAGGAGTTCGATTGTTAGTTGATTGATTTGTCTCTAATCTTCTTCCTGAAATTACCACTCGTTTACAGGCGTCTGAGAGTACTTGGTCCACCTCTTCCCCTTCTGTTATTTTGAATATGGCTCAGTACTATGAACACCGAGATCAGGAGGAGAAGAATAGGACTGATAAGAAACACAAGGATTTAAAGACGAAGGTGTTGTTGCAGCAAGCGTTTAGGGGAAATAATAGGGGACGGGGGGGGTCCTTCTAGACAGCTTCCACGTACCAGTAGGCAGCCTTCAACGACACCTTTAAGGCCAAATCAGTGTGCGTATTGTAAGGAGGAGGGTCATTGGCATAGCCAGTGCCCTGTGCCTTTACAGAAAGTTGCAGCTCCTAGAGGGCGGGGTTCTGGTGGGAGAGGTCGTGGGACAGAGAGAGCTCAGAATGCTGCGGTCTCGCAGGGTCGTTCTGATAATAACTACTTTGATGACCCCCGTGATGGCCAGTATTATCATGATGACTATGATATGGATGAGGCGACAGGTATGTCTTATAGCTAGGACAGTCAGAGACAGGGAGAGGAACCAGTTCAGATACCTGTAGATCAGCGTGGTCCTTATGTCACAGCGGATTTGCAAGGCTCAACTAAGGAATTTTGGGTGGACACAGGTGCGGAAAAGATTTCTGTTTCTCAACATATGGTCCCTGGGGTGGCCCTGTCTGGCCACAATAATGTTTTGGTAGGTTTTTCAGGTGTACCGGTTGTAAGCCCTATTTCACGCCCCCTTGCATTGACTGTTGGTCCTTTTACTGTGGAATCTCCGTTTTTGTTGACATCTAACTGTGGTGAGAATTTGATTTGTTTGGATTTGTTGAAGAAATTGTATGCTACAATCTATTGCTCTCCTGCAGGTGTCTATATCACGATGGGTCCGGATGTGAGTACTAAACAGTGTTTGTCCCAGGATGCACCTCTTCTGGCTGAATTTGCTGCTGTACCACCCACTCAATGGGCCACAGGTGACACAGATGTAGGGCTGTTGCATATACCACCAGTTTCTATACAAGTTAAGGAGAATGTTGTTTTGCCTCGTATTCCTCAGTATAAGATGCCGCAGGCAGGAGAACGGGCTCTTCTTCAGATTATTCAGGATTTGAAACAAAAGGGAGTAGTTGAGGAAATGTCTGGAAATATTTGTAACAGTCCTATTCTTCCGATTCTTAAAAGGGCACCATCAGGGACCTCTTAGGATGCTGATGATGTTTAACGTTTTGTGATTGACCTGCGCAAGGTGAATAAAATAGTGGTTCCGCAGTTCCCTGTGGTTCCTGATATTACTGCGCTTTTGACGATGATTCCTTCTACTGCTAAATGTTTCTCTGTTATTGATATGAAAAATGCTTTCTTTAGCATTCCTATCCATCAAGACAGTAGATATTTGTTTGGGTTCACACTGGCTGGTAGGAGTTTTATATTCTGTCGTGCTCCTCAAGGCTATACAGAGAGTCCTAGTATTTATAGTCAAGCATTAAAAGGTCAGTTGGATTCCTTGTTGCTTCCCTCAGGTAATGTATTGGTGCAGTATGTTGATGATCTACTCATAGCTTCTAATACGGAACAGGGTTGTAGAGATAGTACAGTTAAATTGTTGTTGCATTTGGCCCACCACGGACATAAGGTTTCCCTTTCTAAATTTCAGTATTGTCGACAGGAGGTCACCTACTTAAGTCACCTGCAGTCGAAGGAGGGTAGAAGGTTGACCCCTGAGCGCATCAGTACTATTGTTAAAATGCCCATTCCACAAACTCAGAAAGATGTGCACGCTTTTATAGGTATCACTTCCTATTGTTGTGAATGGATACCTAACTATTCCCTACTAATTAAACCTTTGATTGCATTAACAACGAAAGTAGTGCATGAACCTTTGCCTTGGATGTCCGAATGTCAGCAGTCTTTTGAGCAATTGAAAACTGTGCTTTGTTCGGCTCCAGTGTTTGGTACACCTAACTGCGGCAAGCCGTTTGAGCTCCATGTCCACCAGATGGCTGGCTGCGCGCTTTCTGTCCCAACACAAAAATTTGGGGATAAGCAACGGCCGTGTGCTTATTTCTCTGCTGTGCTTGATCCCGTCGCGAGAGCCCTCCTGAGTTGTCTGAGAGCAGTTGCGGCTGTGGCCACTTCAATCCGACAATCAGCTGGACTCGTGCTTGATACTGACGTCACAGTTATGGTACCCCATGCTGTGGGTACACTTTTGCTTACCGGCTATGAATTGACCCTCTTTGTTAAGCATATTACAATTAACAGATGTGCTACTCTGAATCCAGCTACGTTACTACCCCTCCCTTATGAGAATGATACGGCCGATAAACATGATTGTATCTACCGGACGGAAGAAGAGACGAAGGGACGGGTAGACCTGACTGATGTTCCCTTATCTGACCCCCAAGGAGAACTATATGTCGATGGCTCTTGTTTTAAATTACCAGATGGCACCACAATGGCATCTTATGCTGTCACTACGTTGCGCACTGTGGTAGAAACATCACGGGTCCCCTATCAGTCAGCTCAAGCTGCTTAGCTCGCAGCTCTTATTTGAGCTTGCGAATTGAGCGATGGACTGGTTGTCAACATCTATACTGACAGCCAGTATGCCTTCGGGGTCGTGCATAATTTTGGGCGACTCCGGGCAGAAAGAGGGTTCCTTACTTCTCATGGCACCAAGATTCAGCATGGGCACCTCATATTGAGGCTTTTGTCCGCTTTAACGCTTCCTAAGAAATTGGCCATAATCAAGTGTAGTGCTCACAGGAAGGTTACTGACGACGTGGGTAGAGGAAATGCTTTTGCAGATCAGACAGCTAAGGAAACAGCCCCAACAAAGATGAAACGCATGTTTGTAGCAGGTTCAGCTAGATGGGTCCCTGAAGTTGTCATGTTTGAGAATACTCTTGAAAGTGTAAAGGAGATACAAAGGGAAGCCACAATGGAAGAATTAGCAGAATTGCAGGAAAGTACAGCACAGTTAAATGAGGAAGGATGTTGGATTGATAAATCAGGGAAGCAGAGATGGATGTTACCAGATGCATATGTTCTTCCCGTGTTTACTATGGCACATGGTCCAGCTCATATTAGTGCAAACGATATTTGTAAGTTGTTAGACTCTGTGTGGCAGAATGACTATATCTCTAAAACAGCAGCACATTTGGTGAAACACTGTATGGTTTGCATGATGCATAATCCAGGGAAGGGTACCCCCACACCACCTGGTAATTTTGCACAACCCACTTTTCCTTTTGAAGTCCTTCCAATGGACTATATTGAATTAGACAGATGTAATACCCTTAAGTATGTTTTGGTGGTTGTATGTGCATTCAGTAAATGGGTTGAGGCTTATCCCACCAAAGATAATACAGCCATTACGACTGCAAAGGTACTCCTGAAGGAGTTCTTTCCTCATTTCGGCTTGCCCCGAGTTATCTGGAGTGACAACGGAAGTCATTTTAAAAGTGATTCAATTAATTTGTGAGGGTCTCCATGTCAAACAAAATTCCATGCTGCTTATCATCCACAGTCAGCGGGTTTGGTTGAGAAGTACAATGGTACTCTCAAACTGAAATTAGCAAATATTCAGGAGACCACAGGGTTAAAGTGGCCAGATGCTTTACCATTAGCACTTTTGTCAACAAGAACGACAGCACATTCTAGGATAGGATTGTCTCCTTACGAGGTCGTGTTTGGGCACCTGGCAAATGTCTGGGGTGTCCTGCATCCTCGTAGATTTTCTAATATTGAGTACCCTGTATTGCTTGATTATCTTGGCCAGTTAACAGAGAGTTTGCGTTCTATTCACCAACAGGTGCGAGAGTCCCTACCTTCCACACCAGAGAGACCTGGCCACGATATCCAGCCCAGCGACTTCATCCTGTTGCTCAACTTCCAGAGGGAGAAAAGTTTGGAGCCGCGCTGGAAGGGGCCTGAGCAGGTTCTATTGGTAATGCGTACTGCTGTGAAGGTTGCTGGTCGTAAGAACTGCATCCACGCGACCCACTGTTGGAGGGTTCCCTTACACTTACCCTACGACCAGTGGGTCAAGGACGGCGTTGGGGACTCAGAATGCAAGCAGGTGCCTAGGTGTGTCCCTTTTAGTGATGCCCAGCTAACGTGGACGCAAAAGGATAAAGAGAATGAGAATGTGCTGAACAAGGCTGTTCCCCCAAAAATACGAGCTATCTAAGAGCCTTTGTTCACTGATCACACTGTGCCTGGGGCTACCAGGTACAATTTGCGCCCTCGGCTGAGGGAAATTGAGTCCAAGGAGAAAAGAGATTTGGGATGGACTGCGTAAGACAGGTTGTACTGAGGTCTAGTACCAACGGAATTAGTTGAGATTAGTGAGGGATTTCTGCGTACTTCATTTTAGCTGTTTGAACATTAGATAGGGAAGACTGAAGTATACCCTGAAGGTATACCATCTTGACCAACGTGGGATACGAACTTTGGACATAGCAAGCTCCACCGCCGGTGCTCAAGAGCGCCATCGTATTTGATGGACAATAGGAGCCTGTACCAGTGAGGCTCTGACGGACACTGGGAACTTATATATTCACCTTGCATTTTGATCCCCTCTTTATCATTCGTTATGCATCCTTTTGATAGACAGGTTGCTGAGGAAGAGTAGCCAGTGATTCTTGGTGATATGGTGTGGACCCGCAAACAGAAAATAACATGTGTTACTCTTGTGGTTTCGTTGCTAATAATATTGTGTGGGGTGTCATGGGTTTTGGAAAATGATCAGGATGTGCCTTTACGTACCAAGGTTAAAGTTATTTCCCCAACAAGGAAGAAGAGGACAGCCCTGAGTAATGTGTTTCTAGACACACACAAGCGATTCTTCGGGGAAGGGACCGCTTGTTACCCCACTGAATCTGTCACTAGTTTATGGACTGCATACCCATTGTCACTTGTAAATTATACATATACTCGTCCTCCGCAATTTACAGAAGTGAAGGGAGTTTTTGGTTTTGGCTATCCAGGTCATTGTTTATATTATAGAAAGCCACTGGGGATGGGTTATCCAGGTTGCAATAAACAACACATATTGCGACAACTTCTACATTGAAGAACAGAATGTCAGACTGGTGGGTTGGCATTACAAGGAATTGATAGTCACCCGGGAGGCTGGTTATTATCCTGCTTGTTGCCCTATCGTGAATAGTACAGACACTTCTTTGTATATTAATTGTTCTGGAATAGTGTTGTACAAGAATACAATTCCCTTAGTGAATGACAAAGACCACTTTGGGTGGTACCTCTATGGCTCGGGGTGAGAAAGCTAGAGAATACTTTGGGTGCAAGTTACAAATTTTATCCAATACTACCGTGGCAGCTTTGCGTGACATCACCACTCAGTTGGAAAGTATGCGAATATATTCCGAACAGACTAGATACGCGGTTGATTTAATCTTAGCCAAGAGTGGTGTTGTATGCGCAGTAGTGGGAGACCAGTGTGTAGTGGGGATCAAAAATATGGAAAAAAATATATTCAAGCACATTCTTGATATTCTCGAGAATGTCAAGGGAATGGAAAGTGGAATTTGGAGTTGGTCTCTTTTTGGTAGTTGGGGCTGGATTCTTGAAAAGGTGATTTACATGATTGTGATATTGGTGCTTTGCTGTGCCCTTATTCAGTACCTCCCCTTCTGTTGCTCCTATTGCACCACCGTTCTCACCCCTAAACGGAAAATATCGATCAATGAAACTAATGCTGCAATTACGGTACAGAAAGATATAGACAACCTTATGAACATTGATGAGGGCATTTTCCAGAGTTCTTCCCTCCTCACAGTTTCCTTCCCCTATGCTGAAAACATGGAATACTCATAAGGATTTATTGTTATTATTGTTTATGGTTTCCTGTTTTTTTGGTTTCATGTTCTTTTTTTCGCTGTTAGAAAATGTTTTAGCTCATGCTAAAAGGAGGGTCTGTTAGAATAGAAATATTTATGTTTGTGCATTGCTTTATGTAAGTTATCATTCGCTGCACCATTTTCTATTTAGACGCCATTTTGAACCACGATCGAAACTAATTCCTTGCTATTTCTGACAAAAAGCCTCTGTTATATTTTGTTTCTGCAATGTTAGGTTTTGCTTCACTAATGAATAGACTGTTCATATTAGTGCATACCTTTCTCACTAGATAGAGGCCCTCTCTCACTTGTCTGGTGGCGGGTACAGGGTGAAACGACCTTGGATTGTATTAGGTGGTGTGAGATATGAGAATCGAAACTTATTTTTTGTGTATTTTACTGTCCAGCTGCATCTGCCTGTAAAATTCCACTATGGGCGTGTTTTAGCCCAGTTACGAAACGTACATAATGTATCTTTATGGTTGTTGATTTCAGTCCCTCTGCAGTACTCCTAGCGACTGGGAAGACTGGGCTCCGCTCTTAGTCTATATGATAAACAGTTATTGGTTTGTATTCTCTACTGTCTGACCGACTCTTCATTTGGTATGGAAGGCTGAGATGTGGTCATTAGTGACCCGGGTGACCCTAATCGGGCCACTTCCTTCAATATGACCTGGAATATCTGAAGAAGAATCAAGGGCATCATTGGCAGGAGTCATAGTTGTCACCATAGTACACTCACTACTTTTAATGTTAGATTCACAGTCAACATCTCTAGGGCCCTTTAGTAGGTTTGTTTGAGTTACCTGAAAGATGGGAGCTGTATCAGCTGTTTTATGGAAAGTCTCCAAATGTGAGCAGCTACTCTTCATCTGATCAGCCTTCTGAAGTGCCTGGCTCCAGCCACTTCCTAAGTGCCGTCCTAACTCGGGCACCCATACACCACTTGCATTGCTGCCAGATTCACAACCCTCAACTTTGCCTGTGTTTGCCCCAGGAAAAAAACAGCAAGGGTTTTCCACCTTGCCAGATGAGCATGCTCCTCTTTTTTTGTGGTGGCTTTTGAGCCAACCTCTCCTCTGCAGACTCTTCTACTCTCACTTGAGTCATTCATTTTGGAGGAGAAGATTACAGCCATAGCATTTGTGCTCTCTTTCCTGCTGAGATCTCTTGTACTACAGTAACCTCCAGCCAGTCATGCCATTGAGGAGCATCCAGAGCTGCCTCAGGATGTAAGGCATAAGGTCACACACATACACACACAAGTGCACACACACACACACACACACCAGGAAAGCGCACCAATCAGAAATCAGCAGCCTAACTACACAAAGGCACCACACCACATGGCGCCAAAAGGGTCATAAGGGTCCAGAACATCCAAAGGAATCATCGTGGGGGGATCCTAGTTCCCTTCTTCAAAACCACAGGTAGCAGCACTATCAGCACTAGTGTCAATCCACTCGGGACATGGATTTTCGTGGCATTTGAAAGTCTCAACTACTGCATCTTGTTCCTGAGACAGCCCTTCCCTAGCATGTAAGCGCCATCTTGAATCGCAAATAATTCTAAACCCAAGCTGTTGTATGGATATTGTTGAAACAAATGTCCGCATTTGATGAGCGCCTAGTTAAACTGGAAGAAAGAGCAGATAAACATGAAGAAGCTACAAGTACTATAAAGGAATAGATGGAACCCCAACAAAAATAAACACAAAGTCTTATGGATAAAGTAGAGGACATCAACAATCACATGAGGTGAAATAACTTGTGAGTTCTAGATATTGAGAAGGATGCAGAGGGGGATGACATAGAAGATTTTTTTGTACATCTGTTTCAAACAGTTTTCCCTGAATTCAAGAAGTTGGACATTGACTGTCAGGTTCAGATGGCTCATAGCTTCTCCTTCAAAAGACCAAAGAATGATCAAAGGAACTTGCATCCTAGGGATTTGTTTGACAACTACTCTACCAGGCTCCAAAACTTGAAAACCCTGCTAAGGATGGCATATTTATATTCTTCATCAGGTTGGACTTCTATCATCATAGCAGCTCAAACAACGAATTCCCAAATTCCAGTTTGTTGGAGCACAGATATTTTTATAGGAGCCCGCTTGTTTTAAGATTATATATAAATCCTGCATCCAATTCTGTACTCTTCCCCAGCAGGTGGATATGCTGTTGGAAAAATGGTCTAGGAGCGACTCTCAGATAATGGCTGAACAATTAACTTAGACTGAGTTTGCTTAATGCGTCTAAAATGTCTAACATGTATATGCTCAGCAATGAGGAGCTATGAAGATATATGCTGCTTGTTCTTTTTTTCCCCTTCACTCTCTTTATCGGGACATGGATTATCCTTACTTTTTTACATCTTCTAAACACAGTGAATTTCTCCCCGATGAAAGCTACACTGGTGGTGGGTACTTCTTTCTTACTGCATGGTATGGGATGGCTGGAATGGTAAGGGTTCCTTTGTGCCTACAGAGGTCAAGGTAGGCACATTACTGAGACCTATAAGTAAATTAAATATGCCAGTTGGGAATAAACCAATGTTACCACGTTTTAGGGAAAGAGCACAAGCACTTTAGCACTTGTTAGCAGTGGCACAATGTGCAGAATCCTAAGGCCAGGAAAAACAAAGTTAGCAAAAACAGGAGGTCTGAAGGCAAAAAGTTAGGGGAAAACACACCAAGGATGCCCGGTCTAACACTCTTCAATTCACAAATCATGCTCCTGAATTGACGTTTTTGTTTAATTTCACAAGTTCAATACCATATACATATGTGTCAAAATATCTGATCACAATCCACTTGTTGTAGGTATTAAAAGAGATAGCCTATACTTAGTATCACGGCCTATGCGATTGACTCTTTACAGGAGCATTCTTAATGACACAATTTATTGAACATATATATCTAATACCTTAGAATATTATATCAATATGAATTTACACACTGCATCAGGTTGTATGGTATGGGATTGTATGAAAGCTATCATTAGAGCAACTACCCTTACATACAGCACTTCAAGAGATAAATGAAGCGACAAAGAACCCATGAACTAAAAGACACACTCCAAAGACTAGAATTATAGCATGTATCTTGTCTCAGTATGCAAAAAAACCTCTCCACTCAAGAACTAATTCTAAATCAATTTAAGGAATTAAAAATGTTAATAAAAATCAAATATATATGATCTGGCAACTAATCGGTACCAGACGAATAAATTGAAACATTTTGAAAACAGTAAAAGCATGGGGAAAATCTGGCTTTGAAATTTATTGAGACCCTAAGTAAGAACTGTATAAAAGGTATTCGTAACTCTCAGGAGAATATTGTTCAGGGGAGTGCAAACATATTCTCTAATTTTTGAGAATAATATGAACAACTCTATAGAGAGGACCAATCACCAGAAGATTCTCAAATTCAACCAATAACATTTACGCAACGTAATATTCTAAAGACTCCATTTCTAGAAGAGGAGTTTCACATGACAATTAGGGAGTCAGTCCAGACTTGATCCTTCTGGAGTTTCACAAAACCTTTTTTACAATTATAACTCCCTTGTTCATGTATTTGATTAAATTTATAGAGAATAGCCATTCAGTACCACTACCAAAGAAGGAGACCCATATCGCAATATTTTTAAAGAAAAATAAGGACCTGTTAAATTTTGAGTCACATTGCTCAATATCATTGATTAATGTTTACGCCAATACATACACACAAATCATAGCAAACATGATTTCCCATGGATTGTTAATTGGGTTGACTTCCTGCAACATGGTTTTATACCACAACGGGATGCCAAACAACGGAGTCAATCTGGCGACACATCTCCAGTTTCTCTTAAATGGTTAAATAAGAAAGATAGTCACATATGAAGATGATGTTGCTGTTTTTACATATGTTCCTGTAACAGCATTACTAACAATAGAACGAGAGGCAATTTGATTTGGACCTTTGTCTGGATATTCTCTAAATTCAGATAAAACTTTACTTTGCACAGAGGTATTTGGCTGTGTTGATGGTTTGTAACAATGTTGCACTGCAGGCAGGCTGCTTTGCAAAATGGCTTAAAGAAAACAAAAAAAGCGCCATGACGTGGTCAGCGCTGGGCGCACCATAGTACTTTATATTTATTTACTTTGAGGCATGTTGCACAGCAGCCCACACTGCTGTGCAACATCTTTAAAAAAACATCGACAACGCCAATAGAAATCGCATAGATGAAACAGATTGGCTTTGCCAATGCTTGTTAAGAACTGCCGCCCGCTTTCCTTGGAAATGGGACGCTGTTTTTTGCATTCACAAAGGGCACAGGATCCCAAGAGGTCCCCTTACTTTTTGTGAATGTATTACCACCTCCATTGAGGTGATGGTAAAATATCAATGGTTTGCAACCAGATGTTGCTTGTAAAGCATTAATACATAAAATACTGATGCAGTATTTAAAAGAGACACCTACAACATGCCCCTTCCAGATACCAAGTCGGTATCCATTCGGAATCCCATTTTTGAAGTAGGAAAAACTTTTCCAGCTCCTAAAATGGGGTAAATACATAACAGAACACATTTTAATGGTCACAGATGCCCAATTGGAGCATTTCCAAACTTTAAAAACTTCAGCACATTTGGCCCCTTATTCCTTTCCACAAGCTGCTTAAATCCATGGTATCTTGGTTAACCCTGGGCGTAGTCCGCGTAGCGGGGCTACGTGGAGGGCCACGGAGTTGGAAACAAACTCCGTGGAACTCCGTGGAGCTCCGCTAAGCCGCCCGCCTCCACCCCCCTATTAAGATATAAGTTACAAGTAATTTAAAAAAAGTAAAAACCACTTACCTTTTTACCGCGTCGTCCCCGGGCTGCCCTCCTCCTCTTCCTCGCCATACGGGTACTGCTTGAGAGAACTGCGCATGTGCGCACGCCCACGCATTTCTCAATGCGCGGGCGCGCGCACATGCGCAGTTCTCTCAAGCAGTACCCGTATGGCGTGGAAGAGGAGGAGGGCAGCCCGGGGACGCCGCGGTAAACAGGTAAGTGGTTTTTACTTTTTTTTAATTACTTGTAGCTTATATCTTAATAGGGGGGGTGGAGGCGGGCCAACTCTGCTCCGCTGCGGAGTGTGCAGAGATTTGCCTACTCCACCTTCTCCGCGGAACGCGGAGTAGGCAAATCTCCGCACACTCCGCGGGCGGAGCGAAGTTGTCCGCCCACGAATAATCTTGGTCGTTCATGTGAAAGAGATTGTATGGTTGAAGACATGAAAAATAAAAGCAGAAACTAATGTAAAATTTAATCCATTTAAAAATCAGTTTAACGTAAGTCAGATTTAAAAAATGCTGTAACCCAGAATGTGTGGAAACCAGCAGATAGATTTCGCCTTTTTCTGATGACCTTAAGTGTGCAAAAAATAAACATGTTGCCATAATTCTCTCTTTTGTGCTGATCACTCTTTGTTTTCGAAAAACAGATCAAAAGAAAAACAAATTCTTATTTTCATCATTTAAACTGCAGCTGTAATTATTCTCTTTGACCTTGTTGTATTCCGCTTTAGGGGTCCGTATATAGGTTTTCCTGAATCATGTCCTTATATAGGCACAATTCGCCTTGCCCTTATGTAGGCATAGAATCCCTGTCCTTATTTAGGCATTAACCGTGCACTCCAAATACAGGCATGGTCACCAACATCCGTCCACCCTAACGTCACAACGAGTTCTTAGAAACCAGACCCTTAAGCTTCGGGAGTTCCCCTAGCACAGGACTATTGATTTCTCCAAGAACTCATCTATTATATATGAACCGTTATACCTTAAGGGTTCATTCCTGACGTCTTCCTCTGTCCGACTTCACGTCAATGCTAACATTCCAAGACACCTACCAGGTATAAATATACCTTCCCTTGCCCAAGCAAGTTAGAGGAGACCTCGACTTCAGAGGAGCCCATATCCCGGCCTGACGCACTGAGAAGACGCTGTCATTCCTGCACGCAGACGAATCCAGCTTCCAGTGTTCTGACTCCCTTTGCGGGGTGTTAGAGTTCCAAGATCCGGCAGGAGATTCCCACCTCTCTCATTCTCAAGGTATTGAGCTGACTAGATCCTAGAGGGACTCTTGGCATACTAGACTTAACATACTCTTAGTCTACCATACTAGAGAATACTCCACCTACTTCTACTCTTCCCTACACCTAGACTAGGTTAGGTACACTGGGGTAGAACTAGCTTAGAGACGGACCGTTTGAGTACTCGCATTCTTAGCTCATGTTATTTATGTACGTGAATATATGCTAAAAAGATAATGCTAGCGCAGTATTATTTATTTCTACTGCTTACGCTGTACATTATTTATCTTGCATACTGTCTTGTGATCATAACAGCACATATCTCTTACACGAGAAACAAGACTGTTCAATAAAACCCTTTTTATTGAAACGCCCGTCTTTCCTTTCTGTGTAACTCTGCAGAAACTAAGCATGCATGATTGAATGAGTGAAACTGTTATCTATTGTTTCCACGATTCTGAGACATGTTCCGCTTCTAAAGGGAAACAAAGTTGTCATGTTTTTCGGTTGCCAGAAACTACTCCCTTCTTGTTCTCAAGGAGTTTCTAGTGGCCTCTGAGCTAGCTGGCACAGGTAATTAAGTTTAATATAATCGATAGGGACATACCGACCTTAGTCCTATGTCAAACCTATAGGTTATATTATTCCAATGCGCAGAGCCTATTAGGGAAATAGGAACTACACTACATGGCGCCCAACGGTTTGGTAAGGCAGTAATTTAACGCTAGATACTGAGTAACTCATTTGTGCTTTTCTCAGAGACCCCTACTTACATACTCCATAAGACGTCCGGAGTGGGTAGGGTTAAATATCCGCCAAAACTAAATAGGGAAGCACCCTATATATTAGTTGTTTGGTTTGTTCAACGTTGAAGGATACAGTGTTCCAAAATATTGTGCACCTTATCTTTTTGTTTCCTTGAAATTTGTTCTACATTTTTCAAAAAACAAAATGCCTGACTCCGACAACGATGAAGTTGCGGGTCACCCAGCTTTAACAGCTTATAACATCACAGGTTTAGAAGGCACCGAGGAGGGTGTCATAGACATCAATCCAAACTTAAGAAGAGCCATCACTCTAAAACTTATAAAACACGGCCTACCACCAAGAGGAGGTAGAGCAGTTTTTGTGATAGAGGCACACGAATCCTTTCAGACAGAGGTATTCTATTCATGGGTCATATTTCCTGAATCAAATTCAGTAACAAGACTGTTTCACTTCTACAAAGAAGATGATCCACCAGAGGAATATATTCCTTTCGAGGATATTGAAATTCCACTAACATACCAGGAGCATCAGCTCTGGTTTAAAGGCGCCCTAAAACATCACAGAAACATAACCAGGCTCGGTCCACTAGGCAGACCAGGAGCAAGATGGCCGATTCTAGCCGGCTACACACCTCATCCTGAACTGGATATAATGACGGATGAGGAACTACTTACTCAACTTACAGAGTTAATAAAAATCTACAGACAATTAGTCCAATATGTCATATGGACTTTCACAGTCCAACCACCATTGACACTTCCAAATCAAACTCCTCAACAAGGGAATACACTAAAAATTACACCACAGACTCTATACGCAGTCATGGGAAAAATGCCCACAAAACGTGAGCAAATTCCGTTTTGGATAGCTCA
Source organism: Calotriton arnoldi (assembly GCA_963921515.1). Classification (NCBI taxonomy): domain Eukaryota; kingdom Metazoa; phylum Chordata; class Amphibia; order Caudata; family Salamandridae; genus Calotriton; species Calotriton arnoldi. The sequence continues at coordinate 747,530 of CAWUFW010007652.1, read as the reverse complement.
AAAAATTACTCAAATCGAAGCAGTATTTCCAAATACTAGCCCGTATGAGAAACACAGAATCCTAACCATCTGTTTACCGATGGGGATCACACCACAACTGGAAGACTGTACCACTTGGGGCTCAGTCTTTGCTGCCATCTATACTAAAACACATGGTATTCCATCAATTGCAGTAATACCTGATGTCCTGAAACAAATTCAAAACGAATACAGGGCAGAGCCTGCTCTAAATTTAGGCATGAAATTACTGAAAAATTTCGACCAGGTCTCAACAATAATATTATCTAATATTAAAGGGGAGGCAGCAGCAGTGGCGATACGCCAACGATTAAGGGAATTCGATGTTACAGAACATCAAACTGAGCTACCCAGAATAATAGAACAATCTTATGCAGAATTAGGCAGAGATAGTTTGGGTGGAAGACCAGTGAAGCCAAAACTATCTGAAAGTCCTGAGAAGGACTCTATTAAACAAACTCCTACATCTTCCAAAAAGAAGTGGGAAACTAATAAACAAAACTCAAACGAGAAACGTTCTCATTCCCGAGGTAGGTCTCCTCAAAAGGAGCCCTCTGAAAGGAGGTATAACCTCAGGAATAGGGATAATTTGAGAAAACCTGACAGGTATCAAGATACTGATACACGTTCCTCTCGTACCTTTTAGATCTCGTCACAGACTTCGGAAAGAAGAGGACGATCAGAACATAGAGAAGAACGCGTCAAAATCAAAAGACGACAAACACGTTCCGAAAAGTAAATCAAAACCTAAATTCTCAAAGAAGAAGGTAGCAGGTCTGAAGATTAGACATGCCGAGGATACTGAGAACACAACTCAAGAATGGAGAATGGGCTCAGACAATGCTGGACAGTGCAGCAGAAGTCACAATAGCTCGCCAGAACCTGAAGGAACTTCTGGAGATAGTGGACTTCAATGAGTACATTACAGTTGAGACTGTAGACACCAGGGTTAGTACTCCACAAAAGTTATATGAAATAACACTCCGGATGGAGGGAGACATACCTAGACAGGTGAAAGCACTCTTTTGGGAAAAACGTTCAAGGGGTTATGACATACTTCTAGCAGAAAAAGACTGGCCACCACAATTTGTCAGGGAGTGCCCACATGGCGAGGACATTATTATGCCTGCCTTCTCTAACCATATTCCAATTCACCTAAAATATACTTATGCCAGGAAATGGGCAGTTGCCCAGGCCCCAGCATTATACAAAAATCATGTAGGATGGGATAAGGATTCACCTCACCATAAAATACATCTGAAAAATGAACCTACTGCACAAAGGCAGTACCCAATAAAGCAAGAAGCTAATAAACAGGTCAGGGAGATCTTAGATCAACTTGAATACCAGGGGGTGATTGAAACATGCACCACTTCAATGAACAATCCTTTGTTTCCTGTCTCCAAACCAGACAATACCTATCGTCTAGTTTTGGATTACAGACACTTAAACACTTGTTCTAAAACATTTGCAGTGCAAAATGCACATAGTACAGCATTAATGAATAACATTGTGCGTAAAAAATACAAAACCACATTGGATATCTCAAATGGTTTCTTTTGTCAAAACATAGCACCTGGAAGCAGGCACTTAACAGCTTTCTCAATAATGGGGACCCAGCGTCAATTTTGTCGACTCCCACAAGGGTTCAAGAACAGCCCGGGGTTATTCTCAGCGAGGGTAACAGAGTTACTACAAATTTATGACAATGAGGCATTGTCCTATGTCGATGACATCTATCTGACAGACGATGACCTGGATAAACACTTGAACAGGGTGAGCACCATTATACTGGGCTTCGCCTCTGAGGGCTACAAATTCAACTTCAAAAAGTCCAGAATTGCCCATCTCAATGTCCTGTTTCTAGGATATGAGCTTTCAAGTGAAGGCAAGAGCTTGGCAGCTAACGTTTTAGAAAGGTGTGCGCTGCTCCAACCTCCTAAAACGCTTAAAAATTGACAATCCATCCTGGGATTCCTCAATTTTGGAAGAACTTACATTCTAAATTACGCAGAAAGGGTTAAACCTCTCTACGCATTAATCAAACCTGATTTTTCAATCAAAAACTGGACACAAGAACACACAGAGATCCTGCGTTCACTCCAAGCTAACATGTTAGCAACAAATCACTTACAAACACGCGTAAGTCAACGCAACTTAGTGATCCGAATAATTTCGGGTCAATGCGGATTCACCTACTTAACATTTAATGAGGGTGAAAAAGTACCAATTGCATACAAATCACACTTGTATACACAAACAGAAATGCGCTTCACTTCAACTGAAAAAATTCTGACAGCAGTTCAAACCGCTGTAGCAAAAGAAAGAGCTCTAGCCCAAGGGAAACGCATTATTGTCGTAACCCCAGTTCCGGCCTTAGAGGCGGTAACAAAAGCGAGCATTCCAAATGCCAAAGCATTACATCCAAGATGGATACAATGGGTTAATTCTCTTGCTGCAACAGATGTTGAATATGTTTTTGATCCCGATTTAAAAACACAAGCGTTCCTGCAATATGAACATGAATGTCCTCTGCCTACTGAGATTCTGCCTCTCGATCAGTATGAATTCATAATTTACACTGACGGATCCGCACAACCCGCAACAGGGAGTAAGCAAGCTTACAGTGCAGCGTGCGCAATCATTAAAGGTCGCATGCGCGATGGCAACTTCAGACCTATGGTCACAAAAACCCAGTCTCTAGGAGATTGCACAGCTCAGCGAGCTGAACTACAAGCATTCAAACTGGCACTTGAAAGTACAGATCGAGAATTCCCCACACTATTAGTGTGCGATTCTTTCTACTGTGTGCAGTCGTATAATGAATATATACAAACTTGGCTTGAAAATGGGTTCAAAGATGCAAAAGGTGGCACAATAAAGCATAAAACGCTTTGGGAACAAGTAGTTCAGTTAAAAAGCGAACTACCAAAGGCTCACGTGATCCATACACTGAGTCATCAACGTGATGGCGTTCACGTTGGAGGGAATTCATTGGCTGACGAAGCCACAAAGGGGGCTGTTCAGACGGCTTCCGTAGCTGCGATCACTCGTTCAAAAATGAAAATAGACAGTGAGATAATGTTGGCTGTCAATGCTACGAGCAAAGGCAGTGGTGCAGCGTTACCAAAAAAGTTTCCACTCAAGTACTCTTATGTAATTGATGCGAACAACGTTCCTTTGCTCGAATCCCTGGAGTGGGGGATAGGGTAATTCCAAACATGGAACGTAGAGCAGCTTTGATTTATGAAACACATTTGGGGAGGGTCTGTCACATCAAGGGATCTCTAAAACAATATTGACATTAAAAGAGATGTACTGGTGGCCTGGAATGAATACAGAAATACACATATTCATCAATAACTGCATAGACTGTAAATTACAGCGAGAAAGCCACCAGACACCATGCTATGAATGTAGCTGCCCAGTACAGACACCATTGTTAGACAGCATTAGACTATCTATGCGCAGGCGTCCCACTGGACAAATGCAATCCCACAAATACTGAATCAAGGTTCCTATGGATATGGCCTCAGCGCTCGGCTGACGCTCGAACTGTTATAAAAGATTTGCAAGTCTTTATCGGCACATACGCAATAGGCACGCTACATTCTGACCAGGGCCCTGCGTTTAGCTCTCGAGCTTACAAAGACGCCATGGCCAGTCTGGGCGTTGCATTGCGGTACTCCTCTCCATTTCATCCTGAGGGAAATTCTGTTGTGGAAAGGAAAAACTGGGACATAAAGCAGTCTATAACAGCTAGGGTATTAGGTTCGGGTGATGGGTGGGTCAAACATCTTTATGGGGTCCAACGCTCATTAAACAACTTGCCAAGAAGTTCTCTAGGGGGGGTCACTCCATATGAGGTCCTATTTGGGACAAGAATGTGGGTGCCTGATCTGGAATGCAGTGGCACAGTGGTGGAAAATAAACCCTTTGATATCAAAGATCGTTTGGCTGTTTTACAGGACTTAAACGAATTAAGAACGAAACAAAGCAACGTATTCCTGCAGCCAACCATCACTGGGGAAAAACCGGTGGTCCCAGCAAGGTCTGTCTGGATTCCAAAAGTTGGGGATCTGGTCAGAGAAAAAATTGCAGACAAGAAGGAATTTGGACCAGAATACAGACAACCAGTACCTGTCCTAGCCATACACGGAACAAGAACAGTACTTCTGCCAACCCTTGCTGGAAAAAAGGAGAAAAGATTTGTGTCCATCGACCTCATCAAACCACAGTATGTGGCCAATACTAAATAGTAGGCCTCGTGGACTCCGACCTAGAGGCAGACACACTCCTCTCTCTACTATCCAAGAGGTTCAGACTGAAAGACTGATAACCATCGAGAATTCAGCTGTAACAGATGAAGGACCGAGCAACAATGCTATGGAACTCATCCCTCTTGAAACTCAAGTAACAGTTCGTCCAAATACACCTGTCTACACCAACGTAGCAAGTGATCAACTGGTTCCATTGATTTCTACAAATCCTGATGCAATTCCAACAATTGACAGAACTGCTTCTGGCTATTTCATTAATTTTGATACGTTTTACTGAGGTTCCGAGTGAGCCCGAGACGTTGCCAGCATCAAAAACTTTTAAACAGCAAGTACAAGACTTTTTGCATTTTTTGAAAAAGACTTATCTAGTTTCACCATGGATTGAACTTTGGGTTATTTCTGGAATATTTTTCTTCCTGCTTTGGCTAGCTGTGGTTATGACTATGAGCGTGCTTATAAATGGGAGATACATCCATTTGGACATTGAAAGAAAAGAAGTGAACTTACTTTTGAAACCTCACAAATCATCCCATCGTGAAACAAGAGACTTGTCTGCAGTGAACATCACAGCCGTTCCTATACAGGATGGTATAGTGTGGGACAAAACTGATTTCGATATCTTTGGCCCGACGGAACATTTGAACATTCCACATTTATTTGAGATCTCACTAAGTGATTATGTTTCATCCAGTACCTTTTCTGATGATTGGGACTTTGAAACTGTAAATAATATGATGTTTGACCTAGAAAAATCTGCTGTATTTTCTAATAATGAATATTTAGAGGGTTTATCAGACTATGAACAGCTGTATTGCTATAACCACTATGGTCATCATTTTTTGCATAAATCTGCAACACCTAGAAATGTGTTTATGTTTAACCAATGGGAGCATTGTCCTACACCACCAAAAGGTAGCTCAAAAACATTTGCTAAAAAGTTTCCATATTTTTCAGGATACAATACATCTGATCCAGAAACATTTTTACTATAAAAATGTAAACAAAACAGGACTGAAAATTATGTTAACAAATACAAAACAGATTTACTCTGCAGCTTTTATTGCCCAACTGTCTAGACAGGGTTTCGACTTATGGAAAGACACAAGACACAAAATCTGTCTGGGGTACTAAAGATTGGCAAGTGCAGGGGGTAGAAGCTTTATTTAGAGCCTGTATTGTCCCTCAACAAATAATGTTTTTGAATGACACGGTCCAACAGACGTCTTACCTTGGGTTAGCCAAGATCAAAGACATGAAAAATCCTTCTGTACCAACACCTGCAAGTGATAACAATACACAGGCAGCGCTTACAGTTGACACAATACTACAACTCAACAGAACAAATCCTGATTGGAGAAAATGGTTGATCTGGCCCACAGACACAAACAACTGTCAAGATAGATTCCTGAATAAAACACGGGGTTTACTATTCATAGGCCAGACCCAAGATACGTCCAAAGACAGCATCCGGGGATAGTAACAACATACAGTGTAGGAAAATTATGCCTCGATTGGCTGCAAGAATCTACACTTAAGGATGTGAAACAACACTTATCTTTACTTAAAGAAGACGCAGACCTTAGGGAATTCTTGCTTGGACCAAGAAAACCGCGTCAAAAACGTTTCATATATGCCGGCATTTATGCTGCTTATAATGAAGCATGGAAGGTGTCCCAGATGGAGGCCGCAGAACGAATACGTGAACTTGATCGTATTAATTTAGAGAAAACTCTCTCTGTGGTCAACAATGGGTTAACAACTTTGTCCTCCAGAATTTATTCATTGGACAGTATTGTATCCTCTGCTATCGACATACTGGAACAAGATTTAGCCATGTTACAACAAGGCCAGTCTCAGTTACGTTCTATTATGTTATTAAGCTGTACGCTGCAATCTTTGCGTGCAGGCTATGTGCCTTGGCGTTTTATCAACACGTCGGCTCTGTTTGCAGAATACAATCTAACTGATAAACAGATCAAATTGGCACAAAGGGGGGCAAAGTATACAGTACTGAGCATTGAAAAACTTGACAAATTACCATTCACAGTGGCAGAAAAACCAGCTACAGAATGGCTTATTCATGGCAAAATTAGTCTACCTGTGACTACTTTCCAGTTTCAGTATTGCCTTAGACAGATGCAAGCAGGCAAATATGAAAGGTTGGGTAAGGAATACATTAAGACATCCTGGAATTTACCTTACACCTATAGATGTTGGAGTGGGGATCGTGAAGTGTTTCTAAGCGGTACACACTGTGAAAATGCACTGAGCGGTTCACTGATTTGTCAGGACATTTCTTTACACAGGGCTTGTAATGGTTCTGTGGCAAACTTGTCCTGCCACCAGCAGGGTACACCAGCTGCTGTGATTAATCCAACGTTTGGACAACTTTCTAATGGGTGTTACCTCATGTTGAATGATCAAAGTTGCTGTGGCATGTTGCCAGGCATCCCATATCTAGTAACGGTCAACTCCAGGGTCACTTGCTGTTTGCAAGTATTGTTTGCCCCAATAGACACAGTCAGGGAGTCGCCTCTATGGCCTTCGTTGAATGTCTCTTTTATTCGATTTGATACTTTAAGCAGAATGAAAGCCATGCTTATACAACAATCAGTGCCTTTGACCTCGGCCAAAGAAAACTATGATCTACAAGTTGCAAGGACTTCGGCTGAGATACAAGCTTTAATTCGTACAAACTGCCCTATACATTTCATAGAAATGATAGGACGTATCTTTAACATGTCAGATACAAGCGGAATTGTACATGTATTTAAGACCATCTGTTCCGGACTATTAGCACCTTTCCAGGCTGTCCTCGGAATCATCCCAAACTTCGCACATTCGGTGTTTGGTGGTGTGCCGTTAATTCTAGCACTTGTTGCAGGAATTCTGTTTCTATTCCTCTTACAACGCTATGGCAAGCCTCTTCGCCAACATCACTCCGAGCGATGTGGAGAGAGCCCTCCTTGAACGGAAATGCCGTGAGCGAATAGTACAGCTTTTGGGCATGCCTCGTCTACGGGAACTTAATACAACGTGGTTCCTGTCATTCAGACCAATCTGGCAAGATTGCATCTTACCTGTTCTACGCTGCCTGTTTTGCGGTGAAGAATGCGTGCTAGACACCGGTCTAACACTCCCATCAGTCATGCTAACGGATATTGATACTCTGCTGGACCCGATAATGGCCCATGCTGTGTGTTGTCCCCAGCGGCTTCCAATCCTGATGGCAGCATTCATTGAGATCTCACAGACGCGTCCGGCTGCTGCTGAGGTACGAGATGGATCAACGGGCACACAGGTAACAACGGACGTGAACGTTGCTACGGCATCATCTGCTGACAGCGATGCTTCACATCTACGTGCAATTCACCTTCTGAACGAGCTGTTCCAAATTTCACCGACTTCGGTGGATGATATTTTGGCTACGGGCATAGATGATCTAATGTTTACGCCAGACCCATACACTGACTTTGATTCGGCTCACAGTGTACTAGGGCAACAATGAAATTTGGCCTTCATATTTTTCAAACTTGGAACTTTTCCCAGAATTGAACTTTTTCCTTTTTAAATTTTTGAAATGACATGGCAAATGAACAATCTGCTTACAGTAGAACTAGTCTTATAAAACGGACTTCCTTGAATACTTCCAGGGACACATTGTCACCTTACTAGTCTAACATTTCATTTACTTCCATGATATGCAGTGGCTTTGATTGTAAGAACGTATCGACCATTTCATCATATGTATATATTACTGTTTCATTCACGTTGCATTCCACTTCCGTTATATGCTTAGAATGAACACAATGCTTTAAATGTACAGTACCTATGGCATTTCAACAGTTTTAGGCTTCTTTTAAAATGTTTTTAGAAATGTTTTTAGTAATATGTGGTACTCAATTTTATGTTCAGCATTTAAATGTTTAGCATTTAGTATTATCGTTCACTCAAAGATGGAGTGGGTGTTGTATTCCGCTTTAGGGGTCTGTATATAGGTTTTCCTGAAACCTGTCCTTATATAGGCACAATTCGCCTTGCCCTTATATAGGCATAGAATCCATGTCCTTATTTAGGCATTAACCGAGCACTCCAAATACAGGCATGGTCACCAACATCCGTCCACCCTAACGTCACAACGAGTTCTTAGAAACCAGACCCTTAAGCTTCGGGAGTTCCCTAGCACAGGACTATTGATTTCTCCAAGAACTCATCTATTATGTATGAACCGTTATACCTTAAGGGTTCATTCCTGACGTCTTCCTCTGTCCGACTTCACGTCAATGCTAACATTCCAAGACACCTACCAGGTATAAATATACCTTCCCTTGCCCAAGCAAGTTAGAGGAGACCTCGACTTCAGAGGAGCCCGTATCCCGGCCTGACGCACTGAGAAGACGCTGTCATTCCTGCACGCAGATGAATCCAGCTTCCAGTGTTCTGACTCCCATCGCGGGGTGTTAGAGTTCCAAGATCCGGCAGGAGATTCCCACCTCTCTCATTCTCAAGGTATGGAGCTGACTAGATCCTAGAGGGACTCTTGGCATACTAGACTTAACATACTCTTAGACTACCATACTAGAGAATACTCCACCTACTTCTACTCTTCCCTACACCTAGACTAGGTTAGGTACACTGGGGTAGAACTAGCTTAGAGACGCATCGTTTGAGTACTCGCATTCTTAGCTCATGTTATTTATGTACGTGAATATATGCTAAAAAGATAATGCTAGCGCAGTATTATTTATTTCTACTGCTTACGCTGTACATTATTTATCTTGCATACTGTCTTGTGATCATAACAGCACATATCCCTTACACGAGAAACAAGACTGTTCAATAAAACCCTTTTATTGAAACGCCCGTCTTTCCTTTCTGTGTAACTCTGCAAAAACTAAGCATGCACGATTGAATGAGTGAAACTGTTATCTATTGTTTTCACGATTCTGAGACATGTTCCGCTTCTAAAGGGAAACAAAGTTGTCATGTTTTTCGGTTGCCAGAAACTACTCCCTTCTTGTTCTCAAGGAGTTTCTAGTGGCCTCTGAGCTAGCTGGCACAGGTAATTAAGTTTAATATAATCGATAGGGACATACCGACCTTAGTCCTATGTCAAACCTATAGGTTATAGTATTCCAATGCGCAGAGCCTATTAGGGAAATAGGAACTACAACAAGCATTGTAACATAACAACTCAACTGTAATATTTTATTACATTTGAGATACTGTTATAAAGAAATTAGAGCTAGGCCCTGATTACGAGTTTGGCGGTCTGACTGCCGGGTCCGCGTCCTCTACTAAACCGCTGTGCCGGCGATCCTCCTCCTATCATATTACGAGTTGTGCTGTCTGAAACGCCGACTGCGGCGGTCTTCACGCTGGGACCGCGGCGGTCTGCAATGTTGGTGGTGCGTTTTCCATGCCGTCAGGTCTGTGGTCCACCTGCTGAGCATATTATGACTACACATTCATACTCGTAGTCTCCCAGTGGCGGTTATCCAACAGCAGTAGAACTCCATTGTACGTGCAAAAACAAATATCACAGCAGTGAACATTCGATGGATTTTAAAACAACACAGCTGATGTGCTTTGTCAAGCAGACAAACCTGCAAATCACACTATAAAACACCCCCCATCCCTCACCTGCATCATTTTGCTTTCCAACTGCAGTCCACAAGACAGGCAGCCATTTTCCCAGCCACCCATTTTCAACTTCCCATTTAGCACTCTCCACTACCTGAATTTTTTTGTACCTTTTTCCCTGTATCACTTGTTTGTTTTAGCTTTCATATATTCACTCACATCTATTTTTCTCGTCATGCCTGGCAAAAACATCATGCTGCACTAAACAAGAGTTGACAGTCATAGTGGATGAAATCATTAGAGAAGAGCCCCAAATTTTTGGTTCTCAAGTCCAGCATACTCCTCTGAGTAGCAAAACGGAAATGTGGGACAGCCTCATTGGCCTATTCAGCGGCCGCCACGGTCGGAGTTGGCTGGCGGTGTCTGCGGTTCAGCAGTGCTCCTTGCAAAGGCAATCTAACCATCTTGTAAAATGGAGGTCGGACCGCCGATCTTGCGGCGGTCGGACAGTGTACGTGGTTATGGTATAATCTCTCCATCTCTCAAACCATCACCCAATTTGGAAATGCCCAGCAGGTCTCATTTCTTAGGGCCTTAAACCTGTTGCAGTCGTGCCGATATAGAAGACTCTCAGGGTGGTGTTTCAAGCATCACTTGGTCCTTCCATTCCAGTGCTCTCATTGCCTGTTGCTAAATCTTGACTACTACAGTGGTCAGTTTTCCCTGCCCATCCCATAGAGCTGACAGGGGTACCCTCCTGGATCAATTGCTCTCCTATCCGCGTATGTGTATGGTTACTGTTGCATCCTGAATGTCCAGCCATTGATGGTCAGCAACTGGGCTGCCCAGTAATACAGCCTCAGGTTAGGGAGGGACACCCGCCATCTACTGGCTTCCTTGTCAAGACAAAGAGAGGTTATCCTCGGAAGGCCCCCATCCCACAGCAGCAGTCTAGTCACCGTGTCTACGTCTCAAAAGAACTTGTCCAGGACTTCGAATGAGGTGTTTCACAATATGTATAAGAACTTGGGCAAATAAATCATCTTATACAGGGCACCCTTGCTCAACATGGAGATAGGGAGCTTTAGCCAGTGTGCCACCGCCCCTTAAAATTGTCTAATCCACTTCAGATATTACCAGAGGAATAGTTCTCAATTCACGGTGACATAGATGCCCAGATATTTGAAACCAATTGGTTCTTTTTTCAGAGGGACTACCCAAGCTACTTGATGGGGTCCAGTCCATCAGTGTGAACGCAAAGAATGTGGATCCCAGCGTACGTACTAAACACATCAAGGATATAAAGAATGCATGGAATTGTGACCTCTAGGTCAGCTAGGTATAACAGTACATCATCCGCATACAGCAAGATCACATCTTTGCAGTCTAGATCCCATTTCAAGCCCCTGACTTATGGGTCCACATCACCAGGGGATCTATCACTACAGTGAATAAAAGTGAGGGTAGGGGGCATCCCTGCTGTGTACCTTTGCCCACCCGGAACTCCCTTGACTTCATACTCTTGATCTTGTCCCGGGCTAGTGGTTCCCGATATAGTAACTCAGAATGACAGAGCAAAGCCCATTCACTGCAAGACCACCATCAGGTATTTCCACTCTACTGAGTCAAACACCCTTTTGGCGTCATCATCAACAGTATCGCCAGTTCCCCAATATGACTTCTTCATGCTAGGCAGTCAAATAAGCTCTTCAACTTGTATCTTGTTGCTCTGTACTGCATAAACCCAAACTGGTCAGGGGCTATAATAGAATCCACCACTCTCATCAATCGGTTCTCCAATACCTTTGCCAGAAATTTGGTGTCTATATTAAGAAGGGAGATTGGCCTATATGAAGCAAAGTCTTCTGATGGTTTCCCTCTTTGTGTATGAGGACAATGTCTGCTTGTCTCAGGTCCCTGGCTAAAATAATTCTCTTCTTGGCCTCTCTGAACATGTCATGCAAAGGTGGCCGTGATGCGACATTTTACACATTTAAAGAATGATGGTGGGAACCCATTCGGGCTCAGGGACTTCATACCCTTAAGTTGGGTTAGAGCGTCAGAGATTTCGCACTCCGTATTTTCAACCTCAACCGACTTACAGGTCTCCACCCCCAGTCGTGGAATGGTGAGGTCCCCAATGATAGCCACAAAGCCCCCCAGGTCTTCCCCCAGTCTTGAATGGTAGACTCCACCTAACTATCCCTGGAAAGCCTGCTCAATTTTGCCTAGTGTTTCCACTACTTGCTCCTCACCACCGTGGCCTAGCCTTCTCTAGTCCTCGCTTAATGTTACCAGATGCTGTGCCAGTACCCCAGTGGTGTGTGCCATGTATATTGCCTAGCCCTGCATCAACTTAGTCTCCAGTTCCCTCCTTTCTTTCTCCCTCTCCCACCTCTTCCCTGTGACGTGAGCTTACAGGTGTCCTCTCAGGCTTCCCAAACAGTAATGGTGAACTCCACTATGCTCGTATTCTCCTCAAAGTAGTGGTCAGTGGCTTTTATTGTCGAATTGTGTGTGGTCCAGTCTGTCAGCTCCCAGGGGTCTAGCCTCCATCCCACACTCAATTGGGGCAATACCATCTGGAGCATTGTCTCAATGGGGGTGTGGTCTGAAATACCCCTGGACAGGAAGTCTGTTCCCCAAAAGTCCCCCAGACAATGGCTTGGCACCAGCAGACAATCCAGCCGAGACATTGTCTGCATTGAGTTGGAGAGTTAAGAGTACTGCCTCCTATGGGTGTTTTGTTCCTTCCAAATGTCAGCCATCCCTGTGGCATCCAAGAACTCCTTTAAGTGCGTGTCTGCCCTGGGGGGAATCCCAGATTTGTTTGCCCTGTCTGTGTCACCCTGTAGCATCAAGTTGAGATCACCCCTGCTATTAGCAAAGCATCAGGGACCTCCATTATCGAGGTGCCTAGCTTCACCAGGCCATCACCCAGGAGGCCTGTAGGGAAAGTACCAGGAGGCCACTGCCAGGAGCAAGCCAAACCAGCTGCCCTCACAGCTGTGTAGCAGTCATGTGCATCTGCCCAGGTTTTAGTATTATAAAAAAAGGCAGTGATCTACACTCCAGGATGCCCATCCCCTTGACCCCATTGAGGAGCCAGCATGTACCAACAGTCGGTAACACCCCTGTGTAAGAAAACTGCATTTATTGCCCACCAGGTGTGTTTTTTGCAACAGGACCAGGTCTGGGTCATGTCTAATCAAGTATTTGGCCACAATTTCACATTTCAGCCTGTTACCTAACAGTGTCAACTTTCCAGGACAGTACTCTAAGTATTAACCCCTCAAGTTACATTGTGTCAGGGTACCTGCCATGTGTGTCTTGGATATATTCCCCTGTAATAGTTGTGTGGTAAATGTGGTGGTAGATACCTATCACTCCATGTCTCAAACACCCCCCACAAACACCCTTCTCCCTTCAAACTCACACTGCAATCCTAGAACTACTCTCAATTGTTGACGTGTCTGTTGCCCCTTCACTTCAAACATTTGACACATGAACAAAAAACAACAATAACAACACAGAGGTAGTCAATCGCAGGGAGTGATCCGTGGAGTGGTAGTAAAAAGTCCATATGTGGCATCTGTAGAAGCACTCAAGTGCCCAGGTGGGCCACTCCAAAAACACTTTCGAGCTCACCGTTCCATGTCAAATAATCTCCTTTGTGTCATGAGCGTCACCATTGGTGGTGATAGTCTCTTCATTCTCCACCTGGGTTACTGACCCATAATCTGAACCCTCTTTCTCCACATCCAATGCCTCCCACCTCTTGGTAACCACTAAGGTCTGTCTGTAGTGTAGATTGGCCACTACCCTCAATCTCTCGAACTAAACCTGTTCTCAAGTAGGAGCCATCATGGGGCACCTGCGCAGTCAGTGGAGTGTTCCACTTCCTGCCAGCCTTGTTCTTGCACATCCTCCCTCTTCTCTGGCTTTGGGTACCCACCGGCTTCGAGCCAGGCCCACATCTCTGCCACTGATGTGAAAAAGTGAGACACGTCTTGGCCCACTATCCTAAGTTTCGCCGAAACGAAGAATGCATATTTAAGATTCAAGTGTTGCAGATGCAATTCGACCTAGAGGAAAGACTACCGATGTCTTTGCACCGCCGTGGCATAGTCAGGGTAAATGTTCATGATTACCGCTTGATGCACCATGTACATTGAGTTCTCACCACTTGTAGGATATTTTCTCTTTCGCCCATGGTTGCGTCCCTTGTGCAAATGGGCATCCATGGAGCATATGGGCCTATTCTGCTGTGAACTATTTGGATGTTCTCCCCCAACATCACTGAGGACAGTCACTCTTAGAGGAACAGGTCCATGCTTGGATCTTCTGCTTTCCCTGGGACTACCACCAGGAGAACGTTGTTACAGCGGGCGCGTCCTTTGGGGTCGTCCAATTTACCCACCAGATTAGCTACAGCCTTCTCAAGTGCCCAGAGGCAGATGTTGCTTTCTGTAAATGGAGGTCTAATTTGAGCCAAGGTAGATTCCATTTCGGTGACCCTATCCACCAGTTTCCCATGGTCAGCTCTCAAAAGTCCTACATCTTGGGCCACAGAGTAACGTTTGTGTTCCAGGCCAGTTTTGGTCTCAGTTATGGCTGCCAGTATTGTGGCTGTGTGAGTCCCCAGATCATGGACCATGCTGTCTCTCATAGGGCATCCGTCTCCATTCCCACCCAGGGCCTTCAGGACAAAGCTGTTCAGAGGCCTTGGTCCAGACCATTGTGGGCATCCCCAAACCTTGGGGTCGCTGTCCACTTCTGACCTCCTACTCACACAATCTGGGAATTGTTTCGGGCCAATAGCGCCTGTCTGTGGCCCATTGGGGCTGCCATCCCCCGACACCGCTGTTGGCCCCCCAAACCCAGAGGACAAAGCAGAAGCACCTGTGGCAGGAGCACCCCTCACACCTCACTCACGTACCTTCACTCAAGTGCAGGGGTCACTAGGAAGCCACTTGGCCCCTCACTCCACCTTTTGCACAGGGAGCCCCACTACAAGTCCTGGGCACCTGCCTTCACTATCTTTGAGCTCCACAGCCATCTCTAATCCCGCCAGTGATGCCGGGCCCCTTTCCACTTTGGCCCCAAAGATCTCCGCCACCCCCAGCCTGGGTACCTTCAAGCTCCGGGAAGCAGAACAGGGGCTCACAAACCCAGCTGAGCCTCCTCTCTTCTATCGCACTGCTCGCATAGAGCCGGGGCCTCTCAGGTGGCCACCATCTAGCTGTTTCAACAGCACTTGCAAGTATGCTCCTCGTGGGGTCCCAAAACATGCTCGACCGCCCCTCAAGTGAGGCCATTGTATGCCTCTGGGTCCCCAATGGCTGTGTGGCCTTACCCGGGTCCAGGGCTCCAGGAGAAGTGTGTCCATGGGCCATGTAGTGTGGGAGGTCCTGGCTCAGACAGTTGCCACCATATGTGCCTAAGCCACATCTTCAGTCCATCCAGTTCTCTCTGCCCTTTTATTCTCAGAGTCCTGAAATGAAAGAAAAGAATGGTGATCAGAATACTGATCCCAATCTGGATTTGTAGTGTTATTAAGGTCCCTAAAATTGTAACCACACCTACTGAATTCTTGGGTTGCGATCTAATCCATTTCTTCTATCTCACCCTTTGCTTCTTTTTAGTTTCAGTCATAGTTTGGATTTGCCTGAATGACCAACCTTGTCCTTTGTTTTTATGTGCAGTTTGACAGCTCATGTTCCGAGGGTGTCTTGGCCCACAGATGCATATGCTTCCAAAATGATTTTTGATAACTCTCATTCATGCTCTTGAACAGAAACAGCTGTAAGTTTTTGGCATTTGGCCAAATCCACTGCTTCTGTGTGAACGTTGCTAAGAAGTTTGAGGAAACAGTTTCAAAATTACCTAGTGTTTACAGCAACTCCTTGCTCATTGTGTACTTGTCTTAATACATCAGGGAGAACCGCTGAGAGTGTACTATGCATAGTAGTGAAAATACACACAAAAATGTGCTTCCCCAGGTGTTGCACTCCTCTACACATGGCACCATCCCAAGAGGAAGACAAATTGTCAGGATTTTATGCTTGTGATGGGGTGTTGTGTGAGGATAGACCGCTTCCAACTGGTTGGTCTTGCAAGCAATCCAGATGGCAATTTCATTGTGATTTGCGGGCACCTTGCTCATAATAGCATTGATAGTCTATGGACTGATTGTCTGTATGGTAACCTGCCCCTGTGGTTCAGGTCCTACAGGAACTGTTCTGCCTGTTAGATTCTATAGTACGTACTGTCTGAGTTGTCTGTACACAGATTGTATTTGATTTTATAGTCTTACAACTTGAACAGTCAGTAATTGCTGTGGAATAGGAAAAGGTGTGTACCCAACCAATACAGGCCAGGTGGTCTCTTCACTACTAAGGGGATCTAGTCTGGCATTGTGTTTGTGATAACTGACCACCAACCCAATTGTAGGTCAAAGGAAATTCTAAGTACTGATATGCCCTATAATGTGCAGACACGGCTGCTGGTTTATATATGCGAAAATGTCCTTTTGCAGCATCTATAGGATCAAACTCCACCCAAGAGTAGAAAATCTCAAAGGCGTATGCTGCAAGGGCTTTGACCACAAAAGTTTCGGGTCCCCCATTGTCAGGGACAACTTTTTTGTTGAGTTGTTGAGTAACTGCTGCCCTGTAATTACTTCTTTTTCTACAGGAGCCATCATTTTTAATGAACAGAAACAACAAACATGGAATTCAAATAGTAGAAATAACAGAATGGGGAAAAACCCCTTTAAGAGTCACGCTTGACCAACTTAAAGAAATAGGGGTTTATTCTGAAGGAGGTAACTAATATTACCACGTACATCTCCGTGTATTTGTAATATTTGTTTTTTTAGAGTGTCACCCAAAACTACTCAAACATCAAGAAAAATCAGAGGCCCCCACATTGGGTGCCAAATAATATGAAATCTGGGGGTCCCCAGAGCTGCAGGAGATTGATTTCCAGCCCTCTGAAGCAAGGAGTTGAGGCCTAATTTAGATCTTGGCGGACGGGTTACTCCGTCACAATAGTGACAGCTATCCCATTTGCTGAAAAATAAATCCTGTATGATATAATGGAATGTATATTTCTGTGGATGGGATATCCATCACCGTTGTGACAGAGTAACTTGTCGGTCGAGATATAAATCAGGCTCTTAGTTCAAAGCACCAACAATGAATTAGAAAGCGAGTAAGACCTCAGAGATGATGCTAGTCTGCTGAGCAAACTTGTGCGGGATATGATCTGAGGTTACTACCAGTCCCTATAAATGAGTTCAAAGACAGTGGCAATCCAAATAATCTTTTGTTTATAAATAACACATTCAAAGATACCACTAAGGAAAGGGGACACGTTTATTTTAAAATCCTCAGTCTAGTTCATAAAATATGTATGGTAAGCACTCAAAATGTGAAATTAAAAGCGGTTAAGCGTGTAACAGTCAGCAAAAACAAAGTAAATGTTTCTAACATTGTTGATGAGTTTCTGACATCATAACACCCAAATGTTATTTCTAAACACTATGTTAATTCAGTTAAAGCATTAAATAGCAAAACCTGCCTTGCGAGCTTCATAGGATGGATCACACAGCATAACTCTGAATAATTGGCTGCAGATATTCTTTTACAGAGCTCTTCCGCCGAAGTGAGCTATGTGCTCCATGTGAAGGACTCCTTTAGCACATATTCTGATATCTACTCTCAGACTGAGTGCAAGGGGTTATGCAATCTGGGTTGACTTCTCGCGATAATTCTGGTTGGAAGTCCTCTTCTAACAAATGGTCAAATCCTAGGTTTTTTTAATACTACTTGACCACTGATTTTATCTTATATTTACATAATAAAACAGAGTTTGGAGACACTAAGCCTACCATCACATTAAACGAACAAAGCACAAAATGCGTCAGCTCAACCCACAGGTTGACATTAGGCATCCATCTTTTAAACTATAAGCTAGTACTGCAAGGTGCCAAATTGTAACGGCTGCACCCAATAACATAAAAAACAAACATCATCTTACAGATATATCAGCCATGACTATATCAGCATTTTGGCATGTGATGTAAGAGGTTCAAGATAGAGATACAAATAAAGAAAGGTTGACAGCTGATGGAATGAAAACAGACAAACGGAGTTGGTGCTGTCATAGTATTACCAACAGCAGGAGGGATGACCCTATCATAAGGCATGCCATGATAGTGGTTGAGGGCAATTCTCCAAAAACCTTTTGGATTGAATACCCTTTTTAATAACACATATATTGAAAATATCTGATGTCCCATCATTTTCTTTAGTGATAATAGTAAAGATCTGGACCAGAATGTTTGTGGGAATAAAGTGAATGAGATGTATTTGATTGAGCCAGAAGCTTCTGTCCCCTTTGAAAAGTACATTGGAAGCCATGATTAAAGCACTCTAGCTTTCTATGACTGAGAGTCCTGGTGGTATTACTGTATACACATTAAAACAGCAACATAAATTTTTGGCATCACTTTTTGAGCCTCTTATGAGACCAGTTATGAAACACTGTACTGTCCCTAAGTTTGGGAGGGTTAGCATTAGAATCTCAATCTATTAGAAAGGTGACAAGCTAAACCTGAAAATGATAGCATGATTACGCTCATGGATACCTCAGGAAAATGGTTGCTAATCATCTACTGATCAGTCAGTAATTACAGTTAATAAAAGATGCTATTCTGCTGAAATTTGTAAAATGAGTTCAGGAAGAATCATTCGAGGATGATCAATGTTTGCTATTGGAACTGCTGATAGAAAATACGTCATATAATCAAAAATGCCTCTTTATGAAACTTATATTGACTGACCACATGATTTGATTCAGGCCACAGAAATCTATATGGAGCAAGGTGCTGCAAAGGGTATCTCTATGTTATTATTTTCTTTAACATTTGAACTTTGTAAAGATTCCAAGACAGGGATTCTTTCAGTGGAAAATGAATTCTTGCTGCTGAAAATAAAGATGCCAAATGTGCTTTGGCCGGGATGTATCTTAGCCTTATTATTATTTGCAATTCATCTAACTGATGCTCCAACCGTGCTTAACAAGGCTCATTGTTTCCCTCCCTAATCGTGACTAGAGTCTATAGAAAGCCTCTATCACCCAGATGATACCATCTTATTTAATTTAATCGGATAGGTTTACAGCATGCTCTGGATCATTTTTCTTCATACAGTGAATGCATTTTTAAAGTTTACAATACTGAGAACTAAAGTGATAATGTTACAAAAAGAGGCAACAAAAGCAATTTTAGATGGAATTTGCATCAAAGAGCATTAGAGATCGGCCTTTACTACTGTTGCCTTTGCAGATGACCTTGGCCTACTTTCCCATACCCATCTGTGGATACAAGAGAAGACCAACAATGTGGCAGCCACATCAGCACAACTTGGCCTCAACATCCACTGGGGAAAAACCAAGATCCTGAAGGCTAACCCATCCAGCACAACTGCAGTCACTCTTGCAGGCGATACACTGGAAGAGGTTGAGGCCTTCACCTACCTGGGCAGAGCCATTGACAAGCAGAGCGACACAGACACAGATGCCAAAGCAACAATCAGCAAAACAAGGGCTGCCCTCATTCAGCTAAAAAAGATCTGGAGCTCCAAGGACCTAACGCTGCAAACCAAGATCAGGCTTTTTAACACCAACATTAAAACCGGTCATTCTGTATGGAGCAGAAACTTGGAGGACAACAGAGACCACCACCAACAAAGCCCAGACCTTCATCAACACCTGTCTGAGGAAACTCCTGCAGTCAGCAATAACCACCTATGGCAGCAGACTTTCCAACTCCATGCTATGAGACAAATCATGAAAAGACGCTAGCGCTGGATAGGTCACACCCTCCGCAAGTCTGCATCAAACACCACAAAGCAAGCATTGACCTGGAACCCTCAAGGAAGGAAAAAGGAAACAAGGAAGGCCAAGAAACACCTGATGCCGATCCTTGAGGCTGACTGCAAGAAGATGGGCTAGACCTGGAGTCAGATTGAAAAAAAAGCCCAGGACAGAGATGGCCGAAGAGTCCTGGTTGATGGCCTATACCCAAAGACAGGCAATAGGCATAAGTAAGTAAGTACTGATGCCTATGAGTGACCTTTACATATAACATGCCTTTTAAGTAGCATGTGGACTGGTGTCATGTCTAATGTAGCTCCAGACCCAGATTATCAATTTATGGAAATGCTGTTGCAAACATGATTTAAAAACATGAGCTTGTTGTTGTATATCTACGAACTATTAAAATCTAAAGCTTTGTGTAAATGTAAACAGGCAGAGAAGAACATTTGGAAAACTAATTGTCTCAAAAACATCTCCAGGAATTGCCTTAAGAATTGACGTTTGCTTAATTAGTATATTGTTTAACTACTATGTAAGAGTATTTCAAATTCCTAGAGTGCAGGTATTTTTAGCTTATGTGTAGGATTGTGTGATGGATCCAATGTATGTGATGGATTGTAAAGATTTCCAATTGTATTTTAAAATAGGTATCTATTTGGGCAGTATTTGCTGAACTGAAGAAATGTGGAGGTAGGTATTGTTATGCTCTTATTTGTATTTAACTATTGATTTTAATGTTTGTTATGCTAAAGATGGTATAAATTAAACAAAATAATTAAATGAATTGAATAAAATATACATCTTCACTCACGAGGACTTAAAAAGCTTTTCTTTTCCCCTTTTTTATTGTGCTTCCACAGAAAAATATAATTTATATTGGTGATATTATTTCCACACATGAAGCGTACCCATGGTCTTGCCTAGCCAAGATGGGAACAATTCACTTTACCCATGGCTAACATACGGAGAAAGGTATAAAGAGATTACTAGTCAAATGATTTAGCCAAATGCAGTGACTGTTGGCCCAATGTGCATGTGATTGGTGCTGTGAAGTGACCTGGTTGGGAGCATTAGACCACATGGCTGTCCCTCCCTGGTGATGGCTGACCTAGGAAGAGACTGTGCACCCCCATGGTGATTTGCTAGAGGTGGATGGATGAAGAAAAGAGACTCCAGGGGAATTTGGATAACAAGGCTCCTCCAACCTAGGGTTAGCTGAAGCAGGCCTGGCATTGAGAGGACAAGGGAGTAGACAAAGCTTAGAGCCGTAACTCACAAAAGGAATGACCACATGTGGATCTATTGAAATACATTATAACCGACAGTCGTGCAAGAAAATACTGCATCTGACTTTACCTATAGGGAGTTACAATCCCTGTATCATACAAACAACAACCATTTTGTGTAAATATTATGTGAACATTAGAATACCTATTCACAGGATAACGTGTACACACTTGCTCAATTACGTATATGGATGTAAGGATGCTCTGGAAATGAACCCAGAACAAGGTCAGACTGGCCGTACCAGGCACTGGGTGTTTCCCCATGAGGCTGCAAGGGTTGGGGCCGCTTTTGTTACTGGGGGGTGGTTTTGTAGCAGTGGAGCAGTTTTAAAAGCACTGCAGAGTTCCTTGTATATCCAACAGTTTTCAGACAACAAAGATAACTCTGGTGATTAATGTACCTGCTGGAGAGAGAGATCGGAATTTTGTCAGCTGGCAATTTTGACTCATCTAAGGTAGTGCAGAGGATTAATATACCTGCTGCAAAGAATGTGTACCATGCAGATCAAAGAACAGTATTTTATGTGCATAGCTCAGTGGGTTACTGCTTTTGTCAAAGAGATCATTTTGTTACTGTGCAGTTCATAAATTATAACCGTAATCTGAATTAGAAAGTAATGTTTTTTCCCAGTCTTTCAGTATCCTACTTTTGCTGAAAAGGATTTGTTTGGGTAGAAAATAAATTCTTATTAGTAAAGTCAACCCTAACCACTGTGGTACGGTCTGAATACTGAGCTTGTGCTTCCCCAGATCAAGCACTCTTAAAAAATGCTTACCTGTATGGATGACATGTGAATCCTACACCTTGTAGTCCCCTTTGTTTTACGTAACATTTTCTATACTCTGATTTATACACTTATGATTCATTGCGTCTGTATGTGTGTGTGTGAGGTAAAATGCTCCGACACCCTACACTGGTATGAGAGGCACTATAAAACAAATGAAATATATGTGAGAGAGGGGCTATGGAGAGATGAGATGCACTGTTGGAGGGTGATAGTGAGGGAATCATTGAAGAGCCCCAATAAAGGCTGCCGTATCCTGGTGCACTGTATGTAGAATGTACCATTTTTGCCATTTTTCATTTTCTTGGGACAGAACTACTGCCCCCCCCAACCTTTTTGTAGTGGTCAGGCTCGCTCTCTGTGCTTGCTCGCTGTGCATCGTATTGGGGCTGGTCTGACAAAATTTACCAGGGCTGCTTTTGGTTCCCAGTCAGGCCCTGACTCTGAATGATTCAGCCCACTGGTGCGCTTGCTAACCAATGGTGGAGCATGGAGAACATACTGTCAATCTGTTGCAGGCAGAGCAGGTTGCATGCTCTACTCTCCTATAGGATGGATAAACACTTGTTTTTTAGCTGTCAGTTGGCTTACAAGGCAAGTGAGCCACATCATAGCTAAGATGGTGGACATTGCAGTGGCAGTAATTTTAGGGATTGAGAACACTACTCAATCCCAAATTGGTGATGTTATTAGGAAGGTAAAAGATGGATTGGCAAAGGGAGCAAGGCAAAATGAAACAGTATTTCCCAATGGCCTTCTAGTATGAAAGGAAAATAGTCTAGGAGATGGAAAGTATTGTCGTTATCCGTCTCTAGGTGTTCTGGTAGCTCGCTGGGTCCAGAGAAACAACAGTCCTAAACAGCAACTCGCTGGGATGATTAACCCAAGAAATAAATGTTCGACCATTGATGAGAAAATAAAAACAGTATTTTGAAGTAGGAGTCACTGCCTCCACCATCCTTATTGGATTTTCTATTTCTCATAGGACTCCACACTGCATAATGATACCTGATGGACCAAAATGCCTCCCAAAGCGAGTGGTAAAATTTGATGTCCTCTTGGAGATTTTAGCAGTTATAACAGCTGCTTTGGCCCGCCTTGAGTTCAAATGGAGCAGGCAATGGAAATTCATCCTGGGTTTCAGAGGCATTCTAGTTCATAGACCCTGGATGGGCCAATGACGAGTGCCACACTGTTGGCTAATGATAAACCAGTGTTTCTTCAGGCCTCCTTAGCTCAGTGGCAGCAGGTTAAAAATATCACAGGTCTCAGTAATGGGCAAGTCTTAAGCAACAACCTCACTCTAAAAGCATCACTGAACTCTTGTTACGGAAGCCAAGCTAGAGCTGGGTGCTTCATTACCAACCTCAGCCAATACAGGAAATGCCTTGGAGGGCTGCAGTAGGAGAGACACCCCAAGGGCTCAGGATCTCCAAATCCCCTTACCAGGATACTCTCTGCTGAGGGGGGGGGCATACACACAAAGGATGTACCCATAATCCTGCTATCCTGCCACGGACCCACGAAGTGAATCACTTGGCTGTCTATTCCATTCCGGGGGGTTAAGGAGAAAAATAATTTCTTCAAACCAGAGATCCCTCCCTCTAGCCCCACATGCATATATAAATATATGAGGGTCTGACGGGTCTCACTGTATTGGGTGAACTTAGCAAGACTGACTCAGGATTGTTTCATGTTGACCCTGTGACTATACTGTTGAAAGAGTCACCTGCAATGCTCTTGAGGGACCCACTATTTCCAGAGGGATATTTGTGTGTCTTGAAGCTTGATGTGGTGTCTGATGTGTCCCCATTGCACCTTGTTCTGGGGGCTATATGTGTAGCTCCTAAAAGGAGCTGCATTCATCCCCAGCCATCCATTGGAAACCTAAATGGAGATGGGAGGGAGCAGGCACAAGCAGCAGCCCCCCATCCCAGAGTGGTGGAACAAACAAAGTGGCCCATTCCATCAGAGTGTGCACATTATCCTTGTGCTGTGCTGTGCGTAGGAGGCAGATGGACTGGGCAAGCAACGCAACTGCTGGGGAGGGGGGGTGGGGTGGGTACCCAATGTAAGCATTAACCACCAAGTATCATTGTGACCCTTAAATTAGCATGAATAGATTCTAACAGCGGTGCTTCATGAGAGTGGGACTCAAAGGATCTTTAGACAGCACACACTCCATTCACATGAGTAAACATCATGTAAACTGGGAGAAAAAAGACACAAGACGAGAAAACCAATCAGGCACTTGTATCCAACCTTAGTGAACTACATGTGACAGGGATCTCAGGGGAAGGTCAGTGATGGTCATGATCTGTCCATTCACTCTTGTTTAAAAAAAAGACACAATTTAAAAGAGCAGCAGAAAAGAGCAAACTGAAAAAAGTAGAAATTATTAGGTTTCTCAGAATATTCATTGTGTAAAATCTTCAAAGAGATATGAGCATACAACATAGCTCACACCATGGAAAGTCCTGACCTGAGCAGTGTCGGGAGCTTGGACACTCACTGAGACTGTGGTCATGGTGGTAAGCACTTGTGGCGGCAGGCGTAGAAGAAGGACACAGGGTAAGCAATTGTGTACTTGGGACAGCAGCAATGGGCAGGGAGTTCAAGAGACTTGTCTTACAGGTGAGGGCTGTAGACATAGAGCCTGGGAACGTCAAAAAACTCCTAAGCCTTTCTGTGAAGCTCACCCCATCACCTTTTAGAGTAACCTGCGATAAACTGTCCACTCACTGCTAAGACAACCAAAAGTGGCATTATGCCATGCAAATGTAATTTTAAAATATATATATATATATATATATATATATATATATATATATATATATATATATATATATATATATATATTATCTACTGACGGTCGCCAGTAGATAGTTATAGTTAGGACCTATTTTCCATAGGAAATCCGCGACATTCTATTTGAAATAACTCTTGCGTCGGTTGACGAATCTTCGCGAAATTTTCAAACTTTATGGACCGCTCCAGTCCGCTCCTACCCTGAAAATCTCAGGGTGATTCGTCAGCGGGGGCCGAGAAAAAGGGGGTCCCAAAACGTGTTTTCCCCATTCATTTTCCCATAGGAAACTTTAGACACGGCTACAGCCCGAACTGCTGAACGGAATTACACCAAATTTGGCAAAGAGGTAGTTCTTGGTTCAGAAAGAACCCTTTTGTTAAATGGTGTAAATCCGTTCAGTAGTTGCTGAGAAAATCAAAAGTAAAAGTACATATATATCTATGGCCGCGTCGGATTCGCGCACCCTCCCGATCACGAGCTGTCTGCTAATTGGCTGTCAACACTCCAAACCAGGAAGTGTTGGCAGCCATCTTGTTCCTCGGTAGAACCAGCCCCCCCACACGCCCGGGGACCACCACCTCCCGGGGCACTAAGAAAATTGAAAATGGGGGTCCGTTTGGACCCCCAAGCCCCGAGGACCACCACCTCCCGGGGCTTTCAAAATGTAGGGAGGCCCTGGGGACCGCCACCCCCAGGGCCGGCTCCTGCAGTGTCCCGGGTGCCTACCCCGGGACACTGCTGTTTGCTATGACAGGACGGGAGCCTCGCGGCTCCCGCCCTGTCATAGCAAACTTGGTTTGCATTTTGAAAGAGAGAGCAGGAAACCTGCTCTCTCTTTCAAAATGCAAACCAATTGCTTTCCACATGGGGAGCAGCATCTTAGATGCTCCCCATGTGGAAAGCAGTGCCGGCTCCCATAGGATGCGGGGAGCCGGCGGGACTGTGGGGGATTGGGGACCCCCACAGTCCCCAACCAGAGGCCAGGCCCCGGGGATGGGGTCTCCGGGGCCATAAGTGGCCCGGGAGGGGGCCACGCAGCCCCCTCCCCAAATAAAAAAATAAATAATAAATAAAAAAAATAAGGGCAAGGCCGGCCCCGAGGATGGGGTCCCCGGGGCCTTAAATGGCCTGAGGAGGGGGCCACGCAGCCCCCTCCATATTTTTATTTAAAAAACAGGGCATGCCCGGGGGATGGGGTCCCGGGGCCAATAGAAGCTCAGGGAAGGGGGCCACGCGGCCCCCTTCCCGTTTTTTTTTTTTAAATAAAACAAAAAAATGCTCAGGCCCCGGGAATGGGGTCCCCGGGGCCAAAAGTGGCTGAGGGAAGGGGTCACGCAGCCCCCTCCCATAAAAAAAAAAACGGCATCGTGCCGGAGGCCCCGCCCCCTCCCTGCAGAACTCTGCAAACGCGCCCCCTGGCGCGTTTAAGAAAGGAAGTAATTCCCCTTGAATACTGGGGGTCCCTGGGGGCCAACTAGCCCACCAGGAACCTCCAGTATGCGCCAGGGGCTGCCTTGCAGAGAGGTGTACAGAGGCCACGCCCCTTTTACACCTCTCTGCAACGCAGCTCTGTGGCGCTTAATGGAGGTAGCTGGTGGGCTAGTTGCACCCCAGGGACCCTCAGGATTCAAGGGGAGTTAATCCCCCGACTTAAAACGCACCACGGGGCACGTTTGCACAGTGGTGAAGGGAGGGGGCGGGGCCTGATGTGACATGTGTGCAAACAGGCCCGTGGCGCGTTTTAAGATGGGGAATTAAATCCCCTTCAATCCTGAGGGTCCCTGGGGCCAACTAGCCCAACAGGTACATCCAGAAAGCGCCACAGAGCTGCGTTGCAGAGAGGTGTAAAAGGGGTGTGGCCTCTCTACACGTCTCTGCAACGCAGCCCTGGCGCATACTGGAGGTTCCTGGTGGGCTAGTTGGCCCCTAGGGACCCTCATGATTCAAGGGGACTTAATCCCCCAACTTAAAACGCGCCACGGGGCGCGTTTGCACAGATGTCACCTCAGGCCCCGCTCCCTCCCTTCACCATTGTGCAAATATTCCTCTAAAATCTGCCGAACTATGAATTCTGATTTACTCACCTGTTATCAGGAGAGACCTCAGTGCTGCATCTTTCAGCCCAGTACTAATCCTGAAAAGTAATTTTAACCGTACTTACCAGTAACTTGAATTTCCTTCCATAGGATATCATTGCCTGCTTTTTGCTGAAAAAGTTTCTAAGTGTTGATTTTTGAAACATACAAATATTCCTCTAAAATCAGCCGAAATACGAATTCCGATTTACTCACCTGTTATCAGGAGAGACCTCAGTGCTGTATCTTTCAGCCCAGTACTGGTCCTGAAAAGTAATTTTAACCGTACTTACCAGTAACTTGAATTTCCTTCCATAGGCTAACATTGACTGGTTTCACTTGGAAATTCTTCTAAGTGTGGAGTTTTGGAACTTTAAAATATTCCTCTAAAATCAGCCGAAATACGAATTCCGATTTACTCACCTGTTATCAGGAGAGACCTCAGTGCTGCATCTTTCAGCCCAGTACTGATCCTCAAAAGTAATTTTAACCGTACTTACCAGTAACTTGAATTTCCTTCCATAGGATATCATTGCCTGCTTTTTGCTGAAAAAGTTTCTAAGTGTTGATTTTTGAAACATACAAATATTCCTCTAAAATCAGCCGAAATACGAATTCCGATTTACTCACCTGTTATCAGGAGAGACCTCAGTGCTGTATCTTTCAGCCCAGTACTGGTCCTGAAAAGTAATTTTAACCGTACTTACCAGTAACTTGAATTTCCTTCCATAGGCTAACATTGACTGGTTTCACTTGGAAATTCTTCTAAGTGTGGAGTTTTGGAACTTTAAAATATTCCTCTAAAATCAGCCGAAATACGAATTCCGATTTACTCACCTGTTATCAGGAGAGACCTCAGTGCTGCATCTTTTAGCCCAGCACTGACCCTGAAAAGTAATTTTAACCGTACTTACCAGTAACTTATATTTTCTTCCATAGGAATCCATTGTCTGGTTTTCAGCAGAAAAGTTTCAGTGTCGATTTTCACAAACTACAAATATTCCTTAAAAATCGCCTGTATGACTTAAACGCATTCTTTCAACTGTTTACAGGAGATGCACCAGTGCTGGATCCAGGATCCAACACTGAGTAAGAAAAAGTAACGATAACAGTTTTTACCTGCTAAGTGAATTTCCTTCCATAGGATAACATTGGTGATTCTATGAGAAAAAGTTTCAAAGTGTCAACTTTTAAAATACAATAATATTCCTTAAAAATCACTACTGTAACCAAAACGCTTTTACTCAACTGTTTACAGGAGATGTCCCAGGACTGAATCTAGGATCCAGTCCTGTGGTTAGAAAAGTAATCCATAAAGTAACTAATTGCATTTAACTAGAAATTCACATTGAGCTGAATGTTGCATTGTGTTTGAAAATGTGTTGCCCATTGCAACAACTGTAACTACTGTACTTAAAAGTCTATTGCCTATGTGCAAAGTATTTAAACTAAAGTAATTCATTCTGAGAAAGTATTTTTTGTAATGTATAATGTAATTACAATGTAATTTAAAAAATAAAATATGTAAAAAAAAATTGTTTCTAAAAATGTAGTAAATCAGTATGAAAAAAATAAATATAACAATTAATACATTTAAAAATTGTCATTTACAAAACCTTTGAAATTCACTGAAAAAACCGTAGGTTTCAGACATGTTATAGTTAGGAATTAGCATTTAAAAAACCTTTGAAATTCACTGAAAAAAACCATAGGTTTCAGACACGTTATAGTTAGAAATTAGCATTTAAAAAACCTTTGAAATTCACTGAAAAAACCATAGGTTTCAGGCACGTTATAGTTAGAAATTTGCATTTAAAAAACCTTAGAAATTCACTGAAAAAACCATAAGGTTTTAGGGACAGTTATAGTTAGTTGGACATTGCACTCGTACAAAACCCGTGAAATTCCCCGTTATAGTTAGTTCAGGTAACTATAACTCGCGCCCCGCAATGCACTGCTGATGACGTCACATATTACATCACTCATGACATGGTCAGTGACATCACTGATGACATCACTGATGACATCTCAAATGACATCACTGATGACATCACTGATGACATCATCCATGTGAGAATTTAATGCATCTTCTCACACCCTAATATAAGTTTTGAAACACCCACTCTAAATTACAGACTGCCATTCTCAAAACCATACACACTCCAATACCAATAAGTACATACCCACTCACTGATTCTTAGGTCTACACACACACATCTACTCACTCACCCGTACAGTCACTCATACTTACAGTCACTCAGTACAGGACTATCATATGCACTCATACACCTATATAAACACTCACACAACGCAACTCATCCATAGAGGTACTCACACACCTAGTCAGTCATGCAAATAATTAATCACACTCCAATTTACTCACCTATACAGTTATACACACCAGCTCACTTACTCATAAAAATACTAGCACATTCTTACGCCCCTATGCAATCACTGATGCAAGCACACACTCATCCATATAGCCACTCTCACAATCACACACTCTCACTTATAGCCATTTATATACTCCAACACACATATATACTGCCTTTCACATATGTAGTTACTCACACATGTACCACTGAGATATACATTCAATCACTAACACACCCATACACACACTCACCCACCCATACAGTCCATCACAGACGCACTCTTGAAACCATGCACCCAGTGAATCACCCACTCACACATCTATGCACAGAGTCACACTCACCCCACCCACACAAACACTGAGGCACCCATACAGATACTCAGAGAACCAATCCATAACCCATATAGACACTCATTTAGCTAGTCAGAAACCCATGCAGCTGCTTACACAACAACAGACAGACGGATACAGACATTCACACAGTTTAGTCACTCACCCATGCATCCAGTAAGATACGTTTAATCACTCACTTATAGACTCAGTCACGCACCTACTAAATCATCCATGCAGACACTTATACACCCACTCATTCTTCAATACGCCTTTCCCTATATATATTAAACATATTTAAACTTTACACAAACACACAGTCACTGGACCATGTCATGAGTGATGTAATCAGTGATGTCATTTGAGATGTCATCAGTGATGTCATCAGTGATGTCACTGACCATGTCATGAGTGATGTAATATGTGACGTCATCAGCAGTGCATTGCGGGGGCGCGAGTTATAGTTACCTGAACTAACTATAACGGGGGAATTTCACGGGTTTTGTACGAGTGCAATGTCCAACTAACTATAACTGTCCCTAAAACCTTATGGTTTTTTCAGTGAATTTCTAAGGTTTTTTAAATGCAAATTTCTAACTATAACGTGCCTGAAACCTATGGCTTTTTCAGTGAATATATATATACATATACATATAGTATAACATAATTAATGAAAAATTTGCATTATATATATTTTTTTATATTTTATATTATATTAATTTTGTAATATTTTAAATGTATCACTATGAAAACATCTAGAGGGGTCCTAAAATGGAGCGTTCCCTACAGTCAAATGCTGAGAGCTAGGAGGATATGTTCGACTGATGGAGAATTCAATGAAGAGAACTTAAATATGATGAGAAGATTTACCAAACTGGGCTATCCCTTGAGTGTTCTAGAGAACTCAAAAGAAAGGGTTAGTAAGAAATGAAGGGACCAGCTATTGTATCAACAAAGCAATGAACCAATTCCAAACAAATGAAAAGGTAAAGAGGCTCATACTTGAATATAATGAGGTCAAGTCCAGTAAAATAAGATGTTGGAAAAAATTGGCATGTGCTTAGCAAGGATGAACACTTGAAAGATATTGTTTGTACTGGTCCCCGAATAACATCCAAAAGATAAGCCTTTGGGTGGCATCTTAACATGCAGTTTCTTTGACCCTGGAGGAGATGGAAATTGGTTATCAGACAACACTAAGGGTTTATCAAATGGAATTCCTGTAAAGCTTGCCGACATGCGTTGAGTCAAAAGACGTATCAGACAATTGAGGGCTCTAGTATTAAGATTCACGACAGAAGTACCTGTAATACAGAACACATGGTATATGTACTGAAGTGTGAATGTGGTAAGCTATATGTGGGTAGCAACATCAACAAGTTAAAAATTAGGATTTTGCAGCACATGCAGGACATTAAGAATGGTGATAGGAGCTATCCTATGGCCTGCCATTTCTAACAATATCACAAACAATCTCTTTGGACTTTGGAATCAAACACGTCAAGGTCCACCCACTGGGAGGTGATAGAGAGAAGGAATTGAGGAGAGAAAATTCATGATTGATCATGACTAGGGCTCCCGGTTTTCCGTTTTTATGGATTTTTACATATAAATACAGACGGAAATCTATATTTCCTTTGTCTGTATTTATATTTAGAAACGGCAAAATACTGGAAAATGTTGCCGTGCTCGAATCCAGAGTTCTCGCCACGCCCCCTTCCTGCTGCTGGAAATACCTTCCCGGGCACACACACAGCCACACCCGAGTACTTCACAGGTCTTTTGAAAGACCATTTACTTGTTAACGGGGCTTTATTGTTCTTTCACCCCATGCCGTAGCCTCCCCCAACGCCCCTGACTCCTCCTGTCCCAGGCCCCATACAGTGCACATTTTAAGCACTTTAATTCACAGTGCTGCAGCAGGAGCCCGAGTAAAGGCCTCGATGTGCATGGCATACAACAGCCCCGCTGGAGATGGAACACCGTCTACAGCAGAGGAGCCAATATTCTGTTTGGTCAGCCTGACTCATTCATTGCGCAGCGCGGGCAGACCCTGTCCCCACATTACACGCTGTCTGCTCTAAACACCAATAATTCAGTGTCAGAGGAATGCTATTAATATTCAACAGGCCCCGGCCAGCCTGTCTAAGTGTAACCTCCCTATGATCTCACCCGAGGCGCCCACGTTTATAAATAAAGCCTGGGTAAAAGGGGTCTCCTGTCCACAGTGCTTATTGTCAGTGCACCGAGGGCGGCATTCCCTGCTTTGCATGTGCTAAGGCCGCACTCACGTCCAATCTATGCCAAAAATACCACATGCCAAGAAGGAGCAGTCCTGAAACCGGAAAAAGGACAACATCCGGAAGGTTGGCACTGATGCAGTCACTCCCCTAAGCAGGGAGTAAGTAACCATCGAGAGGCCCGTAGCAGCCTCCACTCTTCACCTATGCCCGTGAGCATTAATCTGAATCTCTTGTACAGCGCCCACTACAAACTGATGCATATCTAGGCACTTGTTGAATGCTAGTATTCCCAAGTAATGCCAGCGCCTCTCACTTCACTGACACTTTACATGAGTGCTATATTCTTCTATCGACCCTCGGGTGCCACCTTGTAAAACTGCCCACCTGCGTCAGCTTCTCACAATACCCAGCAGTGCCATCTGATCAGCCAGCTTTTCGGACTTTAGCCTTGTTCCTGCTTCTGTCACGCCCCACAGCTGAGACCCAAACTCACTGTGAAGGGGGTGTTCAGAATGCACGCCCAGGCGCCCCATTGGTTCGCATTTGGTACGTACTTTCTGTGTGAAAACCATAGACATTTGAAGGCAGATTTCTAGCTGGCTTTAGATGGAAATACAGAAGCACTGGCACATGTTTGCTCCTGATAAGTGCTTGTACT
The DNA here is from genome assembly GCA_963921515.1 of Calotriton arnoldi. Lineage (NCBI taxonomy): Eukaryota > Metazoa > Chordata > Amphibia > Caudata > Salamandridae > Calotriton > Calotriton arnoldi. Next base: position 715,204 of record CAWUFW010007652.1, on the reverse strand, counting down.
CTCTCCTAAAGTGTTTTCATAGCAGAACTGAAAAGCACAGGTACTCTCCTTTTCAAATGACTTAGTACCGGACCATTTAAAGCACTGCTAAAGCCACAACAAATCGCTAGTTTAAGTGAGCGCATGTGTGCATTGTCAATTTAAATAAATGTGGAAAAATACTAACTGTAGCGTCGTCTTTTACTTGCGGCAAAAATAAATGTGGATAAATACAGAAAAAATGCCCAAAAAATAAATATGGATAAATACAGACGGAAATGGCAAAAAAATAAATACCATAAAACCGGTAGTCCTAATCATGACTCTAGGCACAGAGGCCCCATGTGGACACAATACAGATGTGTAGCTACATGTTCATCTGTAGGGCCTAGGTGAACAATGAACATTGATCAACAGTATACAACTGAAAGGACTAGTTTGTTCTACCATTCTCCCCATGCAATGGTGTTGTTGTTGTAAATTTCAGATCTTACTCCCTCAGGGAACATGCACTTATCACCCCGGCTGCTGTAAGTAGTTAATTAATTAATGTTCTTACCTGCTTTGCATAGATTGGAACTTTGAGTTTTTATTGTATAAAATGGTGACCCCTCATTTTGTAGGTTCCTTATATCTGACCATCAGTTCTCCATGAAACCACATTTGTAATGATTGTACTGTGGATTTCAATCAAGGTCACATCTCGAGTATGTAAATTGTGCATGTTATAACTGATGTGGTAATGACATGTCCTTCTAGTTCTATTAGATAGAATCAGCACATGTCACTTTTGAATTATTGAAATAGTAACCAATTACTTTTGTTCATAATTAGATGATTATTAGACATCTAAAATCGGTACAAGCATTATTTCCACGACCAATGATTATTGGGGCAGCAACAAGAGGGCCACACCAACATATGCAATGGACACTTTAAGATCCTTGAGTGAGTTTTAATCACTTTAAGGCAGTGCTGCATACATGCACTATCACACTTGAGCACTTGCCGCTTCAGAATTATTGGGACAATGGTACTTGACATCCCAGCACCATGAGACTATAACAAATACACATTTTAAAATTTGAAGCCCCCAAAACACATTTACTGAAAATTCTATAAACATTCAAATACATTTAAAAATAAAAACAAATAGTATAAAATATAAAAAAACAATTAATGCTGTAAAATGTATTAAACCAATATTATAACAACTATTGAAGTCTAAGAATATTAAATATACTATTCCAACTCTAGTTTATGCAACAGTAGGAAATGTGTTGGACTTTGGAGGGTTAGATTTCCTATTCCTACTCCAGTTAACGCAATAGTAGGGAAAGTGTTGGACTTTGGAGGAGATAGATTTACTATTCCTACTATAGTCAGTGCAACAGCAGGGAAAGCATTGGACTTTGGAGGTGTTTATTTTACTATTTTAACTCCAGTCTAAGCAAAGTAGGGAAAACACTGGACTTCGAAGGGGTGAAATATATTATTCTCACTCTAGTCTAAACAACAGTAGGGAAAGTGTTGGACTTCAGGGGTCGTATTATACAAGTGCCCCAGGGGTGCAACGGGCGTTTGCACCCGTTTTGTGTGCCCCCCGGGCACTTTGGTATTACATAAGGGGCCGCAGGCGCTTGTGCGGCCCCTTCTGTAATACCGATAGTGCTGCTGCACATAAAGCACCAGCGCTATCTTCAGAGGGTGTTCCCTCATTTGCATATGGGGGCATACCCCATGCACATGAGGGAATCCCTTTGCCTCTGCGCCCGTGTTGTATTATAGATGCAGGCGCAGAGGCAAAGAAGTTCTCAGGAGGCACACCGACAGTGCGCCACCTAGGTGGTGCACTGTCAGTGCACCCCTGATTGCAGCCCTCTGAAGGGGGGGAAGGGGGTCCAATGGACCTCCCCAGACATCCCCTTGCAGGTGGGTGCAGTCACTGATTGCACCCACCTGCAAGGGGATCGCTAATCCCCCTTCAAAGTGCAGGCGGGTTGCCGCCTGCACAGTGAAAACAGGGAGCGGCTTCCAAGCAGCCACTCTGTTTTTCAGGGAAAGCGTAGGATTTCAGAGGGGTTAAATTTAATATTCAGACTCCGAACAGCTCAACAGTAGGGAAAGTGTTGGACTTCAAAGTGGTAAAATTAACTATTTCCACTCCAGTCTGTGCAACAGTAAGGAAAGCATTGGACTTTGGATGGGTTAAATTTGTTATTCCGACTCCAAACAGTGCAACAGTAGGGAAAGTGTTGGACTTCGAAGGGCTAAACTTTACTATTCCCACTCCAGCTCAAGCAAGAGTAGGGAAAGTACTTCACTTCAAATACATTACATATTTGAGTAATCCCATGACTGTAAAATAAATATAAACTCTTAATATAACAAATATTAATTAATATCAAATATATTAGCATGTGTGTATTTATATATATATATATATTCACTGAAAAAACCATAGGTTTTAGGGACAGTTATAGTTAGTTGGACATTTCACTCGTACAAAACCCGTGAAATTCCCCCGTTATAGTTAGTTCAGCTAACTATAACTCGCGCCTCGCAATGCACTGCTGATGACGTCACATATTACATCACTCATGACATGGTCAGTGACATCACTGATGACATCACTGATGACATCTCAAATGACATCACTGTTGACATCATGCAGTGACTGTGAGTTTCTGTAAAGTTTAAATATTTTTAATATATATAGGAAAAGACGTATTGAAGAATGAGTGGGTGTATAAGTGTCTGTATGGATGATTTAGTAGGTGGGTGACTGACTCTATAAGTGAGTGATTTAACGTATCTTACTGAATGCATGGGTTAGTGACTAAACTGGGTGAATGTCTGTATCCGTCTGTCTGTTGCTGTGTAAGTGGCTGCATGTGTTTGTGAATAGCTACATGAGTGTGTATATGAGTTATTGAATGGTTGTCTGAGTTTCTGTATGGGTGCCTGAGTGTTTGTGTGGGAGGGGTGTGTGCGACTCTGTGCATAGATGTGTGAGTGGGTGATTCACTGGGTGGATGGTTTCATCTGTGATAGACTGTATGGGTGGGTAAGTGTGTGTAAGAGTGTGTTAGTGAGTGAATGTATGTCCCAGTGGTACATGTGTGAGTAACTACATATGTGAAAGGCAGTATATATGTGTGTTGGAGTATATAAATAGCTATTAGCGAGAGTGAGTGATTGTGATAGTGGCTGTATGGATGAGTGTGTGCTTGTATCAGTGATTGTATAAGAGCGTAACAATGTGCTAGTATTTGTATGATTAAGTGAGCTGGTGTGTATATAACTGTATAGGTGAGTAAATGGCAGTGTGTTTAATTATTTGCATGACTGACTAGGTGTGTGAGTACCTCTATGGATGAGTGGCGGTGTTTGAGTGTCTATATAGGAGTAAGAGTGCATATGATAGTCCTGTACTGAGTGACCATAAGTATGAGTGACTGTACGGGTGAGTGATTGGATGTGTGTGTGTAGACCTAAGAATCAGTGAGTGGGTATGTAGTTATTGGTGTTGGAGTGTCTATGGTTTTGCGAATGGCAGTCTGTAATTTAGAGTGGGTGTATCAAAGGTTATATTAGGGTGTGAGGAGGTGCATCAGATTATCACGTGGATGATGTCATCAGTGATGTCATTTGAGATGTCATCAGCGATGTCATCAGTGATGTCACTGACCATGTCATGAGTGATGTAATATGTGACGTCATCAGCAGTGCATTGCGGGGCGCGAGTTATAGTTAGCTGAACTAACTATAACGGGGAATTTCACGGGTTTTGTACGAGTGAAATGTCCAACTAACTATAACTGTCCCTAAAACCTATGGTTTTTCAGTGAATTTCAAAGGTTTTTAAATGCTAATTTCTAACTATAACGTGTCTGAAACCTATGGTTTTTTCTGTGAATTTCAAAGGTTTTTAAATGCTAATTTCTAACTATAACGTGCCTGAAACCTATGGTTTTTTCAGTGAATATATATATATATATATATATATATATATATATATATATATATATATATATATATATATATACCTAACATAACAAAAAACAACATGCAATGGCTGATGAACAAGTACAGTGGAGTACATGCGAAAGAGAAACGGGGAACAGGAAGTGACACAAGAACAATGCCAGGACCCAGAAATCTCAAAAATGACATTTAACAAGGTGTTTCATGCCATGGGTAAATAGAAAAACCACGAGGAACAGAGCACTGAGATTTAGATATTTTTCAAAGGAAATACAAAATGGGTGTGGTATGCAGCTTCCAAATAACAGTAATAATGAGTTCACTATGAAATATTAAAATGGTGAATAGAAATGATTATGTAAAATTGTCTCCACAATGGGAAATAAAAGCAACTGACATATTTAGGAAGTGCCACTAACATCACGAGTAAACAATGACTATCTCAAGATGTCCTTGAAAACAAGCTGAGCAGTGTCAGAAACTCAGCATGGGTATTTGAGGGTCAGATTAATAAAATAAAAATACGTCATGCCAAGGTTATTATTTCAAAATGCGTGTGAATCAGGCAAGATTTCTTGTACATTAAACTTGAACATTCACTAATTTATTAATTGGCATCTCTTCGCTAGCCATAGGGGAACTAGAGATTTCTGTTACAGAGGAGGGGTTTGCTTTCCTAACACATGCGTTTATATTTCTGCAGATGAACACAGTTTTAAACAAGCAGTATCTAATCTTCGAAACGGGGGCAGTATTGAAAAGGAGGCCGTACAAAATACACCTTTTCGGATTTTTATTACTATGTGAGAAAATACTTAAATATCGAGCTTATAGGCACAATGGCCTTCGCCAAACAAGCACTCACAAGTCAAATGGAAAAAAACGGAAGTGAAATTCTATACATCATTTGAAGTTTCTATATGGATTAATCATTTTACTTGCATGAAAACCATGCTGTTCTACCTGAAATCTTGGATACACCGGGACAGTCTCGAAACAGCAAGACTTTTTTCAATAATAAAAAATCCTCTCCTTCAGAGAATGAAAATGCAAATATAACCTCTCTCAAGAGGAACTTTAAAAATATCTTACTCCAAGGCACTGTCCGAAGTTATAGGGGGATGAGAAATCTAGACAAGATGCTGCAGGTCACTCAGTACTTCTGGCCTTTGCATTGGATCAAGATAGTACTAACAAGGATACATGCAGCTCCAAAACAGATATCTTTTAATAAATGAGAATGCTCATCGTCTCTCCAAAAACAAGAGATCCAGGGCAATTAAACTGGAAGAGATTATCTCCAACACACTCTGGTCATGATATATACAGAATATATCCAAAATGCTCATTAATATACTACTGTAATGTTAAAATGAAAAGTCTCAAAAGTGCAGCTGATGACAAGAAGCTCAGGGGTATATTTCATTCATTAATCTTTATTTTGGTTTGCAAAAACCATAAAAGATACATAATAACAATTCATACATATTGATTAGTAAAACACAGTTGAAAATACAAAACATTCCATTGGTGCCGCCTTAAACAAATGCAGTTGCTAAAATAATTACATTTAGAATTTAAAAAAGAGCGATCGATATATCAAATAAAATATGGTGAAAAATGCTAAGCTTACAGGCCAATATAGTTAAATCATTGAGGAGAATATAAAAGCCAGGTCGGGTTAGGAAGATGCAAGTACTGGAAGGGTACATATGAGTGAATGAATAAAGCTTTCTCTCATAGAATCTAAACAGCGACAAAAGTGCAAGTGCTTTAAAAGTGCTTATAAGCGACCTTGAGCAGCACGTAGCATACAGTCCAGTATAATTAAAACAATGAAGAAAATATAAAATCCAGGTTGGGTTAGGAAGATGCAAATACTAGAAGAGTACATATAAATGGATGGAACTTTCTCTCACAGAATCTGAACAGCGAAAAAAGTGCAAGTGCTTAAAAAGTGCTTATAAGCAACCTTGAGCAGCACGAAGCAAACAAGCAATACGTACTGCCTGCTCTCTATACAGTTCTAAAGTGCAGATGCAGGAAGGTGCATATTAAAAATTCAGATAACACATAAAATTCAAATCATTAAAATTTCAAACCTTTTTTTCTCTTAGTATTCCCACAGCGAACAAATATCTGCTAACACTAAAAACAATTTTCTGGGAAGTGTCAGTTTTTAGTATTTTTTTCGCCTCAAAAAAAGACCTTGTTCCCAAATTCCGACAGATGGGTTTGATCCATTTTTTCCTTGGCATGTCATACGCTGGGCCAAAAAATAATAAGTGTAAATCATTTTCTTGTACATTGGATTGACATAGTACACAACAATCCTCATTATTCACACCTGTACTTCGACCCCATTTCGCTGTGTTTGAATTGATTTGCAAAACACCATAGCGAAATGTCATGTACAAAGATTTCGCTAACTGGGGCTGCACTTCATCCAGATATTGCTCAAAAACCGGAGTTGGTTTCGTAATATCTGGGCTATGGGAAACACTACTTTGTATGTACACCCAAAAAGCAGTTTTAAAAGTTTTTTTGGAGGCTGATGTCAATAGGGTAGGTGCTTCCCAGAAATGCTTCAACCCAAGTTTACTAAACCATGGGGCATATTCTCAAGAACGTGTGATAACCACCGCAAGTGTAGCTTAACGCAACCCTTCACATCGCAGTCTATCGTGGGAAAACAACTCCGTGTTAACGTGGTATTCACAACACGGCGGTACCATGCGAGAGTCACACGACAACCCATCAAAGGAACACGTTAAAAACAACACGGCGCCGCAAAAACGCGAAACCCCAACGCGAAAATAGTAGTGATGACGCCAATCGCGATACAAAAATGTACGAAAACCAGCCACAGGCCTGCAATTCCCACGCGTCATGCTGGAAAATGCACTATAACAGTAGAAAAAAAACATACCAACAAAAGCCAAACAACAGCGAAGCACAATGGAGGCATCCGGAGCAAGTACAGAGGACAACCAGAACCCCACAAGCCCCCCGGAGGAACAGCCAGGGACCTCGGGGTCAGGGAAGGCCAAGGACAAGAAGAGTAGGAAGAAGCGGTTCAGTCCTCAGGAAAACAGGATCCTGATAACGGAGGTGATAGAACACCATCAACCACTGTTCGTCACCTCCACTGTGTCACTGGCAACTAAAAATGGAATATGGCAGACCATCGTGGTCAAGGTGAATGCAGTCGGAGTGCCGGAGAGGACAATGGACGAGGTCAAGAGGTGCTGGAATGATGTGAAGCGCAAAACCAAGCTGAAACTCGCAAACAACCGGAAGGCAGCAATGCAGACTGGAGGTGGGAGTCCAGCGCCACAGGAGGAGCTGGACGAGATGGAGGAAACGGTGTCCACAGTCATCAGTGGGGAGACGGTGGCAGGAGTTGGGGGACCGGACACTGCTCAACATGACCGGACACAACAGCAACAGGGTGAGTAACCACCAGGTACTGGGGGACGGGGGAGATGGGCACAATGGCACACATGCACAATGAAGCATAGCACATCTGCGGACAAACCATGCCCCAGACCCACAACTCCCACCAAGAGACCAATGCACACAGGTATGCAACATCTCAGCACTGCATAAGCACAGAACCCAGAGGCACACCTCATGAAAGGGATAAGGGCAGCTAAATCAGAGCTGCAGGGGTGACTCCCCCAAAATGCGGCACACACACATTACAAGCAGAGCACATCAACATTGACAACGATGTGGTACAAACCGCAACACGTCCACAACAGAACAGAGGACACAACTGGTGCTGCATGTGCGTAGAAACTGGCCAATCACATTTGGCACTGCAGGGAAATGTGAGTTGACAATGTACAAGTACAAACACACATCCGTGATTGTTAGACTTGGCATCTTTTGGCGTGTTTCCCCTGACTTTTTGCTTTCTGACCTCCCGGTTTTGACTCTGTTTTTGCTGGTGTAATGATTCTGCGCACTTTCCTCACTGCGGTCCAGTGGGAAAGTGCAAGTGCTCCTGTATAAAATGCGTTATGGATTGGTGTTTCCATGATTGGCCTATTTGGTTTATGTGTCAGTCCCTTGTAAAGTGCACTGCGAGTGCCAGGGCCTATAGACCAAATGCTGTTGGTGGGCTGCAGCACTGGATTGTGCCACCCACGCAAACAGCCCGTAAAGTGTAACTCGGGCCTGCCACCGCAGAGCCTGTGCGCAGCCTGGGGCTGCCATGACGACTTGGCAAGTGCACACACTTGCAAGTCCCTAAACCTTCCCTTTGCTACATGTTAGTCACCCCTAAGGTAGGCCCAAGGTACCCCTGTGGGCAGGGTGCGTTGTACGCGAAAGGTAGGACATGCCCGGGTGTGTGTGGCATGTCCTAATAGTGAATCACAGCCTAGTTCGTTTTCACTATTGCAAGGCTACCTGTTCCCCCTAGGCCAGAACGGGCAGTTTTGATTATTACAGCTTATAATCCTAACTGACCCCGGGAACATGGTAGGAAGTCGAGTTTAGTATGCCTGGACTCAGAATGATAAAATGCAGCTTTTAGTGAAGTTGGTTTTAACATTCTGTGTTTGAAAATACCACTTTTAGAAAGTGGGTATTTTCTTGTCTAACCATCCAAGCCTGCCTCTGCGAGGTTGTGTATTCCTTGTCTGGAGTGTGAGTGACAGGGGCTGGGGGATGCCAGGAGACAGGGTGAGTCAGCACAGGGCTGAATAGCAAGATCTACATGTAGATGGGTGGGAGGGGTCGCACCTGGGCCCTGAATAGGACAGTGCCTTCCCTCCACAATGCTGGCTCCACCTCCTGTGGTGCGTCTGATGTCCCTGGCCTACTCACTGAAAGAAGGGACGGAGACTTGTCAACAAAGTGCTCCAGAACTGGTTTGGACTAGGCAAAGGCCTCTCTGCCTTCAGAGAACAAAGGAATTTGGGATATAAATATTGGGGCCCTGACCCCATGAATTTAGATCTCGCTGGAATCAAGGAACCTGCCAAGACGAAGAGCTGGAAGAGCTGCCAGGAGGAGTACTGCCCCTTTGCTGTGTTGTTGCTTTGTTGGGTTGGCCTGCAGCTGCTGCTTCTGCCTTGGGCAGTGAAAGGACTGGACTGAACTTTCTACAAACTTGTGCTGAGTATCTCCAAGGGCCTGAAACCGAGCTGGCCTCCTGTTAAGAAGTCTCAGGGACTATAAAGACACAAGCCTCTGGGTACCGCTTCTGGAACGCTGTTTCAGTTGCCACAGAGGAAGGGAACCGCAACCGACTCCGTCAACCGAATCCATCCCTGGCCGGTGACCTGTTTGCACCGCAGACCGCATCGCCCCGCTTCGCATCGCAACCCTGGTCTCACCGTGGGCGACGTCCGACGCCGCCAACATCGAGCCGCTGCTTGCACCGTGACCTGTGGGCACCGCAGTTCGCATCGCATCGCTTCACTGAACCAACCGGACCCGACCAACGCGGTCGCTGCAACTGGCTCAAGAGTCGAGACCGCACCGCATTTGGATCACCGCTCGCACGTCTGCGACGCACCGCTCTGACTCGCACCGCTGTCCGACGCCAGCTCCCGCACTCCGGCTAGGTCGCCTGCATCGCAACCTGTCAGCACCGCATCGAGCATCGTCTCACCCTGCATCGCACGCCTTGGACTCACCGACTCCGTCTGCACGACGCTCATCGAGCCGCTGCCTGCACCGCATCGAGGGACATCGCACCTTGCATCGATCCGTCTTGCACCGCGACGAACGCCGACCGGCTCGTACACTCCGTACCAGCCACCACGAGAAAGGTACTGTAACCGAGTCTGTTCATGACTCTGCTGGCCCGTATAGACGCGGTCGGCTGGAACTGTTAGACTCTGGGGTTTTCAGCATCGCGGTAGGCTCGGACGGAGCTACCGACTCGTACGAACTTTGCTTTTGTGCTATTCCTGCAAAGAAGAAGTTACCGTATCAAGTATTCATTCGTAAAGTATAGTATTGTGGATTTTTGTCGTAATTGGTCTTGTCTTGAGTATATAAAATATTGGTTATTTTTCTAAACTGGTGTGGTGTCCGTTTGTAGTGCTTACACTGTATTACTGTTGGTTATGTGCAAATGCTTTTCACACTGCCTCTGAATTAAGCCTGACTGCTCGTGCCAAGCTACCACGAGGGTGAGCAGGGGTTACTTCACGAGTGTAACACCCTTACCCTGACTAGGAAGAAGGGTCCCTACTTGGACAAAGGTGCAAGCCCTTGCCAACTAGAGATCCCATTTCTAACATTGGTTGTCAGCGGTGAGGATAGGACGTGTGTTTGCACTTGACTTACAGTGATTGGTGTGCACTACTACCATATCGCAGACCATTACGTACCACATACTGGTTCTTTTTCTTTTGGCCTATTTTTGATCTTGCCAGTTTTCAACTCACTACTTTCATCATGCCTGAATCAACTGCATCATCCGTTGCATCTCTGGAAGTTATCTTTGAGGAGGATAGGTTGGAATCCTACGCCGTAAAGGAGCTACGAGCGATTTGTAAAAACCTGAAAGTCCAAATTAAAGGCCTCACAAGGAAGGAGGAGCTACAGAAGGCGCTGAGGGCCTGGGTAGCAGCCAGACATGCCAGTGGGCAGCCTGGTAATCTCAGTGAGGAGGTGGAGGAGCCTATTTCCAGGGTGGATGTGCTTTTGGGTAGGGGGAACCCGCCAGGTCAGGCAGCAGCAGTCTGTCCCCAGAGGAGCTGGAGGACAGGCGGGAGGCAAGGCAGTTTGAGCTGCAGAAGCTCAGGCTGGAGAGTGAGCGGGAGGAGAAGAGATTGGCCATAGAGGAGAGGAAGATGCTCTTAGAGCATGAGAGAGAACTGAAGGAGCTAGAACTTAGGAGTAAGTCAGGCTCAGATGGTGGCAGCAATTCGTCCAGAAAGGCAGACAGGATTGTGCACATTCCCAAGAACGTAGGCAAGGAGTTCAAGAAGGGGGATGACATACAAAGGTGGTTTCAGGGTTATGAGGCAGCCATACACATGAATGGGGTCCCTGAGGAGAATTGGGGAGCAGGACTGTGGCCACTTTTCCCTGAAGAAGCAAGGGATGCTCTGATAGCTTTGGGTAAGGGGTATCACCTCACCTATGCTGACATGAAGGATGCCCTTCTCACGAAGTATGGTCTTACTCCTGAAAAGTACAGGGATCAGTTCAGGTCCAGTAAGAAGTCTGATGCCAACACTTGGTTGGAATGTGTGGATATGTTCTGCAGGTCTCTGGATGGTTGGGTGAAGGGCAGTAGTGTAACCGATTTTCAGGGGCTCTACAACTTGATTGCATGGGAGCACTTGTCTAGTCTTTGTTTTGCAGATCTGCGCCAGCACCTAGTTGATAGTAAGCTAACTGACCCCAGGAAGCTTGCTATGGAAGCGGACCGCTGGGTGAGTACCAGGGTCCACAAGAAAGCGTTTGGGGGAGACTCAGCCAAAGGTGGGCAGGGTCCCCAGCAGAAAGGTGGCGGGACAAGGGTAAAGCACAGGAGTTCTCAAAAGGGCCCCAAACTAGTACCCAGGGTAAAGGTTCCCAGCCCCCCGGTGATAAGAAGAAAGGGGTCTCCACAGGGAAGCCTGTTGAGACCAGCCCCCGCAAGTGTTATGCATGTGACCAGGTAGGTCACTTTAAGGGGGACCCCAAGTGCCCGAAGGGGACACAGCCACCCACTGGTGGACAGTCCAAAGTGTTGGCTAGTGTAGCGCTCGGGGAGGAGGGGTGCCCACAGGAGGGTGGGGATCCCGCAGAAATGACCCTTGTCTCACTAGGGGACAGTGAGATGGTCCCAGGAAACCAGGTGCCCCCTAACACAAAGAAATATAGCACCTGGGTGACCATTAATGGGAACAGGGTAGAGGCTCTCAGAGACACTGGAGCCAGTGTGACCTCAGTCCGGTGTCACCTGGTGTCTGAGAAGCAAGTAGTCCCAGGAGCATTCCACCAAGTAGTTGCTGTAGACAACTCAGAGCGCCAATGTATGGTGGCGCAGGTTCCTTTTGAATGGGGGGGGTCGCAGGTCCCTTGAGGGTGGTTGTGAGCCCTACCATGCCTGTAGATTGTCTGCTAGGAAACGACCTGGAGCAGTCCTTATGGAAGGAGGTTCAGCTCAGGTCTCACTTGGAGATGCTTGGGTTGCCAGAGTGGGCTTGCGTGTCTACTCGGTCAATGGCAGCCAGAAAGGGTGATCAAGAGGACTTGGAGCCTGAAACAGTGGCCCAAGTCCCTGCCAAGAGAAAGGGCAGGGGGCGCGGGAAACCGGCCCCCGAAGTTCCCACAGACCGGGAAGAGGCGGACCTCGAGGGGACGCCCGGTGCCTACAGGGGAGCAGGTAGCCGAACTGGGAGACATCTCTGAGCTGACCCATTGGCAGCAAGAAGGGGGTCCCACCAGGGAGGAGTTCTGCAGGGAGCAGAACGAGTGCCCTACTCTGGAGGGTCTGCGGTGGCAGGCTGCAGACCAGGCAGCTGGTAATCAGTCCGGGTCACATCTGATCTACTGGGAGAGTGGTCTCCTATACAGTGAGCCTAAGGTTGCTGAGCCTGGGTCAGCCCGTGTGCTGGTGGTACCCCAGCGCTTCAGGACCTTCCTACTGGGTCTGGCTCATGACGTGCCTTTGGCAGGACATTTGGGGCAGGACAAGACCTTTGACAGGCTTGTCACCCACTTCTTTTGGCCCCAAATGCGAAGGCAGTCAGATGCACACTGTAGGTCTTGCCAAACTTGCCAGGCAAGTGGTAAGAGTGGGAGGAAGGTCAAAGCTCCTCTCCAACCTTTTCCTGTTGTTGGAACACCCTTTGAAAGGGTAGGGATGGATATTGTGGGGCCACTGGATCCCAAGACAGCCATGGGCAACAGGTACATCCTGGTCTTGGTGGACCATGCCACCCGGTACCCGGAGGCAATCCCTCTCAGGACAACGACGGCGCCAGTGGTGGGCCGGGCGTTAATGGGGATCTTTTCCCGTGTGGGATTCCCCAGAGAGGTGGTTTCTGATAGGGGGACCAATTTCATATCCAAGTATATGACATCCCTGTGGAAGGGGTGTGGTGTAACCTACAAGTTCACCACTCCTTACCACCCACAAGGAAACGGTCTGGTGGAGAGATTCAACCAGACCTTGAAAGGCATGATCAAGGGTCTAACAGAACCCATGAGGCGTAAGTGGGACGTCCTCTTGCCATGCCTACTCTTTGCATACAGGGAGGTGCCTCAGAAGTCTCTTGGGTACAGCCCCTTTGAGCTCCTGTATGGCCACCCTGTCAGAGGACCTCTGAGTTTGGTAAAGGAAGGCTGGGAGGCAGCTCCCAGGAAAACTCCCCAGGATGTATTTAGCTACATGCTGGCCTTTAGAAACCAAACTGCCCGCTTCAGGAAACTCGCTCAGGCGAACCTAGAAGCAAGCCAGGAAGAAATGAAGAGATGGTATGACCAGAATGCCACTCTGGTCGAATTTCAACCTGGGCAAAAAGTGTGGGTCATGGCCCCAGTGGCACCTTGTGCCTTGCAGGACAAGTGGACTGGGCCATATGAGGTAAAGGAGCGCAAAAGTGACGTCACCTACCTGGTGGATTTGCAGGCTCCCAGGAACCCTTTGAGGGTCCTTCACGTGAACCGCCTCAAGCCCCACTTCGAGAGGTCCGAAGTGAGTATGCTCTTGGCGACAGATGATGGGGTGGAAGAGGAGAGTGAGCCTCTCCCTGACCTCCTGTCTACCAAGGAGCATGATGGGTCAGTAGAGGGTGTGATCCTCTCCCCTACTCTGACTCAGGAGCAGCAGGGGGACTGTCGCCAGTTGTTGGGACAGTTCGCCCCACTGTTCTCTCTGACCCCCGGTGTTACTCACTGGTGTACCCATGACGTGGACACTGGTGACAGCCCTCCTGTGAAGCACAAGATTTACAGGTTGACTGACCGGGTTAGAGCCAGCATCAAGGAGGAGGTCTCTAAGATGTTGGCGTTAGGGGTGATTGAGCCCTCCCACAGTCCTTGGGCCAGCCCAGTGGTCTTGGTCCCAAAGGCTGCGGCGCCCGGTGCCACTCCAGAACTCCGGTTTTGTGTGGACTACCGTGGGCTCAATGCCGTCACCAGGACTGACGCGCACCCCATCCCCAGAGCTGATGAGCTCATTGATCGGTTGGGAGCTGCCCGGTTCCTCAGCACGTTTGATTTGACGTCTGGGTACTGGCAGATTGCCTTAACCGATGGGGCCAAGGAGAGATCAGCGTTCTCAACCCCAGAAGGTCATTACCAATTCCGGGTGATGCCCTTTGGGTTGAAGAATGCCCCTGCCACCTTTCAGAGGTTGGTCAATCAGGTGTTGGCTGGGCTGGAGGATTTCAGTGCCGCCTACCTGGATGACATTGCTGTGTTCAGTTCCAGCTGGGAAGAACATTTACAGCACCTTGAGAAAGTGTTGAGGGCTCTGCAAGGTGCAGGCCTCACGATCAAGGCCAGTAAGTGCCAGATCGGGCAGGGTTCTGTGGTGTACTTGGGACACCAGGTAGGAAGCGGCCAGGTGGCGCCCCTACAACCCAAGATTGACACCATTCTGGCTTGGGAACCCCCAAGACCCAGACCGAGGTGAGAGCCTTCTTAGGTCTCACCGGTTACTATAGGAGATTTGTTAAGGGCTATGGCACCATCGTTGCCCCCTTAACAGAGCTGACCTCTAAGAGGCAGCCCAGGAAAGTGATCTGGACTGAGTCCTGCCAGAAAGCTTTTGATGCCCTGAAGGCAGCCATGTGCACGGCGCCCGTGCTCAAGGCACCTGACTTCTCCAAAGAATTTGTCGTGCAGACTGACGCTTCAGAGCATGGTGTGGGAGCGGTGCTCTCACAACTGAACGAAGAGGGCCTGGATCAGCCTGTAGTCTTCCTTAGCAGGAGACTACTTCCCAGGGAACAGAGGTGGAGTGCCATAGAAAGGGAAGCTTTTGCTGTGGTCTGGGCGCTGAAGAAGTTGAGACCATACCTGTTTGGGACTCACTTCCGGGTTCAGACAGACCACAGGCCCCTCAGATGGTTGATGCAAATGAGGGGTGAGAATCCAAAACTGCTGAGGTGGTCCATCTCCCTACAGGGAATGGACTTTACGGTGGAGCACCGTCCTGGTACAGAACATGCCAACGCAGATGGTCTGTCCAGGTTCTTCCGCCTTAGTGAGGAGAACTCCAATGGGGTTGGGTAGTTCTCCCTACTTTCAGCTGGAGGGGACATGTGTTAGACTTGGCATCTTTTGGCGTGTTTCCCCTGACTTTTTGCTTTCTGACCTCCCGGTTTTGACTCTGTTTTTGCTGGTGTAATGATTCTGCGCACTTTCCTCACTGCGGTCCAGTGGGAAAGTGCAAGTGCTCCTGTATAAAATGCGTTATGGATTGGTGTTTCCATGATTGGCCTATTTGGTTTATGTGTCAGTCCCTTGTAAAGTGCACTGCGAGTGCCAGGGCCTATAGACCAAATGCTGTTGGTGGGCTGCAGCACTGGATTGTGCCACCCACGCAAACAGCCCGTAAAGTGTAACTCGGGCCTGCCACCGCAGAGCCTGTGCGCAGCCTGGGGCTGCCATGACGACTTGGCAAGTGCACACACTTGCAAGTCCCTAAACCTTCCCTTTGCTACATGTTAGTCACCCCTAAGGTAGGCCCAAGGTACCCCTGTGGGCAGGGTGCGTTGTACGCGAAAGGTAGGACATGCCCGGGTGTGTGTGGCATGTCCTAATAGTGAATCACAGCCTAGTTCGTTTTTCACTATTGCAAGGCTACCTGTTCCCCCTAGGCCAGAACGGGCAGTTTTGATTATTACAGCTTATAATCCTAACTGACCCGGGAACATGGTAGGAAGTCGAGTTTAGTATGCCTGGACTCAGAACGATAAAATGCAGCTTTTAGTGAAGTTGGTTTTAACATTCTGTGTTTGAAAATACCACTTTTAGAAAGTGGGTATTTTCTTGTCTAACCATCCAAGCCTGCCTCTGCGAGGTTGTGTATTCCTTGTCTGGAGTGTGAGTGACAGGGACTGGGGGATGCCAGGAGACAGGGTGAGTCAGCACAGGGCTGAATAGCAAGATCTACATGTAGATGGGTGGGAGGGGTCGCACCTGGGCCCTGAATAGGACAGTGCCTTCCCTCCACAATGCTGGCTCCACCTCCTGTGGTGCGTCTGATGTCCCTGGCCTACTCACTGAAAGAAGGGACGGAGACTTGTCAACAAAGTGCTCCAGAACTGGTTTGGACTAGGCAAAGGCCTCTCTGCCTTCAGAGAACAAAGGAATTTGGGATATAAATATTGGGGCCCTGTCCCCATGAATTTAGATCTCGCTGGAATCAAGGAACCTGCCAAGACGAAGAGCTGGAAGAGCTGCCAGGAGGAGTACTGCCCCTTTGCTGTGTTGTTGCTTTGTTGGGTTGGCCTGCAGCTGCTGCTTCTGCCTTGGGCAGTGAAAGGACTGGACTGAACTTTCTACAAACTTGTGCTGAGTATCTCCAAGGGCCTGAAACCGAGCTGGCCTCCTGTTAAGAAGTCTCAGGGACTACAAAGACTTCACAAGCCTCTGGGTACCGCTTCTGGAACGCTGTTTCAGTTGCCACAGAGGAAGGGAACCGCAACCGACTCCGTCAACCGAATCCATCCCTGGCCGGTGACCTGTTTGCACCGCAGACCGCATCGCCCCGCTTCACATCGCAACCCTGGTCTCACCGTGGCGACGTCCGACGCCGCCAACATCGAGCCGCTGCTTGCACCGTGACCTGTGGGCACCGCAGTTCGCATCGCATCGCTTCACTGAACCAACCGGACCCGACCGACGCGGTCGCTGCAACTGGCTCAAGAGTCGAGACCGCACCGCATTTGGGGCACCGCTCGCACGTCTGTGACGCACCGCTCCGACTCGCACCGCTGTCCGACGCCAGCTCCCGCACTCCGGCTAGGTCGCCTGCATCGCAACCTGTCAGCACCGCATCGAGCATCGTCTCACCCTGCATCGCACGCCTTGGACTCACCGACTCCGTCTGCACGACGCTCATCGAGCCGCTGCCTGCACCGCATCGAGGGACACCGCACCTTGCATCGCTCCGTCTTGCACCGCAACCGCGACGAACGCCGACCGGCTCGTACACTCCGTACCAGCCACCACGAGAAAGGTACTGTAACCGAGTCTGTTCATGACTCTGCTGGCCCGTATCGACGCGGTCGGCTGGAACTGTTAGACTCTGGGGTTTTCAGCATCGCGGTAGGCTCGGACGGAGCTACCGACTCGTACGAACTTTGCTTTTGTGCTATTCCTGCAAAGAAGAAGTTACTGTATCAAGTATTCATTCGTAAAGTATAGTATTGTGGATTTTTGTCGTAATTGGTCTTGTCTTGAGTACATAAAATATTGGTTATTTTTCTAAACTGGTGTGGTGTCCGTTTGTAGTGCTTACACTGTATTACTGTTGGTTATGTGCAAATGCTTTACACACTGCCTCTGAATTAAGCCTGACTGCTCGTGCCAAGCTACCACGAGGGTGAGCAGGGGTTACTTCACGAGTGTAACACCCTTACCCTGACTAGGAAGAAGGGTCCCTACTTGGACAAAGGTGCAAGCCCTTGCCAACTAGAGATCCCATTTCTAACAGTGATGTAGTCAGAATGTCCACTGTCCCGTATCAAATAGGCAGCTCCCCCCAAACAGTCACAATGTACACTGTCATGCAGTCTGAATGTAAACATGTACAATGCGTCAACATACATGTGAACACGATGTTAAACTGCATCTCCCCTTCACATTGCAGGGGAAATCCAACACCTCCTGCAGAGCAGTCCGAACCTCTCTTCTCTGATGACGAAGAGGACCACCACACCTTCGACTCCGACGCCCTCCAACAGCTCGTGGAGAGCCTCCGCAGCCCACTTCCAGGATCAGGGCAGCCCAGCTGCCACGAGGAGAACCCACCCCCTGTACAGCACACACAGCAGGCAGCACCCACCACCACGGCTGCCTCCCAGGACCCCCACGACGAACACATGGCCTTCCAACGCTGTGTGTTGGGGTGCCAGGAGAAGCTGACTGAACAGGTGCAGGTGGGGCTCGACCGCATGGCAGCCAAACTAGACGCCATATGTGGGTGTCTAAGTCCCATCAGGGACCACTCACAGTCCCTAACGGACACCCACAGTCCGCTCCATGCTCTCCAACGGACCATGGCTGACATCGCTAGAGTCCTGACTCTGCGACAAGAATGACTGTCTAGTCAGAGTGCCTCCAGGGATCTCGCCCGGGAGTTGGGACACATGCGGAGGATCATGGAGAACATGGAGCAGACGCAGGTGGAAAGAGCGGCTGCCACAGCTGCACACCAGTGAGAGGTAGCTGGGTCCCTCAATGCCCTGAAGACCCTCCTCATGGCATTGCTGCCACAAGGCGTGGCGCTGATGCATGCTGCTGCTACCACCCCATCCACATCTCCGGCCCCTGATGTGTCAGTGCCACACAGTGCTAGAGACAGAACACCACCACCCACATGTGAGGCACATGCAACAGCAGAGGACGAAGATGCGGATGAATCTGCCATCGTGGTCAGGAGGATGCAGTAGCATTCATCTCCGCCATGTGGCCTGTTTCTGCTTGGTTCTGCCCTCTGCATCATCACCTTCCACTGTCCCCCGATGCACTCTGCGACACTCACCTTGGACCTCGACATGGACTGCCATATTCTGTTTGGTCACCAATGACATAGCTCAGACTGCGGACTGAAGTCCTCCTCTCCTGATGTACCTGTCATTCCCTGAAGGACTCTGGCTGGCCCTCCACGGGCCGACAATGTGAAGTGGGGTTGGCATGGCCCTGTACTGCTCCAGCTGCAACACTCCCTTGAATGTGCAATAAACATTCATATTCACACAGATGTGTCATGTCTATGATCTTTCAAGTGTGGAAGTATGGATGAATGTAGGGTCAGTGATTCCCCCTTACGTCCATGTTGCCCATGTTGTGGGACTTTTGTCACAGGGTGACACATTGCCGATTGCGGTCCGGGGGGCGCCGACACTACAACAGATACACATCCATTAGTCACTTCCTTGTCCAGCCCAGGACGGAACCACGCCCAGAGCCACGGGGTCATTGTTCACACCCTTACGCAGACTGGCATACGCCAGGACAGCCCACTCCAGTTACGCACACAGGGGGGGGGCGACAACGATACATGTCCCAGGTCTTCACTGTTGGGATCTGCAGCTCACAGGTCTAGTTGTCAGCATGCCACAGCCACTCCCTCACGACTGGTGTACACCCACACTACACCCATCCAGCACAGGCGTCACAGGACATGTGACCCTGCCAATAAAAAGGGCCTGGCGCATGTGCTGGACGCCATTTCCACTCTCTAACTGGGTGTCTCCGTGTAGTTCTCATGTATGCATGAGGAACTAGGGCCCTGCCACCTCAGATTGCCCAGTGCCGGGGGTGACATGATGGCGTCCGCACCACGGGACTCAATCATTAGGGGTCCATGGCTAGCGGGGCACAGACTTGGTGGCACCAGATACACTGCGGCAGGCACAGGCACACCGCCACGGGACGGTGTCTTGCGGTGCAGTGAGATAGGGGCACCTAAAGTGCTGAGCGGGTGTGCAGCCTGCGATGATGCCGTGTGTACTGATGTGGTCTCTGCCATTGCGAAATCAAGACCCAGAATCATGTGTGTGACCTGGTGGCCCGCGGTGCGGGGCTTTATGATGTGGAGGGTGCCATGGTCGCGGGCCCCGGGCTTGGAGATCCCTCCGGAACGTGGTGGGCCCTCTTGGAGACACGCAGGTGGCAGCAGGTGAGCAGTGAGGCCTAGGTCCCCAGTGTCGGCACTCTCTCACCCTCTCTCCCTCTCTTTCTCTCTCTCCCTCTCTTTCTCTCTCCCTCTCTTTCTCTCTCCCTCTCTCTTTCGCTCTCTCTCTGTACTTTGATGGGCGCATGGCACACCTTCTGATCCACATTTCTGTTTTGCAGGCTGTAACTTACAGAATGTCCTGAAACGACCCGCCATGCCTCTTCAGAATTGTTTTTTTTTGGTTTATTCTGTAATAAACGTATAGTTTGGATATTATGAAATGGATGTATGATTTCCTTTTTCTGGCCACACATGTATGTTGGGTGTTGTGATTGTGCGACTTCAGGCGATTTGTTTGGTTCATGATTTTGTGGAGTTGATGTGCAATATCTTTGTCCAAAGGGGGGTGTGTGGGGGTGCCCGGGGTAGGGCCCCGGGGGGATGGGAGGGCCTGGGGGTGGTGGCGGTGGGTGTTGTTGACCTATTGGGGCTCCGGGCTGCATGATCAGTTGCTCCAGGGCATCTGTTGTTCTTCATTTGTGGCTATGGGCTGTGCTCCCTTGTCTGGTGCCGGTTGTCATCCGACTTTACACCAGGTAGGAGCAGGTGTTAGTTTCCTGTTGCTAACGCGCCTTTGCGCATGTTTTGTGATCTTATCGCCGATCTGGCTGGTCGTTGAGAATGTTGTGGAGTGGTGTTGTTGCGGCTTTTTGCATGGGAACGCCTACTCTGCATATCATTAGCGTTAGTTGCCGGGGTCATCTGTGGCGATGTTTTTTGCAACTGCTATCGCAGGTAAACTGGTGTTATGGGCTGTTAGCACCAGCTTCGGAATGGGGCGATAAATTTATCGCGGATTTGGCTGCGATAAAGTGCCGATAACTCGGCGATGAGTCCTTGAGAATATGCCCCCATAAGTGCACATGCTTGACCCACTGAAGGCTAGTACCTTGGTCAATCCTTAGGATCTATTCTAGCCCTTCTTTATAACTTGCTAGTTCTGTTGTGGTCCACAATCGGACCCAGAACAACAATGGTCTCAGTGTAGCCTGATGGTCAATGCATTGTATGTTCAAATCCATAGCGATAGGAATAACAGGTGTGCGCACAGGGAGATGTAGCAACTTCCTAAAAAACTTATTTTCTTACTCCGCAAAAGTATTCCTACAAGTAGGGCCCCATAATTCCGCACCATAAAGGGATGCGGATTGTGCCCTGTATTTATACACTTCAAGTGCAGGGGACACTGCCTTAGTAATACTATTCGCATGTTTTTTTAGTATTGCTAAGGAATTTTGGAGCAAAGTGGTCTTGCTTTTTTCAGATGTGGGTACCAGGTTTTTTAGGGAACTCCAGAGCAAATCTCTGGGGATGGGCATTACAAAGGCGATTGATGTATGGCCCCCAAACAGCTTTATCATGCCTCAACAGGTCGCCTGGTATTTTGTCTGGGCCTGGGGCTTTCCCGGATTTTACTGCGTCGATTGCTGCTAAGGTGTCCTCTAAACTGAAAAACGAGGAGGTTATAGCGGGGATTTTTATATGACCTTGTTGGTTATTTATAGTATCGGTTACATTCCCTGAATACAGTTTAGAAAAGTGGGTGGCCCAGGTACCTGAGTCTAAGAAAAGGTCCTTATTACTTCTTCCTAATTTGTTACCTCTGGCTATCAATCGCCAAAAGCCTGCGTGATCCTTGGTTTTAGCTGCAGTAATCAATTCCGTCCAGACTCTGTCATCCCAGTTTTTCTTGGTTTGCACTAATAATCTTTTGTACTTGGACCTTTTATCTCTAAGTGTCTTGACATCGTTTGATTTGGCTGCCATAATGAGCTCACTCTTAGCTTTGCGGCACTCATTATTGTACCGCTGATTAGCTGAGTTATTAGTATCTGTCCCCCCCCTTCTCCCTGGGGATACTACTCAAGATAGGTTTTAATTTGCCTACCATTGTGTGGTGGATATGAACTATAGGGATCTCTGCAACAGGCAGTTCGATGTACGGGGAGATGACGTCTGAAAAGGTGTTATAAATCCTTGTCATAACCTCGTCTTTTCCCACTATTGATGGCCATTTCAAGGCTCTACGGTTGTTGCTAACTGTGGGTTCGGTTGGAGTTAAGTTATTGTCATTATCTCTCCAGTTCATGGGTTGAAAAAGGGAGCCTGCTAATGTTAAACACAGAGGATAATGATCACTATCATCTCTTATTTCGACTGTTAAATCATGGACATTTGGCCAATAGTTAATGGATACCAATACATAGTCGATACTGCTCTTACAACTTCCCCTGCTAAATGTAGGATCATTCGGGCTGTCAGACAGCAGTCGGCCATTGCAAGCCCTAAGTTCATGCTCTGAAACTAGTCGAATAAGTTGCGATACTGCAACTGTACAGGGCACTGCCGGGCTGCTATCCAGAGGAGGGATATTATTTGCAATGTCCTCCTCTTCAAAGATGCTTTCTAATCCTACTACCGGTTCAAATTTGCGGTTAAAATCTCCCCCCACAATTACTATTGCCCTCGGGTCAATTGTGCTTAAAAATGTATCTAGCTGGTCTATTGCTGGGGATTCCTTACTAGATGGACTTGGTCTATTATAGATATTTACTATATAGATATCAGTTTGATCATATGTTGAAATCTTTAACCCCAATATATCTTATGATGGAAGATCCAGCTGAGTTATATCAATACTTAGGGTGCTTTTTACCCAGATGACAAGGCCACCAGAGGGTCTACCTCTAGATGAGGAGATGGCATTAACGCTGAATGTTTTGTACCCAAGCTAGTAGGGAGTTTCCAGGGCCCAGGTTTCTTGCAGCAGACAGATTTCACTGTGATCAGTATATTCCTGTCATTCGGCATCCTTTAGATTTCTTTTCAGCCCTGCTATGTTCCATGATGTCAGCCGTATTTCTGGTTGCTGGGTTGGTACACTTGGCATATGTGGGTTATCAAGGACTTGATCTGTCCCTATTACACCCCGGACTTCTTGGACCTCGTGATGTTTATTAATGGAGTCAGAAGGGTATGTTTCAGCACGGAACCCGAGGGCTGAAATGCAATCAGAGCGGGATCAGTGTGTGACATGTCATTATCGGCTGAATAGACAATCAGTTCTCTATGATGGAGTGGGGTGTGGATTAGAGAATCTAGGTAAACCAGTCAATCCACATTATCTAGGGCTGTGTCTGAACCTGACCGGGTGGCAGGCCTTTTGTGGGCTTGGGGCAGAAACGTACCACTTGGATTGTATTTCATCTGTATACCAGTGGGGTGAAGGTGAGCATGTCCTTACTTCCAGAGCTATTAGATTATGCACCAAGTTCTCGTCCCTTAAGTGCAGCTCAATGGAATCCATTTGAGAAGAGCGCTGACTTAGCCTTAGCCTTTTTGCCCATAGTATATCTTCTCTGATAACCGATCTACACCCCCTAACCTTTCTAATCCAATGAATTGATTTGTTGATTACGGAGTTGTGATCTTCGTGTTTAACATGTAACGGGAATTTGGGCACATTTATCATGAAGATGCTCTTTGCCGGGCAATGGGTCAGCTCACGTGTATCACTAGGATAGCGCTTGTTACTGTCCTCAAATGTTGCATTTCTATCCACTTTTCTACCCCCTGATTCCTGAATCTTCGGGGTGAGGGGATTTATAGGGGGGTATGTGGGAATGGACATCAGTGGAATGATGTTATACGTAGGCTTACAAGAAGGACCCATAGAAAGATCTGGGATATATGTTATGGGTGACTCCCTGCCCAGGAGATGTTTAACCTGGTCTGCAAGGTCTAAAATTAGCGTTTTAAGTTAATTGACTTCAGCCCTAAGGTCATTGATGATCGCAATCATATCCGTCCCTACTGGTGTAGCCACTGCTAACTGAACCTCGTGTCTATTGAGAGGTGTGGTGCAGCGGCCAGGGCAGCTGACTTCGGAGCACAGGCTCACGGTTCGATCCCCGGCTCCAGCTCAGCTCAGCACCTTGTGACTCTGGGCAATAGCTCACTTAATTTCAATGACGGCCCCCAGCACCTTGAGACCTGTAAGGGTGAGTAGTTCGCGCTTTACAAATACGGATTACAAATATGGATTTACATTTATCTATGGTTAGTAAGTTCATGCTCCTCATGCTCCTCATGGATAGTACTTAAGCTTGGAGGACATGATACCATCTCTATTTCAACCACCCTCCCCACATTATTGTCAGTTAGGTCTAGTAAGGGAGAGAACCTATTGGTCAGGGGGATGTTGGTAGAATTGTTAGTGTTATCAATAACACCAGTGTCCACATCTGTTGGACTACTGTTGTCCATGACCGAGGAGGAGTTAAGAATCCCTGGTTCTACATCATAAGAAACCACTACAGGTTGCGTAACACTGCTATGACTGGGGGGCTTTTTCCTTGCACTCCTTGTGGTGCGTTTAGTAAAGATAGAGGGAATTCGTACAGCAAGTTTGGAATTTGAACTATGGGGAGGAGAAGTCTCAGCTAGAGGATGTGATTTACCTATGGGAGCTGGAATAGGTTCAGGAGCTAAAATACATTGGCACTCTTCCAATAGATCATCAATGCGATCTAACACACAGTTGTTAGCTGCTGATCTACGGGCAACTTTTGTTCTGCTAGCTTTCAGACTGGGCCCATCAGACTTCCCAGCCCCCTCACTTACAGTGGACTTCCTTTTCCCCATTCTGTCAGCAGTAAAATATCCCAAGGAAGAAAAGAATATAAACTCAATACAGTAAGTTTTATGACAATTTCAAACTTTGCACAACACAACGAGTACTTAGTAATGTATAGAAATGAAGTAGCACATCAGGTGCGATGAAAAAATAGAAAAGGGAGGAAGGGGAGTTTGGGAACAACGATCAGAACTCACAGTTTGTATCTTGACTGACGAGGGTTCCAATAGGTCCAACAAAGTTAATGCAAAGCCAAGAGAGGTGGCCCAGCCTTGTCCAGATGCGGACGGGCGCAGACGGGCCCGCCCTTGGCCCGGGCACGCCCAGAAGTGTCCCGCACTGCGGGAGGGCTGCACTGTTTTTAAAGCACCTCCAGGTGCATCAGAGCCTCGTTGGCAGCAGGCAGGGGAGCCGCAAAGGGTGCTGGGACCCGTAGTCCTGGTCCCCCCGTAGTGCGGCAGGCA
This sequence comes from Calotriton arnoldi, assembly GCA_963921515.1. Taxonomy (NCBI): domain Eukaryota; kingdom Metazoa; phylum Chordata; class Amphibia; order Caudata; family Salamandridae; genus Calotriton; species Calotriton arnoldi. The sequence continues at coordinate 690,261 of CAWUFW010007652.1, read as the reverse complement.
GAAAACCAAGAAGAACGTCCCGCACTGTGGGAGGGCTTTACTGTTTTTAAAGCACCTCCAGGTGCATCAGAGCCTCGTTGGCGGCAGGCAGGGGAGCCGCAAAGGGTGCTGGGACCCGTAGTCCTGGTCCCCGGTAGTGCGGCAGGCATAAAACCAAGAAGAAGCTCAGGGGTATATTTGTAATGGGATAGCACCACCAGAACGTCACTGTTAGCAACGTTCTGGTGGTGCTATGCCCTTCTCCATATTAATGCTGCCTTGTAAATACGTCCCCTTTACACGCATCACTTAGCGTGAAAGGGGCGTGCAATGTGTGTTGCTGTGGGTGTTCCACCACAACACCCATAGCATTTTGACGCTGCCCCAGATTTACAATAATGTGTAAATCTGAAGCAACGCCAAAAAATAACGCGGTGCAAGAGCAGGAGTTAGAATTGCGATTTTCTATGTGCGCTGCATTCTGCAGCACAAATAATTAATGTAACAAATCGCCATCATGATTTGTTAATGTGCAGGAAGAGACACCTTTCTGCACATAAACAATGATTCCCTGCAACGCAGGAGCCCTTGCACTATGGTGCAAGGATGCCTGCGTTGGTGCTAGGCAGCTAATTTTAGCGCCAGTGCCAGGGAAAACACAGGGGTGCATCGTAATGTTGTAAATACGGCGCATCTCTGTGTTTTCGAAATGTCGGAGCGTGGTGCTGCCAAATTTGGCGCAGCTCCGCGCTCCAATATTACATTGTAAATATGCCCCTCAATATGACTATCTTCACGTTCTAAAATGTCCAGTAATATCAGCTGTTAAAAAGAAGTTAACACCTTATTAAATGTGATTACAGATATGGATCTGACATTAATAATCAAAGTTATCTGTAAAGGCCCAGAAATGTGGGCAGAAGTAGGAACACAAGTACAAAATGTGATCTGGTAAAAAAATGGACATAGAAAAATGTGATCTGGTAAAAAAAAAAATCTGAGTAACTGAACACCTACTCACAAGTCACAAATTATTACCTTACCTCAAGACATTGCTAATTAAGTACAAACAGAAAAAGCTACATTAACTTCCAGAGATCATTTTGAATTATTTATAGAGAATAGCTTTTAGATTTATATAATAATTGAAGGGACGGCCTAACAGAATTGATGTAGTGACTGTTAAATAATTTGCGATAAATGTGTCATTATTTTGCAACTCTGCATTCACTGAGGAGCCATAAATATACTCATATTTGATATGTCACGCTGTTTTTCATACTGAGATTAGAAAGTTGTTTTTAAAAAGGTAGCTTCTTTTATGAATTATTCTGTTTAATTAGCGAACTAACGCAGAGGCAGTCCAAACTCTAAGGGTAAGGTGATGTTTTTCTTGCACTTGTTAAAATAAAGACTATTTTGAAAATGAATAAAAATCACTTAGACTGTTTTGCATGCACACCTGGTACATATATATTTCTCAGGTGCTAACAAAATAAAATCAGATGCTGATATCATAAAACAGGGCTGATGTTTTCATTACGAACTGCCATCATTAAAGTGTGCTTGAACACGAAGATGTTAGGAGAACAGCAATCACAATGCTGATCATTGCAGAAACATATGGTCCCATATCCCAAGCAGACACCCACCATATTAAAAGCATTCCTCCCTGCTCGATGTTGAATTCCTTAAGAAAATGGTTTTGCGGACACGACGGGAGCATTTTCGTCATAATACAGGCGGTGCTGCCATGTTATGGTGGTTTGTGTTGTAAATTAGTTATAGCCAATTAGTTATTCTTGGTGGGCCCGATTCACAAAGGTAATGTTAGATGAAAGTCTAACTTTACGACTTTCGGTATAATGTTCGACTTTTGGTATTCACAAATAGCATTTACGAGTAGTAAATGCCCTTTGTGACTACCGAAAGTCGTAAAGTTAGACTTTTGTCTAACTTTACCTTTGTGAATCTGGCGCAATGTCTTTTATTTCTATGTATTTGGAACCCCGTCCTTCGAGGTTCTTTGAGATGGTTTGAACTGGAACGTTCCGCGGAGGTCAGTGTGTTTGCTGGCCAGCTGAGGAGAGGTCTGTTCTTCGTCGAGCTTCTCAGTCAATAAAAGTTATTTACTTACCTTATTCTGCAAAGATCCTGTCTTCCTTTACAAGAAGAATTTGGCGGCGAGTTGTCCTCGACTGGTCCGGTGAGGCGTCCTGCAGAGTTTGGACGCAGCCAAGACGAAGATCGACGTCACGGACAGAGAAGGCACACGGGTCCACAGAGTAATTGCCGTGACCACGCCATTCAGTTCGGCTTTAGTGGAAAGCCACAGTTGACTTTGTCTGCATAATTGGTGGAATTTGTCTGCAAAGTGAATTTTCTATGCCCTCCGGTGACGTCAGCTTTACTCAATGGAGAGTGGAGCATGTGCACTACCACTGTTACCAGGACAACCCCTCCATCGTGACCTTACGAGGTTGTGAGGTCACACATGGCAGCTGTAGAGTTGGCGGGCGCTAGGCCCACATACTCCGATAGTGATTACACGGAGACAGATAGTTGGGGTAGATAACTGGCCCAGAGCACGTGCGCTCGGCCCCTTTTATTGTCAGGGTCACCTGACTGGTGACGCCTGTGGTGGGTGGGTGTTCAGTGTATGTACATCATCGGGGAAACACTAGAATGTATCCAGCCGAATACTACATCCCTCCCAAACTTTAATAAGGGTCAAAACAATGAAGTCCAGACCTGTGGGAGAGAATATACTTTGAAAACAAACATAACAATAATAACGGCTTCCACGTAGTCTCTTTCGCTGCTGGTCATCCGCCAATGAAGGTATCCTTGCAGCTGGGGCCACTAGTTCTCCTTGGCACGATGGCGGGGTGCCCTGTGGATGTAGTCTTCCTTGGACTCACAGCGTGGAAGTGTGCTCTACAGTCTCTCTCTTCCTGTTCCACATACAGTGAAAGTGCAGTTGATGGTGGATCAGTTCTGTGTTGTTTTCCACTGTACAGTCCTGGGTGAAGTATATTCTCCATCTGGTGATTCACTATCTCCAATGGGATACGCAGTTGCAGGACGTCCCTCTCACGGATGCCCCTCTCTCGTGGGTGTCCCCTCTCACCGGACGACCCGGAGGCCCTTTGCTGCCAGGCTTCCACTGGACCGGTGGACTCCCGCCTTGTCGCTCCAACCACGTTGGAGGAATCGCTACGGGTCCTTTCTCTGTGTCCCAAGCTCCACCTGAAAAGGGTGTTGTTGGCACTTGCTCCTTTGCGTGCTACCTTTGTCCTCCCGGGATTTCCAGACCGAGCTTCAACAGTCCATCTCCCGTGTCGGGACCCGCTGCCACCGGTGTCCCAGAGGCCTCTGCCCCTTGGATATCCACGGTCCTGTGTCCGTTCCATCCCAGAGGTGGTTGTTACCAATGGACCGGCCTGCTCGCCTCTGTCATCCCCGGGTGATCTTGGGATTCGCAAGTAGATGTGTACTCCCAGTGATGCTGATGTTCTCCAGGTACTGTGTTCGGATGTTCATGCACCTTTTCACTTTCCTCTTCGGGTGTTCCCCTTCTGGTGTGTGTGTTGACCTGTCGCGCACACCTCTCCACTCTTCTCCTCTGCTTCTCTTCCTTCGCCATGGCTTCTTGCCACTCAAGTTCTGTCTTCTCTTTCCTTCCTTCGCGACGCGGTCTGGTCTTCTCTCCTGCTGGTCTGCCCTAACCAGGCTTCTCCGTGTAGCGTGCACTCCACACGTTTCCCCCTGGTCTTGTCCAAACACTAGGACACTGTCTTCACTTCGTTCTGTGACTGGACCTGTCGTCGCGACCTTCTTTCATACGATTACTTCTGACTTCTAGTTAATGGTGTTAGACTTTTTGTCCGTCTCGGTCTGGTCCTCTTCGCGGACCTCTCCTGGGGTCCTCTTCATGGACATCTCCTCGGTCGTTCTCTTCACGGACCTCTTCTCCATTTTTCTTGTCGGACCTCTTGTCAGATCTCTTCCTTCTCTCTGACCTTATCGCAGGTCACGTCACTCTGACCTCTTGTAGGTCGGTGTCATCCTTGCGACCATCTGGTAGGTCAGCTTCTTCCTCTTCGCGACCATCTGTCAGGTCGGCTACTTCCTCCTTGTGACCAACTGGCTGATCAGCTTCTTCCTTGCGACCATCTGGCTGGTCGGCTTCTTCCTCCTTGCGACCAACTGGCTGGTCGGCTTCTTCCTCCTTGCGACCAACTGGCTGGTCGGCTACTTCCTCCTTGTGACCAACTGGCTGGTCAGCTTCTTCCTTGTGACCAACTGGCTGGTCAGCTTCTTCCTTGCGACCATCTGGCTGGTCGGCTTCTTCCTTGCGACCATCTGGCTGGTCGGCTTCTTCCTTGCGACCATCTGGCGGGTCGGCTGCTTCCTCCTTGCGACCATCTGGCGGGTCAGCTGCTTCCTCCTTGAGACCATCTCCTTATCTCCCTCGCGGGTCTTCGTGCTTCTGGTGGTCTGCGCCATTCGTTTGCTTCATTGGGCGCACTTACTGCGCACTTCCTTCGGTTCCTTCTGAGACTTGCTGCTTTGGGTGGTTGTCTTGTAGTCTTGCCTCTGCGGTGATCACCTGTGGCCACTAGGCATCACCGCTCTCTCCGTCTTCGGCCCTGGCAGTCTCTGTTCGGCTGTGAGTTTCCTTTCACTCTTCCGCTTGATATCCCCAGGCGTCTCCGGTTTTCCTTTGCCAAAGGGGGGCTTGCTGGCGCGTTCCTGCGCCTTGTCTCTTCCTCCTCGACGCTGCGTAGTGGCTTGGCACCACTCAGGCATGGCAGCTTTACTGCGCACTCACTTTGTGCACTTGGCAGTCCTCACTGTCCAGCTTTCCTTGCTTGCCAGTGTACTGCACACTCCTCGCTGGGGTGGATGCAGTGTTGCTTTCAGGGTTCATTTTCCCCTCCTACTTGATACCCCCAGGCGTCTCCATTCTTCTTGTCTTTACCCTTGTGCACTGCTGTGCTCTGCTCACTGTAGAGGTGCCATTGATCCTCTGTGTGCACTGATGCTTTGAACTGCCACTGTTGTGCATTTCCCAGGCTGGCATCACCTGTGTGCACTGGGCAGTCTTGGCTGTGTCTCCAGTTCTTTTTCCTGACCGCGGTTGCGCAAAACGGCCACTAGATGGCGCTGCAGCTCTAATTTCAATGGCCACTGCAGCCTCCTGATACTGCCGGCCTCGTGCACTCTCTTTTCGGGCCGAGAGCCAGGCCCGTCTCCACAACGCTGTTCTGTCCACGTCCACCACGGGACACACTCTCCGGCAGCAGGAGTTCGCACAGGGAGCTCATCCCTGCCCGGTAGGTGTTTTTTTTTTCTTCTTTTATTGTGGCCTTCAGTCTCGTGTCTCCTGGCTGCACTGGGACCTCCTGAGCATGCTGGTGCTGCCCCTTCTCTTCGTGCATGCCGGCCACGCACCCCTTCTCTCTCCGGGCAGGGCACTGATACCAAAGGCTGCCCCCACTACACACACAGCCGGATGCCTTCTCGTCGGCCTGCCGCCCCTCCTCTCACTCACCCGGTAAGTTTATTTTTTCATTCAGTCGGTGAGGGATGGAGGGTGAACCCTCGGCTCCACCAGTCTCTCTATCTTTGCGGCCCTGCACATTGGGCTCCCCTCATCGCGCTGGCTCCGCGTCACTACTCCTCAGTCGTGGGCAGTAAACCGGGTCTCATTCAGTCTACTCGCCCGCTCTGCACACACCACGGGCCGTCTCAGCACTCTACAGCACCTCTTTCTCCTTCAGTACGGGTTTGCTGTGGCGTGCCCTTGTCTCACTTCTCCCCGGTAGCCGTTCTCACCCCTACATGCTGCCGGAGGGCTGGGGAGACAGTCGGGAGGCCTCCGGTGCCTGGCCTCGGAGCTGTGGATGGGTGATCATTCCCCGGGACCACGTCACCCCTGGAATCGGGCACTGCGGCTTGGGCGGCCCTTTCCTTCCCATACGGCTGCATTCACAGGCTCACCTCTGGCTTGAGACTCGGTGGGCTCCGCTCGCTCTTTGTTCGGGCTTCAGGAGGCTGGTGGCAGGGGTATGCCACCGGCTCCCGCACTCGCCACGTGGTCTCTTTCTCCTGTGTGTCACCACGCATTTGCAGGCACGCCAGGTGCGGGTGGGCTCCCGATCACCTCTTTCCCCCTGTCCAGGCCCGGGGCTCTTCAGATGCCCCGCAGGCCATCCGGCGCGTCGCGCGCCTGCTCACCGGGGGTGCCCTCAACACGGGCAGCACGCTTTCCCCCTCACCACCTTCCAAAAAAAAACGGGCTCTTCTCACGCCCTCGGGGTCTTCTACTGAGTTCTTCAGCTGCTGCAGGGGGTGCCCTCGACCCGGGCAGTACTCTCTCCCCCTTGTCCACCTTCAACAAGGCGGCTGCACACGCGAACAAGTCCCGCTCGTCGCCAATGTAGAGTTGGCGGGCGCTAGGCCCACATACTCCGATAGTGATTACACGGAGACAGATAGTTGGGGTAGATAACTGGCCCAGAGCACGTGCGCTCGGCCCCTTTTATTGTCAGGGTCACCTGACTGGTGACGCCTGTGGTGGGTGGGTGTTCAGTGTATGTACATCATCGGGGAAACACTAGAATGTATCCAGCCGGATACTACAGCAGCCATCTTGAGTATGCAGTCACGGCAAGAAGTCTCTTGGTAAAGACAGCCGTGTTCCGGGTCTACCGGCTGAACTACAGTTATCGATTGTTTGGCGAAAGGAGCTGAGGAACTGTACGCATACCGCAGACTTCCAATGTGCACACCGATAATTGGGCTAATCAGTTTTTCATCTTGGTGAGTCTTTCAAGTTTACAATTGGAACGCTGGTTACTTTTGTTTCTCTTCAAGAATGTTCTCTATTGTTGTCCAGGTGTATGTATTGTTACTGGTGCTCCATACTTTGTTTGTTTAATATATTTCTTTTTGGGATTTCCATGGCAACATCACAATTTGCGGTAATGCTACTGATCCAGCGCAATATTAGCCAACAACATTCATACACCATATACTCACTTGGGCCCATACATTCACACTACACTAATACTTACGCTGGGTGTCAGATGTACTCTTTTATCAAAATCCCTGCTACCAATTACCTTCTGATTGAAGAGTAATAACTTATTAATGGATCCTTTGCTAATTGGGAAGTTTAAAATGAGTGACATTCATTATAGTACATAATCCTGAAATAACCACTGAGTCAGGAAGTTTTTAAAATGTTTATCTAAAGTTTTGGCAGAGTAAAATACAGAAAACACGGTACTTGATTGAAAATACCCAAGAAAAAGCATAGAAATGATTTTGCTAATAAATGACGGTGTTTAAGGAAGAGGAGAAGATAGAAACAGCAGCGCAACTAAAGGTTGCAGTATAATTACCTAAAATGCGAGAACCAAGCCCCTTAGCCAAGGAGTTGGAAAAGATAGGACCCAGGAAGGATGAAGAGTAAAGACTTCTTCCAGGATCAGGACAGGACCGGTGACCTCTCTACAACGACGCCTGCGCCGTTCCCTCTCTGATACTCGACTTCTCTCGATTCTCCCGTCTAATGGACTCCGCCGCCCCCTCCTCAGGACCTCTTCCGGACAGGAATTCAGTCAGCAACCGATCAGCTGGGCAGTCTGGAGCTCTTCTGTCAGCATCTCCGCTCTCCTGTGCTAACTAATTAGCTAATTCTATATCTATTATACCCTTCTACGCCATATACCTCCCCTTAATGTTGCTAAAATATGGGACCACTACTTCTGATTGGACAGGGACTGGATTCTCGCACCATATCGTTCTGGCCTAAATTGTAAAGCCTATTGTCTTTACGTTCCTCCCCTTCAAATTAATACATTCGCTTTATTTCCCACCCGTCTCATGACAAATGTTATATATTTTACAGGAGAAAAGTAACAAATTGTTCCGCCGGAAACATTGGGTACATCATCTTCGGCCAATAGGTCGTGGCCTTGGGAGACGTCCAAGTTGTCTTCACTTGGCAGGCATACAGGACACATGTGCAGAACCCTCTGTCTCTCGAGTTTCAAGGCACCAACCCAGGCCCAAGTTTACGAATTACTAAAAGTGCAAGAAGAAAATATTAAAATCACAAATAAAAAGTTTCTCTGTATACCCACTTTCCCTAACTCTATTCCCATTTAATCATAATACTATCCTGCATTAGTAGCGTTAAGAAAACGACAATTTAATAATGACATAAGAGCAAGCTTAAGCATGTGAAAACATTTAGCGGCCATTTTAATACACACTGCGCAGAAGCAGAAGTTTCCCACCAAGCAAAGAAAGACGTCACACCATGTGATCAGGTTGTGACATGCGCAATAAAGTCCCGCGCTTTTAGCGGCCATCTTGGTTTATGGACAAGCGTTATTCATTAGTAAAACACATAGGCAAGCGTCTATCCCTTTCGTGTTTGTGAATGCAAGGATTAGTATTGACAGTACAAATTTTAATATATTAATACTATGAGGAAGATTGCATACAAGCAAGTTTCAATTTTGAAACCTTGCTCCATCAATCCCCTCTCTGATGGCGTTTCTGAGCCATCAAAATACTACCCTCAATCAGATGCCAACTTCTAGCAATTCGTTTCATTCTCAATTTTACTTTTTCTATTCTTACACTCTCCTTTTAATTTCTTGTATAAATCACTTCTCCATTCTTCTAGTTCGATTTCATCTAGTTTTCTCTTCTTTCCTTTTCCTGTCACTTTATATGTCCCATTCTTTCTACAGCATTTGTACCATATTGTTATTGCTAAAATTATTATTGCTATCCCTGCTAAGGGTACTAATATTTGACCTATAAGTCCTTTCCCTATATTAGCAAACCAGGTTCCAATTGACGATATACTATTTGTCAATCTTTCCCATACACTATCAACCTCCAGTGGTTTAAGTTCTTTCTCAAGTTTAGTTATGTTCTGAATGTACGTTCCAATTTCTGCACTCTTATCAGGAATGTAAGTGCAACAATGTTTCGTCTTCAATAATTTAGACTCCTCCCTCTTTTGCCAATAGAATGTCAAGAGCAAGTCGATTTTGCATCACCATAGATCTAATCGCAACCATCTCCGTATTAATCATTAGAAAACCTCCAGCAGTATCCGTTGATAAACGATCAACCACTGTAGACAATTTACATATTTTCCTTGAGTTCAGAATTATTGCCACTGAAGGTATCAATGCACCAAATATATCACCTACAATTTCTGAAAAACTAGCTCTTTTTCTACGTATTAACTCATTATTGTTTTCATTGCTTCCAGTGTTTCTTTTTACGTGGTATATCTTTGGAAAAACTATTCCAAAATAACAACTTCCATACCACCTTGCAGGAAGCCTAAAGTAAGCCTTATTCCCACATACATAATAGATTCCAGGAAAAACTGAATCTGTTCCTCCTTTAAGTCCCCAACCTCCAATAATTAAAAAATTGTGTTCACATTCACTGGTACCGATGAAAACATTGTTATAATCAGTCTTTAACCTATGAAGACACATTTTCCCTTTCTTTACGAAATCCAGAGCCATTGCAGCTTGAGCTTTACCAGGTGTATAACTCCCTTCCTTCTTCGCCCAAGGTGGCAACTGAGCCTTATGTTCTGAAGCTTTCTTTTGAAAATCATGTCTTCTATCTTCTACTAAATTCAAAAATATCTTTTCTTCTTCTAGTAAAGAACATGTTAGATTGTGTCTATGTGCATGTGTTATGTCTATCGATTTCATTGTTAAGAAAAACTCTCCCATAAACTGTGCGTCTTGACTAGTAAGCACTGGGTTCATACTCTTGCGAATCGGAACCTCAGAAAATATCACATCTAAGTTTGAATAATAATATTGTAGCCTACCTGTTCTATAAAATAAACTTGTTAATACACTACATGAGATGCCATATGTCAGGTATGTTAATCCTTCCGCTACTGATTCAGGTAACTTCATACAGACATAACAATTACTAACTTCCATTGTGTCTACATACTGAAATAATAACTTTGTGAAAACATTTAAACTAGTGTCGTTATCAGCTATTTCATGATGAATTTCTGCCTCATCTTCTGTCATTAATTCTACTCTATTGCCCTTCATGTTTGCTGTCCTTCCTTTAGTTTCATTATTTATTTTCTTATCTATTATCATAAGGTAAGGAATTGCTACAATCAGGACTAACCATACTATAAGAACCAATACTAGACTACATATGCAGATTGCACAGCATCTCCTACAACAATTTCGTTTTGGTCTCCCAGTAACTCTATCATCAGGCATTTTTCGACAAGGAAGATTGCTCTTCTTATCTCTTCTTCTTTTCTTTAGATGATTCTTTTGTTTAGTCAGGGTGGTCTTGTTTCTTCTTCGTATGTTAGTTCTGCACTTGTTCCTTCGCCACCACTGTCACTTGACTCTGAGCTTTCAAAATCTTCAAGAATGATATAAGTCCAGTCAGGACCTTTGAATTTGTTATTCACAAGTCTCAGTCTTTTACTTTTTCTTTTTCCTGACTTTTTCTCTTGTTCAGTTTGACTTGTTACTTCAGGTACTTGTTCTGGATCTTCACTTCTGGTTGTTATGTGGTATTTTACTCTTTTAATGACACTTGGCCAATGATCTCCGTTTCTTGTTTTCTTTGTTGGCACTGTTTCTCTGTTTACGTCTTCAAAGATCTCGTTATTTTCACTGCTCAATACTGTTTTGTTTTCTTTGATTACTGTTTCTTTTGTTTGTTCTTTTTCAGATCTGATTGGTTTCTTTTCAGTAGCTCCACAATGACTTTCAAGATGTTGGCTTTGTTCCTTTTTTATTTCTTTATGTTCATTTGTATTAACCCCTTTTTCTTTAGGAATTCTTCTTGATCTAACTGCTTCTGATCAGGGCTTATCGCACTGTGAACTTCTGCAGCCTGACCTGATTCTTCTAAACCTGTCTTTCCCTGTGTAAAGTCAATTAAATCTTCACTGTTTTTAGTCCAATTTTCTTTCCCTATCTGATTTAGTTCAGGATCTTTTACTATCTTTTCTTCTTGATCCTGAACTTCTTCTTCTTCACCTATCTGATCTTCAATTTCTTCCAATTTTGTTTGATTTCTCGTTCTGTAATATACTTCAGGAACTTCTACCACTGGTATCCAATCCTGACTTGTGCTCGGTTGTTCTCCGTCAGCTTCTCTCGAACCTCTAACCTGAGATTCCTCAGCTGGGCAACCTTCAGCTTCTTCAGTGATTGGCGTTGTCTGTGGATTCTCTTCTTCAGGTTCTGGTACTCTTTTTGTGTGGTGTGAGAAGTTGGCCTGGTATATGCTGTCCACTAATTATAGTGGGCACCTTGCACCAGTCCAAACAACCCCTTATTGGAGATAGGTTAAAGACAACCTTATTGAAAGCTATCCTAGTGGTAGCTATGGAGAGCAGCCTTCAGGCTAAGTCTTGAAGGAATGTAAAGCAGCTTGTTTTACCAGTCTATAATCTCTTGAGTGACCAAATGAAAGAGCACCACACCAGGTATATATTCAAAATATATGTATTTATTGCTAAACACACCCCTCTAGTCTCTTTATGAGGCTAGAGTTCGAAGTACATAAGTTAGAAGTTATTTAAACACAGTAATAGCACAAATACACATTTGGGCCCTAGGGGCGTACCAAACCATATACCAATAAAGTGGTATGCGAACCACGACTGAACTAGACACTAGGCCTAGAGCCTCTAGAAGTGCTTGGACCACAAGGAACCACCCAAGGTAGTGACACAGGGGACCCACGGGAGACGCGTGCAGTGTAAATACACAACCGCGATACGCCGTTGACTTCTATGGAGAAAGTCGTGATCGGGAAATTAGAGAAAAGGGACACTTAAAAGAGGACTTGGACCAAACCCTTTGAGATCTAGGACTTTGAAGAGTCTCTACCCACGGGAGCACCGGAGTACTCGTGTTACCTCACCCAGGGAAGCCGGGTGCATAGGTGCCTTTCGGGGTCGGGTTTCGTCGTCGATTCGAATGGCGATCTGCTGCAAAGTGCTGCTGGCGACCAAGAGAAAAGTGTCCGGGTGGATCCAAGAGTGGATCGGAGTTCTGAAGAACCTGAAAGCAGAGGGGACAGAGTCTGGGTCACTAGCCAGTGACCAGGAAGGCGATGGACAGATGCCCACCGATGTCGAGTGCTTCAGGTGCATTGATGGTCATCTTGACTCTTCAGCCACGAGGTCCAGGAGGTGTTGTCGGCGACCAGGAGCAGGATTCTGGCTGGTACACGATGTCTGTCGAGTGCTGAGGTGTCGGCGACCGGATTGGACCCAACAAGCCTTGGCAACGGCAAGTCTCGGTGAAGATGTAGATCGTCGATGGTGCAGACCAGCAAGGTCTGTGGAACTCACCCAGCAAGGGTAAGTGAGGGCAGGCCTGGAGCAACCAGGATACCAAGTTAGAAAAGGATTGGCTTTCGTTAAGGGCTACTAGCCAACGGGCTAGCGACCGCGAAAGAGCCTCGTGACGCCGCACGTGGATCTGGCTTACAGGACACTCGTGGAGTGGGGGCCAGTGATCTTTGGTGCAGGTGGTGCTGGAGGCTAGGGCTACTCGGAGCCCAAAGCACGACTTCTTGGGAGACCCAGAAGAGGATGCACTTGCAAATGTGCTCGGTGTCCAGGGGTCACGGTCTCAAGTCACCCACGATAGCCACGGGCCTCAGCTTTGCTGGGGACTCAGGGTAGCCTCGGGGAAGTCTGAGAATCTACCTCTGGTGATGCGATGACTTCGGCGTCCGACGGGAGCTTCAGAAATGCGAACCGGACAGATGCTTCTTTGGTGCCTGCCAAGCAGGGGAGTCACTCCTTGACCCCAAGGGAGATTCTTCTGTCCTCTAATCGTGAGTAGAGCGTCGAAGGTCCAGGATTCAGTTTCAGAGTTTCGTCCAGGGATAATCTAAAGTCCTAAGGACTGGGTTCCTATCTTTATACTAAAGATAGGGGTTGGACTACTCTGTGGCCCCACCTATGGGTGGGTCAGGGCAGAGGGGTGGCTACACCCCTTTCCCTTTGTCCAGTTCACGCTAAAGCAGGGGCTGCAAGCCCCTGATCCGGTTTGAACTGGGGTATGCACAGGGACACCAAATGGTCCCCCAGTGCAGGACTTCAAAGCACCTGAAAGTGCTCCCGCCCAGCCCCAATACACATTATCCTGTCTGGGGAGGTGGTCACACCTCCCTGGGACAGGAAACCTATTGTCCAGGCCTCCCCTGCCGGAGTTTCATCCAGCAGCAGGAGGCCAGACTCGTGTCTGTGGCAGCAGCATCCATTTTGTGATGCCAGGGCTCTGGAAAGAAGTTACCGGACTGGTCAGAGTTAACATGTCTTTCCCTCTAGAAGGGTGGAATGCTACCCCCGCCGCCAGGATTGGCGGGGGGTAGTATTCCAAGATGTTTGACACCAAACACGACATGTTTAGGTGCAGCCATTCCAAAGTTAGCATTTTACCGCGAGGATATAATGCGCTTAAGAGTATATGGTCAGGCTGCACTACAAACAGCATCAGAGATGGTCTCCGAACGCTGCAGAGGGGCCCTGCTCATGCAGGGGCACCCTCTCACATAGGAACCATGCACTCTGCCTTTAGGATTGATAAGGCCTGCCTTAGGAGTGACTTATAGGTTTATATGTGTGTATGTATTTAGTGATATAGGTAACCTATATCACAGTAAGGGGTGCATGCACCACCTTACCCAGGCTGCAGTAGCAGACCTGTGGTGTCAGTTTGGATGGCCTTCCAGGGGTGGCATAATACATGCTGCAGCCCCTGGCAGGCCTCTGAGGTACCTATGCCCTTGGTACATAGTATACCATATACTAGGGACTTATAAGGGCACTCCAGATCCCAATCAGTGATGTGCCTAAGGCACATGGAAACCATTTTAGAGAGGAAGCAGCTAGGCTGGGGTTCTGATTAGCAGGGCCCCAGCCAGACTAATGTCGAAAAACAGTGAAGCATCAGCAAAAAGTGGGGGTACCCATGTGAAGCAGATCCTACTCTCCTACACAACCCCCCAAACGTAGGGACATTAAACTAACCTTGCCCAGTTAAGTCTTCATGTTCTAAGTGGAAATACCTAGAGAGTCCATCTGCATTCGCATGGTTACTCCCAGGCCTATGTTCCACTGTAAAGTCCATCCCCTGTAGGGAAATGGACCACCTAAGCAGTTTGGGGTTTTCACCCTTCATTTGTTTTAGCCATAAGAGGGGCTTATGGTCTGTCTGAACCAGGAAGTGTGTACCAAACAAGTATGGCCTCAACTTCTTCAGAGCCCAGACCACAGCAAAGGCCTCCTCTCTATGGGTGACCAACGTTTCTCTCTAGGGGTCAGCCTTCTGCTAATGAAAGCTACTGGCTGATCCTGACCTTCTTCATTCAATTGTGACAGTACAGCCCCTACCCCCAATTCAGATGCATCAGTTTGAACAATGAACTTCTTGGAGTAATCAGGACTCTGCAGAATGGGAGCAGTGCACATGGCCTGCTTCAGGTCATCAAATGCCTTTTGACAGCTAACTGTCCACTGAACCTTTTTGGGCATTTTCTTAGAAGTTAAGTCATTCAGGGGTGTCACTATTGATCCATACCCCTTGACAAATCTATAGTACCCAGTCAGGCCTAAGAAGGCTCTCACCTGAGTCTGGGTAGTGGGAGCAGTCCAGTCCATGATGGTCTGGATCTTGCTCTGCAAAGGTTGAACCTGGCCTCCACCCACAAGGTGGCCCAGGTACACAACCTGACTCTGCCCTATCTGGCACTTAGTGGCCTTGATAGTCAGGCCTGCCTTTTGCAGGGCCTGTAAAACATTCCTGAGGTGGACCAGGTGATCCTCCCAGGTGGAGCTAAAGACAGCAATATCATCTAGATATGCTGCACTATAGGCTTCCAGTCCTGCGAGAACTGTATTCACCAACCTCTGGAAAGTGGCAGGTGCATTCTTCAGACCAAAGGGCATTACCACAAATTGATAATGCCCACTAGGGGTTGAGAAGGCTGTTTTGGGCTTTGCAGCATCAGCTAGTCTGATCTGCCAGTAGCCAGCTGTTAGGTCAAATGTGCTGAGATATTTGGCAGAGGCCAAAGTATCTATGAGCTCATCTGCCCTGGGTATTGGATGGGCATCAGTCCTAGTGACTGCATTGAGACCCCTGTAGTCCACACAAAACCTCATCTCTCTTTTTCCACCACTGGTGTGAGGTTTTGGTACAAGGACCACTGGACTAGCCCAAGGGCTATCTGAGGGTTCAATAACTCCCAAATCCAACATTTTCTGGACTTCAGTCCTGATACAGTCCCTGACATGGTCAGGTTGCCTATAAATCTTGTTTTTAATAGGCAGACTGTCCCCAGTGTCCACTTCATGAGTGCACCAGGTGGTCTGACTGGGTGTCAGTGAAAACATATGTCTAAACTGATTGAGGACTTGCCTGCAATCAGTTTGTTGCTGGGTAGTGAGGCTGCCTGCCAAGGCTACACCATCAACTGACCCATCGTCAGGTTTCTGTGAGAGCAGGTCAGGGAGTGGGTCACTCTCTTCCTCCTGCCCTTCATCAGTAGCCATGAGCAAGCCCATGTCTGCCCTGTCCACATATGGTTTTAACCTGTTGACATGGAGAACCCTGTGGGGACTCCTGGGTGTTCCTAGGTCCACTAAGTAAGAGACCTCACCCTTCTGCTCAACAATAGTGTGGGGTCCACTCCATTTATCTTGGAGAGCTGCTGGGGCCACTGGCTCCAACACCCACACCTTCTGTCCTGGCTGGTAAACAGTCAGAACAGCCTTTTGGTCATGCCAGGCCTTTTGAAGTTCCTGGCTAGCCTCAAGGTTTTTGGTTGCCTTTTTCATGTACTCAGCCATCCTGGAGCGGAGACCAAGTACATAGTCCACTATATCTTGCTTTGGGGGCTTGAGAGGTAACTCCCATCCTTCCTTCACCAAGCACAGTGGACCCCTCACAGGGTGGCCAAACAGAAGTTCAAAAGGGCTGTAACCAACCCCCTTCTGAGGCACCTCCCTATATGCGAATAAAAGGCAGGGCAAGAGTATGTCCCATCTACGCCTAAGCTTTTCTGGGAGCCCTTTAATCATTCCCTTCAAGGTTTTGTTGAATCTCTCAACTAAACCATTGCATTGTGGGTGATAGGGTGTGGTGAACTTATAAGTCACTCCACACTCCTTCCACATTGCTTTTAAGTACCCAGACATGAAGTTAGCACCCCTGTCTGAGACTACCTCCTTAGGAAAGCCCACTCTTGAGAAAATTCGCAGGAGGGCCCTTGCCACCACACGTGCTGTAGTGGTCCTGAGGAGAATAGCTTCTGGGTACCTGGTGGCATGATCCACTACCACCAGGATAAACCTGTGCCCAGAGGCTGTTTGGGGATCCATGGGACCAACAATGTCAATTCCTACCCTTTCAAAGGGCACCCCCACCACAGGTAGTGGTATCAGGGGGGCCTTTGTAGTGCCACCTGCCTTGCCACTGGCTTGGCAGGTTACACAGGAGCGACAAAACTCCTTACTGTCTTCAGACATGTGGGGCCAGTGAAAGTGAGGGACAATTCTGTCCCAAGTCTTGTTCTGGCCCAGGTGACCTGCTAAGGGAATATCATGGGCTAGGGTCAATAGGAAGCCCCTGAACTTCAGAGGTATAACCAACCTCCTGGTAGCACCAGGCTTGGGGTCTCTACTCTCTGAGTACAGGAGTCCATCATCCCAATACACTGTATGGGGACCACTAGCTTTCCGAGCAGCCTCAGCAGCAGCTTGCTGTCTGAGGGGTTCAAGGGAGGGGCAGCTCTGCTGCTCCTGGCTCAGATCTGCCCTAGAAGGTCCCCCTGTCCCCAAGAACTCAACCTGGTCAGGTTCAAGTTCCTCTGGGACAGTTCCTTCTTCAGGGCTGAGATCATCCCCCTCAAGGGACTGATCTTCCTCCTGAGCCAAGGGGGAAGGCACTGCCTTAACCCTACTACTCCTCCTCTTGGAAGGCACTTGGTCCATTCTTCCAGAATCCAAGGCCTGTTCAGTGCTAGACATTTTGGCTTGTGACCTGGTCACAGCAAACACATCTGCAGGGATCCCCAGCATTTCTGCATGGGTCCTGAGCTCCACTTCTGCCCAAGCAGAAGTCTCTAAGTCATTGCCAAGCAAGCATTCGACTGGTAGGTTTGCACTTACCACAACCTTCTTAAGGCCAGTTACCCCTCCCCAGGAGAAGTTAACAACTGCCAGAGTATGGTCTGTTCTGACATTGCTAGCATTGGTCACTTGGTACATTTCACCAAGTATAACTTGCCCAGGATTCACAAGGTCTTCTGTCACCATTGTGACACTTGCCCCTGTGTCCCTAAATGCCAAAGCCTCACGTCCATTGATTAAAGGCTGTTGTCTGTACTTGCCCAGATTACTGGGACTCACAGTGGAGGTCACATCCATGCCTCCATCACAGACTAACACAGCCTGAGTCAGTTCTCTGACTAGGTCAGAGCCCAACTCAGTTCCCAGGGTGAACCCTACTAAACCCTTGGCTGGAGCACTCCCACCAACTGTACTAGGGGGAACAGGTGCCTTAGGGGCATTGGTGGGTGCTGGACTGGAGTCTTTGGACTTCGTGCAATCACTGGTCCAGTGGGTCTTTTGCTTACAGACCTTGCACCATGGTTTTCTTTGGCCTTTCCCTTTGGTAGACTGTGAATCCCCACCAGAAGAAGATTTTTGGGGGCCTGATGAAGACTTTTGATCTTTACCCTTCTCCCCACCCTTGTCAGAGTTCTTAGCATCTTGCTTCTTGGTTTCCCCACCTTGGTTCTGTACCTTCTGCTTCACCCTGGTTCTGACCCATTTGTCTGCCTTCTTTCCCAATTCTTGGGGAGAGGTCAGATCAGAGTCTACCAGGTATTGATGCAACAGCTGATTTTGACAGTTATTAAGAATCTGCTCCCTCATTATCAGATTGTACAATCCTGAGAAGTCACACACCTTACTGCCCAACAACCAGCCTTCCAGAGCCTTGGCAAAACAATCCACATAGTCTACCCAGTCTTGAGTCTGTGCTTTTTGGGTATCTCTGAACTTCAACCTGTACTGTTCAGTGGTTAGGCCAAACCCATCAATAAGAGCACTCTTCAAGACCTTGTAATTATCAGCATCCTCCTCTCTAACAGTGAGGAGCTTATCTCTACCTTTGTCAGCAAAGGAGAGCCACAAGATTGCTGCCCACTGCTCCTGAGGGACCTTCTGTACCTTACAGGCCCTCTCTAGAGCAGTTATCCACTTGTGGATGTCATCCCCATTCTGATAGGGAGGGACAATCTTGCTCAGGTTCCTATGGTCATAGGACCTTTCCCTATCTCTAGGGATCTGGCTGCCACCATGGGACTCTAGTCCCAACTTTATTTTCTCTCTAAAGAGATCTAGGGACTCCCTGTCTAAGGCTACTTGCTTCCTTCTGAGTTCAAGCTGAGCTTCCTCATATTGAATCAGCCTCTTTCTTCTCTCATGAGAGGATTCCCTCCTATGAGATGAGACAGAGCTCCCTATTGAGGTGCCAGAGTGGTTAGACTCCTGAAAAGAAGATCTAGACCTTCTGGGCACACTCACAATCCTTCCTGGGGGGACAAAGGTGCATCATTCTGATCCCCCTCTTCCTCCTCCTCAGGAGGGGTTGGATTATCCAGGTCAGGGTCATTGTCACCCTCCTGGCCAGTTTCAGAGGGGGGGCTGGGGGTACTGGTACCCCTGGTCCCTTCCTCATCTTCTGCCCCACCCTCAGCTCCTACCCCTTCAGTCCCCAAGGGCTTACTAAGGTCATAAGCCACCAACAACTCCTTGAGGTGTTGGGTGGTGGGGCTTTGGCCTGTCCTTATTTTTCTCAAGTTGCATAAAGCTCTCAATTCCAAGAATGGGAGTGTATCATACTTGGAGGGTGGAAGCTCAATGGCCTCCTGCAAGGATTCTTTGGATCCTGCCCTTAAAGACATTACTAGTGTGGTGTGGTGTATGCACTACCTACTCTAGTGTGGCCTACTAAACTCTCTTGAGTTGTAGAAAGGGTTGTGCTATCCCTTAACACACAACTCTAAGTTCAGTAGAACTTACTGTATTCTAAGCTTAAATTATATGTACCTTAGGTACCTTTAGTGGTTTTCAGTTGATCAATTCAATTGAGATTATCTGGTAAAACAATAGCAAGCTGGAATCCCACACGCTGCACACCAATGTGAGAAGTTGGCCTGGTATATGCTGTCCACTAATTATAGTGGGCACCTTGCACCAGTCCAAACAACCCCTTATTGGAGATAGGTTAAAGACAACCTTATTGAAAGCTATCCTAGTGGTAGCTATGGAGAGCAGCCTTCAGGCTAAGTCTTGAAGGAATGTAAAGCAGCTTGTTTTACCAGTCTATAATCTCTTGAGTGACCAAATGAAAGAGCACCACACCAGGTATATATTCAAAATATATGTATTTATTGCTAAACACACCCCTCTAGTCTCTTTATGAGGCTAGAGTTCGAAGTACATAAGTTAGAAGTTATTTAAACACAGTAATAGCACAAATACACGTTTGGGCCCTAGGGGCGTACCAAACCATATACCAATAAAGTGGTATGCGAACCACGACTGAACTAGACACTAGGCCTAGAGCCTCTAGAAGTGCTTGGACCACAAGGAACCACCCAAGGTAGTGACACAGGGGACCCACGGGAGACGCGTGCAGTGTAAATACACAACCGCGATACGCCGTTGACTTCTATGGAGAAAGTCGTGATCGGGAAATTAGAGAAAAGGGACACTTAAAAGAGGACTTGGACCAAACCCTTTGAGATCTAGGACTTTGAAGAGTCTCTACCCACGGGAGCACCGGAGTACTCGTGTTACCTCACCCAGGGAAGCCGGGTGCATAGGTGCCTTTCGGGGTCGGGTTTCGTCGTCGATTCGAATGGCGATCTGCTGCAAAGTGCTGCTGGCGACCAAGAGAAAAGTGTCCGGGTGGATCCAAGAGTGGATCGGAGTTCTGAAGAACCTGAAAGCAGAGGGGACAGAGTCTGGGTCACTAGCCAGTGACCAGGAAGGCGATGGACAGATGCCCACCGATGTCGAGTGCTTCAGGTGCGTTGACGGTCGTCTTGACTCTTCAGCCACGAGGTCCAGGAGGCGTTGTCGGCGACCAGGAGCAGGATTAAGGCTGGTACACGATGTCTGTCGAGTGCTGAGGTGTCGGCGACCGGATTGGACCCAACAAGCCTTGGCAACGGCAAGTCTCGGTGAAGATGTAGATCGTCGATGGTGCAGACCAGCAAGGTCTGTGGAACTCACCCAGCAAGGGTAAGTGAGGGCAGGCCTGGAGCAATCAGGATGCCAAGTTAGAAAAGGATTGGCCTTCGTTAAGGGCTACTAGCCAATGGGCTAGCGACCGCGAAGGAGCCTCGTGACGCCGCACGTGGATCTGGCTTACAGGACACTCGTGGAGTGGGGGCCAGTGATCTTCGGTGCAGGTGGTGCTGGAGGCTAGGGCTACTCGGAACCCAAAGCACGACTTCTTGGGAGACCCAGAAGAGGATGCACTTGCAAATGTGCTCGGTGTCCAGGGGTCATGGTCTCAAGTCACCCACGATAGCCACGGGCCTCAGCTTTGCTGGGGACTCAGGGTAGCCTCGGGGAAGTCTGAGAATCCACCTCTGGTGATGCTATAACTTCGGCGTCCGACGGGAGCTTCAGAAATGCGAACCGGACAGATGCTTCTTTGGTGCCTGCCAAGCAGGGGAGTCACTCCTTGACCCCAAGGGAGATTCTTCTGTCCTCTAATCGTGAGTAGAGCGTCGAAGGTCCAGGATTCAGTTTCAGAGTTTCGGTCCAGGGATAATCTAAAGTCCTAAGGACTGGGTTCCTATCTTTATACTAAAGATAGGGGTTGGACTACTCTGTGGCCCCACCTATGGGTGGGTCAGGGCAGAGGGGTGGCTACACCCCTTTCCCTTTGTCCAGTTCGCGCCAAAGCAGGGGCTGCAAGCCCCTGATCCGGTTTGAACTGGGGTATGCACAGGGACACCAAATGTGCCCCCAGTGCAGGACTTCAAAGCACCCGAAAGTGCTCCCGCCCAGCCCCAATACACATTATCCTGTCTGGGGAGGTGGTCACACCTCCCTGGGACAGGAAACCTATTGTCCAGGCCTCCCCTGCCGGAGTTTCGTCCAGCAGCAGGAAGCCAGATTCGTGTCTGTGGCAGCAGCATCCATTTTGTGATCCCAGGGCTCTGGAAAGAAGTTAACGGACTAGTCAGAGTCCACATGTCTTTCCCTCTAGAAGGGTGGAATGCTACCCCCGCCGCCAGCATTGGCGGGGGGGTAGTATTCCAAGATGTTTGACACCAAACATGACATGTTTAGGTGCAGCCATTCCAAAGTTAGCATTTTACCGCGAGGATATAATGCGCTTAAGAGTATATGGTCAGGCTGCACTACAAACAGCATCAGAGATGGTTTCCGAACGCTGCAGAGGGGCCCTGCTCATGCAGGGGCACCCTCTCACATAGGAACCATGCACTCTGCCTTTAGGATTGATAAGGCCTGCCTTAGGAGTGACTTATAGGTTTATATGTGTGTATGTATTTAGTGATATAGGTAACCTATATCACAGTAAGGGGTGCATGCACCACCTTACCCAGGCTGCAGTAGCAGACCTGTGGTGTCAGTTTGGATGGCCTTCCAGGGGTGGCATAATACATGCTGCAGCCCCTGGCAGGCCTCTGAGGTACCTATGCCCTTGGTACATAGTATACCATATACTAGGGACTTATAAGGGCACTCCAGATCCCAATCAGTGATGTGCCTAAGGCACATGGAAACCATTTAATGGAGAGGAAGCAGCTAGGCTGGGGTTCTGATTAGCAGGGCCCCAGCCAGACTAATGTCGAAAAACAGTGAAGCATCAGCAAAAAGTGGGGGTACCCATGTGAAGCAGATCCTACTCTCCTACACGTGGCTTACATGAATCCAATTAGGAAATCTTGCACACTTCACTGCTGTATTGGTGGTCAATATGACTTGACAAGGTCTGCTCCACCTGGGTGATAGACACGTTTCTCTGGTGTGATTCTTCACTACCACCCAATCACCAGGATTCAGATCATGTTCTAGTTCAGGCTGCCTGGAAACTGCGTCTTCTCCAACCTGATGAGAGACAGAACGCACTAGGTCAGCCAATCCTTTGCAATAATCCAAAACCATATCATCAGATATATTCACCAGTTTGTTTGTGGGAACATGTATTTGTCTCATTGCTCTTCCCATCATTATTTCGTGGGGGCTCAATCCTGTCGTTCTGTCAGGTATGCTTCTGAGTCCCATCAAGACAAGTGGCAATGCGTCTGGCCACTCTAATGATGTTGATGCACACATTTTTCCCAATCTTGACTTTATTGTGCCATTTAATTGTTCAACCACTCCAGAAGCCTCTGGGCGATATGCACAGTGCAATTTCTGCTTGATTTGAAATGCTTCACAGATTATCTGGATCACTTCGCTATTAAAATGTTTCCCTCTATCTGATTCCAAAGATACTGGGAAACCAAACCTAGGTATGAGCTCTCGTAACAACAGTTTTGCAACTGTAATACTGTCATTTCTCCTAGTAGGGTAAGCCTCCACCCACTTTGAAAACAGACACACTATGACTAGTACATATTTTAGTCCTCTGCATGGGGGTAACTGTATGAAGTCGAACTGAAGTCTTATAAATGGGCCCTCTGCCTTTCCAATTTTCCCAAACCCAATTATCGTTTTCCTGCCTGGATTATGCATTTGGCAAGTTAGACATCTCTGGCAAAGACTCTCTGCAACAGCCCTGAATTTGGGATTGTACCAATTTTGTCTGAACAGCCTAATCATTGCATCTCTCCCTATGTGTGAGTCTCCATGGTGCATTCTAGCCATTTGTGAGAGTAAACAGTCTGGCATGTCTGGTCTGCCATCTGCACTGATCCACACTTCATCTTCTCCTCTTTGGGAGCAACCCACTTTGATCCACAAATTCTTCTCACTTTCATCAACCTCATCTTGCAATTTCTTCACTTCATTCCAAGTTTCAGGTGGCATATACAGCATAAGTTGGAAGCTGATTCCCATTCTTTCCACCCTCTTATTGACTGACGTTCTGGTTTTGGCACAATGTTGAGCCACCAAGTCTGCATATCTATTGCCGACTTCCACCCAGTCATCTCCTGACTGATGTGTGGCACATTTCACCACAGCCAATTCTTTTGGTGATTGTATTGCTTCTAGCAATTCCCTTACAAATTGTCCATTTTTAATGGGGGATCCTGAAGTCATGAAATCCCTCTGCATCCACAGTTGGCCAAAATCATGCACGACCCCCTAACCATATTGACTATCAGTAAATATGGTCACTCTCTGATTCCTCCCAATTTTGCAAGCTTTTATCAAAGCAATCAATTCAGCTACTTGTGCAGATTTGACTCCTGGTAAATAGGATGATTCAACTATTTCAGTTAATTCACATACCGCATAGGCAGCAGTTAGTTTACCATCTTCATGTCTTTGACATGAACCATCGACAAATAACTCCCTGTCTGGCTTTTTAAGAGGCTGTTTCTCTATGTCTGGGCGTGGTTTTGTACATAATTCTGTAATTTGTACACAATCATGTTCATCTTCTTCGTCATCTTTATTTGTTTCATGATATGGGTCTGGCAATAAAGTTGCTGGATTTATTATTGTACACCTTACCATGGTCACATTTTCAGCACCCATTATTATCCTCTCATATTTAGTCAGCCGACTAGGAGTAAGATGCTGAGTTCGGGTTCTTGTCAACAGAATGACAACTGCATGTGGAACATACACTTTTACAGGATGTCCCATCACAATTGACTCGCTTTGTTCAATGCTCAAACACGTCGCTGCTACTGCTTTTAAGCATCCTGGCAATGCGGCTGCTACTGGGTCCAATGTAGCAGAAAAATATGCTATAGGACGTCTGTCTAGTTCATGTCTCTGAGTTAGGACAGAAAGTGCACAATTTTCTCTCTCTTGACAGAATAATGCGAATTCTCTTTTATAATCAGGCATGCCTAAGGCAGGTGCTGAACAAAGTGCGTTTCTCAATTTTACAAAAGCTTCTACACTTTCATCCTCCCATTCAACAGGGTCCTTTGCTTTCTTTTTCGTCATGTTAATTAAGGGTTTAGCCAACATGGAAAAATTTGGTATCCATTGTCGACAGTATCCTACTATTCCTAGGAACATTCTCACTTGTCTTTGAGTTACAGGCATTTGCATTCTCTTTATTAATTCTACTCTTTCAGAGGTTACTCTTCTTTTTCCCCTCTCAATTTGGTGTCCCAGATATTTAACAGCTGTCCTGCAAAACTGTAACTTTTCAGGTGAGACTTTATGCCCTTCCTCAGCCAAAAGATTTAATAATGCTATGGAATCAACAACACAGTCTTCTCTGGTGGTTGAAGCTACTAACAAGTCGTCAATATATTGAACTAAAACTGAGGTTCCTGGCATCACTAGTTTTTCAAGGCACTTTTTCAGTATCTGATTGAAAATTGAAGGATTTTCTGTGTACCCCTGAGGAACACGGTTCCACACATAGACTTTGTTCTCAAATTTAAATGAGAAAAGATACTGGCTGTCTGGATGCAATGGTATTGAAATGAATGCTTGACACAAATCAATTACTGTGAACCATCCTGCATTCCAAGGGATCTGGTATAGAATTACTGCAGGATTTGGTATTATGGGACAACATGGTTCTACAATTTTATTTATTTTCCTCAGATCCTGAACAATCCTATATTTTCCACTAGGTTTCTTTAGTCCCATGATTGGTGAATTACATGGGCTACTCATTACTTCTTTTAGTATGTTTTGTTTTTCCATTCGATTGATTTCTTCAATGACTCCTGCTTTTACTTCTGCACTCATTTTGTATTGTTTAGTATTTGGGAAAATTGCACCTTCTTTTACTGTAATTTGAACTGGATCTATTTTTGCCATAAGTCCTACTTCTTTTCCGGTGAAATCCCATACTATTGAGTTTACTGTACCTTTTAATTCTTCTGGCAACTCATCTTTTGTTATCAGCGAAAACATTTCATCTATTTCTGTACCTTGTTTTGCAACCATAATTTTATAAACATGGTCCTCATCTGGTGTCTGAACTGCCACACCATCCGGCGTGCAGAAAATTGTACAGTTCATTTTGCACAATAAATCCCTACCTAATAAATTTACTGGGCTAGCATCGCACACTACAAATTGGTGCATTTCTCTGAAGTTTCCTATTTTGACTTCCATTGGTTCTGTAAGAGGTGTTCTAATTCTTTGATTAGCTACCCCTACTACTTGGATATCTTCACCAGAGAGAGGAAGGTCTGGGATGTCTGCTGATCTCACAGTAGACCTGGTAGCACCAGTGTCCAAAAGGAAAGTAATATCATTACCTTTCACATTTCCTTCAACATATGGACCAGACTGATCTACATGTAAGGATGCGCCACGTATGCACTCCTTCTTCCCCTCTCCTAGGCACCGTCATGAGTCGAATTTACAATAATTGTCCTGCAAAAGAAATTGTGATGTCATATAATCATTCTTACCACTCCCTCCTGGGTATCCAATGTCTGTACCATGTTTTGCTCTGCTTACATTACCCTGAACAGGTGGAGGTGGTAATTGACTCTGTTGATTTACACCCTGTTGTGAGTCATTCTGCGTCTGTGGATTTAAGTTTTGATTTGGGCCATTATTATTCCGAATCTTTTTACATTCATCCTTCCAATGCCCCAATTTTCCGCATCCATGACAAGGAAATTTCTTTTTAGCTTCTTCTCTACTCATTCGTCCTCTAAATTTTCCACCATTTCCCGTATCACCACTCGTTCCAGAATCTTTTCCTGGATTTTCACTCGGATTTTCCAAATTAATTCCCTGCTTCTCTGCCATTTTCACCTGAGCCCACATCACTTTTTCCTGCAATTTCTTGTGTCTATCCTCAATATCGTCTCCACAATATTTTGCATACTTCAGAATCTCATCTATGGGCTTTCCCTGCCAACACAGCATATGTTGTTTAATCATCTGGCAAATCTCTGGCTTCAGACCGTAAACAAATCGATACACAAACTGACTCATGTTTTTGTCTCCAATGTCCTCGAATCCACTATACTGTTTAAATACTTGCAATAAACGCTCATAATAGGAATGTACTGTTTCACTGGCTTCTTGGATTGTTCGATCTATTTTCACCCAATCTGTTTCTTTCGGGGGTATTTTCCCTTTCAGGTATGTTATCACCTGTTGATACTTTTTCATCACATCATTTGATGGGGCACCTGTTTTCGGATCTCTAGGATATTCATCACTAGGCCAATCGACTGTGATCTTACAATCTGTCCATAAATCGGCAGGTACCACTATGTCAAACAAACCATCTAAATCCTTCAACAATACCTTTGACACTTTCACAAACCTTTCAACCTGCTTGTACCATTCAATTGGTTTTTCTCTCAGCTTTGGAAAATCATTCGTAAATGATAAAATATCCTGTCTGCTCCATGGGACATGTACATATCCTCCTCCCGCAACTTCTCGCATTGGATACATCTGGTCTGCTTTTCCTGCTTCCTTCATCCCATATTCTGATGCTGTTCTACTTGTTCGTGCTTCTTCCTTTTTCTTGGCCCATCTAGATCTCCATTTATCTAGATCTCCCCATTTTTGTAAAACTAACATTAATTCTCTTATTTGTAGTCTTCTTCCAGATGCATTCATATTTTCTAAATCTTTGTCTGCAAATTCTGCTCTATAGGGTTTCTGTAATACGTTTGATCTCCCTATTTCGATTCCCATCTGTAATGCTAAGTTGGACAATTTTTCATGGAATATCTTTACATTTCTAGTGATACTCCTGCACAAGAATAATAATTCTTCTTCATCATAGGTATTCAAGAGTTCTACTCCTACATTTCCTGCTATTATTTCTTCTAATTCAACTTTCAATTTATGGATATCCAGTACTTTTGGAGGTGTGCACTGTTTAACTGACCCTTGTACCCATCTTTCTAGATCTTCAGGTGTTACTATGGTAGCACTTTTTGCTCCTGATGAAGTTACTAAACTTACATCTTTTGAACCTCCAGGCACATCTTTTCTTGGAGTACTATTTACAGAACCTCGAATAGGCAAATCCATAAGTGATATTGTGTATTCACAGTCACTAAATTGATCCTCAATTATAACTGGAGCTTCAGGTCTGGGATTACTCACAGGAGTAGGTGCAAGTATGGGTTGAGGACAATTTCCCTGAGTACATTATAATGGAACTACTGGACCAATTGTTACTGGTATGGTCAACGAATCAGGATGTACTTTTATCTGAGTTATTTTCTGTATTAATTCTGTTCTGGTCTTTTCTAGGGCTTCTTTTTCTTTGTCATGAAGTATTCTAGTCGGGGTGAACTCATGCATTACCTTTGGTACCATGGGAGTTTGTGGTGGTGCACTAGGAGGGCATCCACTTGTCCCTTCCTGATATGGTGGGGGATTTCTTAACATTTCTTCCATAAATTCATCTTCTGAATCCTCATTTCTCATTAAATGTTTTGTCTTTTCCGTACATTTCCCTCCTGATTTCTCTCCTTCTGTGAATAATGGATACAGTCCCTCTGTAATCATTGTCCTTCTCCATTGTTTCATCTGACCCTCTCTCGACTCACGTAAATATCTGGGGTAAAATCCTGGATAACTCCTATTACTTCTAGATCTATCCCGCTCAAATGCCTCGGGTTCCCATTCTTCTAGAGCTTCGTACTGGGTTAATCTAGGTCTGGGTTCTAAGTCATTCATCCTCAATCTCAAGTTCTGAAGAATTCGCCCATTGAACGTGCCATTCTGGGGAAATGCTAATATTCCATCATTTTTGGTATATTCTATCCAATTCTCCATCCATACACAAGTATGATAACCTCTCTCCATCATCATAAATGATGCTGGCGTTTTAGCTGGTGGAATAATAATTCCTTCTCTAGTTTTGATTGGTTTGTCCTTTTTAAAATAATTCTTAATCTTTTGTAAGAATGACATTTTTCTCCTTTCTCCGTACATTCTATCTAATCTTCTGTGTACAAAATTATATTCTGCAAAACCTAGGAATCTCCTATCCGGACGAGTTCCTGTTAAAGTCGGATCGCGTTTTAACATGCAATCCTTATCCACTAAGAATTTTGCTTCTATATTTTCGACCAATCAAATGT
The DNA here is from genome assembly GCA_963921515.1 of Calotriton arnoldi. NCBI lineage: Eukaryota > Metazoa > Chordata > Amphibia > Caudata > Salamandridae > Calotriton > Calotriton arnoldi. Next base: position 661,941 of record CAWUFW010007652.1, on the reverse strand, counting down.
CTGCTATCTTTTATTTCCAGACCAATCCTTGCGCGGCCTTTTTTTGGTGACGTTTCTCTGTCAACCCCTCCTTTACAATCTGCTCTTTTCTGTCCTTGCTGGTTTAACCAATCCCAGCGCGGCACCTGTGACGTCAGTACTACTCCTGACTACTGACCCCTCCTTTACAAGTGTCTCTCCACACCCGCTGTTTCAACCTACCACAGCGCGGCGTTTTGTGACGTCCGTTCCCTCTCCGGCAACTGACCCTCTCTTTACAAAAATTTACGCAAACTTATTTTCTTTATAAATCTTAATTAAATTTCAGTAACAACATAAAACATTCGCTATCGTGCCAGTTTCCACTAATTTCGAAAAAGATAGTTTCTTCCACACTTTAGTAAAACCTTTCCATTTACTAATACATACACTACGAGTAAAACACTTCCGTCTACTCTTCACACAAGCTCCAGAAGTACCTGTTACTTCTCCAATGTTACCCTTACTAGGTGATATAACATCAAATTTTTATCAGCGTACCCTTTTTGCTATTACTAACACGCATACAGTCCCTAACTAGTACTTGAAGTCCTGCTTAACTTCTCAGTACTATTTCTGCCTGACAGATAACCTCACTGCAGTATGGCTTCCACTTGCCACCCACTATTCTTTTTCCCTACCCCGGGGTATTCTGGACAACATATAACAAAAACTCAAAATTTAAGCGGATGTTAGTTCATAAAAATACAAATAAAATTCTCATTACCCAATTAACAAAGAGTAACAACAACCGTCCTCTGCTTACCAGAAAACTGATCCAGCGCAATATTAGCCAACAACATTCATACACCATATACTCACTTGGGCCCATACATTCACACTACACTAATACTTACGCTGGGTGTCAGATGTACTCTTTTATCAAAATCCCTGCTACCAATTACCTTCTGATTGAAGAGTAATAACTTATTAATGGATCCTTTGCTAATTGGGAAGTTTAAAATGAGTGACATTCATTATAGTACATAATCCTGAAATAACCACTGAGTCAGGAAGTTTTTAAAATGTTTATCTAAAGTTTTGGCAGAGTAAAATACAGAAAACACGGTACTTGATTGAAAATACCCAAGAAAAAGCATAGAAATGATTTTGCTAATAAATGACGGTGTTTAAGGAAGAGGAGAAGATAGAAACAGCAGCGCAACTAAAGGTTGCAGTATAATTACCTAAAATGCGAGAACCAAGCCCCTTAGCCAAGGAGTTGGAAAAGATAGGACCCAGGAAGGATGAAGAGTAAAGACTTCTTCCAGGATCAGGACAGGACCGGTGACCTCTCTACAACGACGCCTGTGCCGTTCCCCTCTCTGATACTCGACTTCTCTCGATTCTCCCGTCTCATGGACTCCGCCGCCCCCTCCTCAGGACCTCTTCCGGACAGGAATTCAGTCAGCAACCGATCAGCTGGGCAGTCTGGAGCTCTTCTGTCAGCATCTCCGCTCTCCTGTGCTAACTAATTAGCTAATTCTATATCTATTATACCCTTCTACGCCATATACCTCCCCTTAATGTTGCTAAAATATGGGACCACTACTTCTGATTAGACAGGGGGTGGATTCTTGCACCATATCGTTTTGGCCTAAATTGTAAAGCCTATTGTCTTTACGTTCCCTCCCCTTCAAATTAATACATTCGCTTTATTTCCCACCCGTCTCATGACAAATGTTATATATTTTACAGGAGAAAAGTAACAAATTGTTCCGCCGGAAACATTGGGTACATCATCTTCGGCCAATAGGTCGTGGCCTTGGGAGACGTACAAGTTGTCTTCACTTGGCAGGCATACAGGACACATGCGCAGAACCCTCTGTCTCTCGAGTTTCAAGACACCAACCCAGGCCCAAGTTTACGAATTACTAAAAGTGAAAGAAGAAAATATTAAAATCACAAATAAAAAGTTTCACTGTATACCCACTTTCCCTAACTCTATTCCCATTTAATCATAATACTATCCTGCATTAGTAGCGTTAAGAAAACGACAATTTAATAATGACATAAGAGCAAGCTTAAGCATGTGAAAACATTTATCGGCCATTTTAATACACACTGCGCAGAAGCAGAAGTTTCCCACCAAGCAAAGAAAGACGTCACACCATGTGATCAGGTTGTGACATGCGCAATAAAGTCCCGCGCTTTTAGCGGCCATCTTGGTTTATGGACAAGCGTTATTCATTAGTAAAACACATAGGCAAGCGTCTATCCCTTTCGTGTTTGTGAATGCAAGGATTAGTATTGACAGTACAAATTTTAATATATTAATACTATGAGGAAGATTGCATACAAGCAAGTTTCAATTTTGAAACCTTGCTCCATCACTACCACCAACCTTTTTGTCACAGTCAGATCCTCCACCTATACCATGGGAGGATTGGATCTTTTGAAACTTATCTTGATGCTCTGGAGGGACAAGAGTTTAGCCCAAAAAAGAAAAAAGCACAACTTTTAAGTACTTTAGGCAAAGAAGGTCAATGTATTTTCAGGTATTTGCCTCAAGCTTTGCAAGTCAATGGCCAACCCGTGCCTGATGAATACAAAGAAGCTGTCTTTAGGTTAGAAGCCAGATAAGCCAAGGATGAAAATTTGGTCATGAATCGATATAAGTTTTATACACAACACCAAAGGTCGGAGGAGTCTATTGACAAATTCATAGCAAGGTTGAGAGTATTATCCATCAAGTGCAAGTTTGGCGTTATGGCTGATAAACTGATCAGGGATAAGTTAATTGTGCAATGTAATAATAAGAAGATTCAAGAAAGACTCTGGGCTGCCAAGAATCTTTCTCTGAAAAATGCCACTGAACTGGCCAAAGTTGTAGAGCCATCTGAAAGTTGCATGAAAGAGTTAGAAAAACGCAATTGTGGATCAAAAATAGCAGAAATATCAGACAAGGGATCCTGCGAGGAACTGGAAAATATGATGACTGGTGAAGTGATGAGCTCTGTAGCTGTGGTCATGAACAAGAACACCAAGCGTACTATTCAATCCAGACCATCTATTTCCAGGGTGTGCTATAGATGTGGTAGTGTCAACCACTCTGCGGACTCGAAATTCTGTTGTGCCATTAACAAGGAGGGGCCGATTCCGATCTCGGCCGGTAGTGCTCCGAATCGGATTCGGCTTTACCGGATCCGATTCGGAGCCCTGTTTCCCGACCGAACCGTACGCGGGTCCGGCCGAGCGAAGTACGATGCGAAATCGCCCGACCGACTCGTCCGGGCGTCCCGACCGCTCCGACCGACTCGCTCCCGGCTCGAACCGCTCCGACCGACTCGCTCGGACTCGGCTTCGCACCGCGCAATGGAGACGTTTCCCGGCCGGGTAAGTACGATGCGCGCGCCGCGAGCAGATCCGACCGAGCCGCGCACTCCGGCTCGAAAGAGCTGTCGGAGCCGTACTTTGGGGGTCCGTGTCGGACCCCCTGTATGCGTGGCCGCGCGAGTCGCACACAGGGGGACCCATGGGTCCCCCTACCTGTGCATGTATGGCGCAAATCGCTTCGCCGCGTACCCGCTGTAGGGGCGCCCTTGTCCGACTTCGCACCCATTGAGTCAATGGGAGCCAGCGTGCACGCGTTGTGCACGACCGGCTCCCATTGACTTCAATGGGAGTCCGACTCGACTCGAGTCCGATAACATACGGACGCATCGTACTCGTTCGGTCGGACTGCACGGGTCCGATTCGGTCGGAAATCTCTCCGGGTCCGGCTCGGTCGGAGAAATTTCCGGCCCGAATCGGAATCGACCCCGGAGTGTTTAAAATGTGGACGCATGGGGTACTATGCCAGAATGTGCAAAGGCTAAACATGTGGTGTGGTTGCAGTGGTGTCGTATAATGCTAGCTGTAATGTTGAGTATAAAGATAGAATTTTGAGCATTGATGATGGGGATGATGCATCAGTAGAAAGTAAAAGGCTCAACAGGCCTAAAGCTATGTTTCAACTAGATGGTAAAGATATTTCTCTAATGGTGGATACAGGGTCTAAATATACCATCATCCCAAGGAACTTGTATGAGAGCCTGTGGGAAGATTGGACCTTGTTGCCCAAAGATATTTCCCCAGGTGGATACCAAGGGGAGTCAATTGATAGAATTGGGTATTTTACATCTAATATCTCATTTTTGAACAGATCAACGCAAGGTCAAATCTATGTGGCTATAGAGGGGCCTCCCATCCTTGGGTGGGTTCACCAATATGACCTCCACATCATAGTGAATCCTAGGGCCCCCACACAAGTTATGGTGGTTGGAGATGAAGAGATAGGAAATGTTCTGCATGATGCTAGTGATGTGTTTAGAGAAGAATTGGGACAGCTCAAGGGCTATGTACATAAAATCAAGTTGAAGAAAGGTGCTGTGCCAGTACAGCATAAATTGAGGAGAATACCTCTGGTCGTGCGTGATGGTGTTAAGGATCTCATACGTGAGATGTTGGGTGCATGAGTGATTGAACTTGTCAAGGCTTCCGAGTGGGTTTCTCCGGTGGTTATCACAAAGAAATCTGACTGAAGGCTCAGGTTCTGTGTGGACGTGAGGTCTCTCAACCGGTGTGTGATTGCTGATACATTTACTGTGCCTAATATAGGGGAGTTGGTGTCTACACTAAAAGGGGCAAAGTTTTTTTCAAAACTTGACCTCAAAAGTGCTTATCATCAGATACGGTTACATGATGAGTCCAAACATTTTATGTCCTTCATCACCACGGAAGGGACATTCCAGTTCACGCGGTAGCCGTTTGGACTGTCGTCAACGGCAAGCATCTCTCAACAGATGGTGTCACACATTTTTAAGGGAGTAGAGAATGCAGTATATTTCCAGGACAACATCTTGGTTTTTGGGAAGTCTGTTGAAGAACATAACTGTGTTTTGAGAACCGTTTTGAGGAAATTTGTTGATGTGGGTCTCACTTTGCGGAAGGAAGAATGTGTGTTTTTGACAGAGCAGGTAGAATACTTAGTGTACAACATCTCAGCCTTGGGCATCAAGCCGACGAAGAGTTTGATTAGTGCCATAGAAACAAGGACCAGTTGAGATCCTTTGTGGGTCTTGACGAATATTACTCTAAATGTGTCCAAATTTTTTCTGACAAAACAGGGTTTTTGAGAAGTTTACTAAAAAAAGGTGTCAGCTTTGAGTGGAGCGAGCTACAAGAGGAGTGTTTCAACAACATAAAGAAGGAAATTTGTGAGGCAAAGTTTTGGCCCTGTTTGATGTGAAGTTGAAATCGATTATCACAGTGGATGCTCGTGCCTCCGGGTTCGGTGCGGTTCTTTCCCAGTGTCATCGGGGAGGCGAGAGAACGGTGGCATTTGCATTCAGAACTCTTACCTCTACTGAACAAAATTATTCCGTTATTGAGAGGGAGGCATTGCCTGCGACCTGGGGTGTAGAATATTTCCGAGTGTATCTGTGGGGCACCCAATTCTTGATTAGAACGGATCACAAACCCTTTGTGAAAATTTTGTCCCCGGGGGGCTGGTAAGGGTTCAGCCATGTTGACCAGGTTCACAGCAAGGATCCAGGAGTATCAATATGAGATTGGATACAATTCAAGGTTGGAGGAATGCACAAGCAGATTGTTTGTCGAGATTGTCTGTGGATTGGAGGTTAGTAGATGGTCCCTCAGTGTGTGAAGCTGAGATGGATGGGTCAGTTGCATCAGTGGAGGATGTTGTTATGGTGGGTGAAGGAGCGTTCATGGCCCAGGAGTGGGGCGCTGAAATGGAGAAAGATGATGTCCTCAAAGAGGTGATGCACATGATATGGCAAGGAGGTAGAAGAGAAAGTTGTTTGGTTGTGCAAGTACGTTATTTTGTCAAAATTTTGGATGAATTATCTATGTGTGGAGACAAGATGATTATGAGGGGAGACAAGCTTGTTCCCCCTCTCGGTGTGAGGAAAAAAAAAACATGTTGCATGGCCCTTGTAGGTCACATGGGCCAGATGTTAACTCAATGTCGTCTCAAAGCACATTTTTGTTGGCCGGGGTTGGACAAACAAGTAGTGTCGTGGGTGGAGAAATGTTCAATTTGAAAAGAAGTCGAAAAAAGGCTCAAAGTGGGGTCTACCAAAGCCATGGGGCATATTGAGAACCCAGGTAAGCCATGGCATAGTATTTGTCTTGATTTTATTGGTCCCATGCACGAACTAACTTCGAGTGATCGGTTTGCCCTAGTTGTGGTGGATGTTTTCTCGAAGTGGTTGAGTGTAAAATTCTTAAAAGAAATCACTACAGAAACCACCATCAAATCTTTGGGTAGTTTGTTTCAGGAAGAAGGCGTTCCATCCGTCCTCATCACGGACAATGGCACACAATTGGTTTCCAGGGAAATGCAAAAATTTATGAGAGGTTGTGGGATTTTACATCACTGTACCACCTTGGACAACCCACAGGGAAATGGCCTTTGTTAGAGGGTGAACAGGTTGGTGAAAGGAGTGATACAGATGGCGTGTGCTTATGGTTTGGTAGTGCACATATTAGAAGATGATATGGTTTGGGCGTACCGCACTACTGGCCATCCTCCTGATCTTAAATCTCCATTTGAACTTATGTGAGGTAGGCCTGCTGGTTCCAGGTTAGTTACTACATGGATGAAAGTATTGGTGGAAAAAGGTGGTGAGAGTGAAGAATCCTGCAGAGTGGAAAACATTTTTGTTACCCAAAATAGAATCAGATTCTACTCACGTTTCCGCAGGAACGCCGTGCAAAGGATGAAAGGTCCCCAACTTCCCAGCTTCACCAGTAGCACCCAACAGAGTCAAAGTACCAGCGGTAACCCAGGGAAGAAGGGAAAAAACAAAGGAAGGAAAAGGATCCCACGATGCACCCCACTCAAGGATGGTGCAGAGCTAGAATATCGATGTATAAATATCGTTATACAGAAATATCGAGGTAAAAATATCGTGGATCAGAAATATATATGGAAAAAATATCGTGGTCAAGAATATCGATTTAGGTAAGTAATATCGATTGCAAAAATATCGAAGTGTTAAATATCGTTTACAAAAATATAGTTAAAAATATCGATTTATTATTAATGTTATGTATTTTAGTATTTTGTATGAGAATTGTTTGTATTTTTATTATGTGTTAAAATTTTATTAGTTAATATATATATATTTTTTTAAATGAATTTAGCTTTTTTAGTTCCGTAGCGGGTTGTGGGTTTATAGGGGAATAGGGTGGGAAGAAATTTAATTATATAGATTTTATTTATTATTTATAGCAGTTAATAACTTTTTTTAAATTGAATTTTGGGTTTTTAGTTCCGTAGCGGGTTGTGGGTTTATAGGGAAATTGGGTGGGAAGTAATTTAATTATATGAAATGTATTCAATAATTTATATTTATTCATAATTGTATAATTGTGATGTTATAGAGTTAAATGTGTAAATTCATTTATTAATAATTGTTTGATAATTAGTTGTTAATTAATTTTAATTAATTATTAATTAATGTAATTGTTTAATTAATTTTAGGTGTGTGTTGTGGTGTTTATAGGTGTAAATGGTGGGAAGGGTGGGAAGTAATTTATTTTTTATTGATGAATTATTAATTATTTGTTAATTAATTAGCATTAATTAATTAGTAATTATTAATTGTAATTGTGTAATTAGTTTTAGGTGTGCGTTGTGGATATTATAGTGTTAAACAATGTGTAATTAATGAATGTTTATTATCTTTTTAATAATATATTTAAATTTCAATATTAATTATGTTAATAATGGAAATAAAATTTAATAAAAATGTTGATGATTTTTTTTTAAATTGGTGTGGTATCTAGCACTTTCCCTGCTTTTGCACTTACTGGAGTGGGAATAGTAATTTTTACCCCTCCGCTATCCAACACTTTTCCTACTGTTGCACTCACTGGGGTGGGAATAGTAATTTTTACACTTCCGCTATCCAGCACTTTCCCTGCTTTTCCACTCACTGGAGTGGGAATAGTAATTTTTACCCCTCCGCTATCCAGCACTTTCCCTGCTTTTGCACTCGCTGGAGTGGGAATTGTAATTTTTACCCCTCCGCTATCCAACACTTTTCCTACTGTTGCACTCACTGGAGTGGGAATAGTAATTTTTACCCCTCTGCTATCCAACACTTTCCCTGCTTTTGCACTCACTGGAGTGGGAATAGTAATTTTTACCCCTACGCTATCCAGCACTTTCCCTGCTTTTGCACTCACTGGAGTGGGAATAGTAATTTTTACCCCTCCGCTATCCAACATTTTCCCTACTGTTGTATTTATTGTGTTGCGGAATGTATGTTTTCTTTTTCTTTTAATAGTTTAATGTGTTAATTAATTATAGAATGTTTTATTTTACTTTAAATTATTGATATATGTATATATTTTATTTTTATATAATTTAAAAAGTTTATAAATTAAATAAAGATAATAGTTAAAATGTATTTAAGTAAATATATGTATATGTACACATTTGTGTGTGTTTATATTTTTTTAATTAAGTTTATTTGTTATATTTAGTTAAAATATATATTAAATGTAATTTATTTTGTTAAAAATATTAATATTATTTAATATATTTTATTTGAGTTATATATATCTTTTAAGTCGATATTTTTACATCTATATTTTTTACTTCGATATTTTTGTTTCGATAATATTGTACTTACCTGTTTAAGTATAGGGAGTTGATATTTTTGTATTCAATATTTTTACATCGATATTTAATCAGGGAACCATCAAGGGTAGGACCAGTCAGCCAGGAGCAATATCTGTCAATAAAAGGTCAGAACATGGTAAGTACACAAGGAACTGCTAGTCCTATGGTCTATAATATTTTTTGTACTTCAGTCTAGGCTACCTGAATGATTCCCTTCTTCTGTTAACTCTGGAATCTGGTGTGCGAGAAGGGGTGTTCAGGGCTGTGACAGGATAAAGGTATGGTGTAAATACAAGAAGTCAGAGGAATAGTCAAGAAAAGGAAAATATAGGATTAACTACAACCTAACTCACCTAAGAATAAATGGTGATCTGAATTAATATAAATCTTGTCCTCAGAAACATCTGGGAAAGTGCTATATGCAATATATACAACTGTAAAAAATCTACCTTGCTTCAGGCAGACCTACTGGGAAACTCCTTACTATCAGGAATGCCCAGAACTAAACAAAACTAGAAAAAACTAGATCTCCACAGACGCAGAGTTTGCATAAGATAAGTTTGGCAGTAGGAAATCAAATCAGCGCAGAAAGCGATGTTACCGTAGGACTTGTCACTCTAGAACTGTAGCACAGCGTGTTGGAGATAACTGGCCGACATGGAGACGAGCACAGGAAGACTGCCCGGAGCGCAGAGAAGGGAAACCGGAGCCAAGGAGATGACGGCTCATCTAAGAAGGAAGCCGGACGAAGGACGACCGACACTGGATAGACGGAGCTTGAACCCAGAAGCTGTCAGGTAAGGACCCGGAAGAGGAATACCAAGCCCAGGGCTGGAACGCAAAGTGTCTTCCCTTCGGGATCAGCAGGCTTTTAACCCTGCTTGCTGCCACCCACGCATGCGTTTGTAGCAGGAACGGCGATTTTTGAAGTCCACCGATCGCGTGTATCCAGCAAGCGTGACAGTACACCCCCCCATAGGCTTAGGTTTCTCAGGGTACCGTCTGTGAAACAGGCATAGCAAGCGAGGGGCATGCACATGACCGGCTGGCTCCCAAGTGCGGTCTTCTATACCATAGCCCTTCCAATGTACAAGATACTGGAGCCTATTCCTCACCCTTCTCGTGTCAATGATAGCCTCGACTTCATATTCAGGTTCATCGTCAGTAAGCACAGGGGCGGGATGCGTGGGAATATGTGTGCCAGGTTCTACAGGTTTCAGTAGGGAGACATGGAAGACCGGATGTATCTTCAGTGTGGCCGGGAGGTCTAACTTCATGGTAACAGGGTTTATAACCTTACATATCTTGTAAGGGCCGATGTACCGAGGCTTGAACTTACAAAACCCTTTCAAGGCAAGATTCTTAGTGGATGACCACACTTCATTCCCTACAGTATATGCAGGTTCCGCACGTCGATGGAGATCTGCTTTCTCTTTAATGCTGCCTTGGCTTTCCAAATTAGCTGTGGCTGATTTTTGTATGCCCTGCAGATTTTTTACAAAGTCAAAAGCAGCAGGAGCAGGACAGGAAAGAGGGAGCGAAAATAGTATGGTTCAGGGGTGAAACCATAATTACAATAGAAAGGAGAGTGAGCAGTAGAAGAGTGGCAGCTATTGTTGTAGCATAATTCAGCTACCCATATGAGCCTGTCCCAATCTGCTGTGGAGTGTAAGAGCTGACAGCTAATGTACTGTTCAAAACACTGGTTTACTCTTTCGGTCTGACCATCCGTCTGAGGGTGATGGCTAAAGGAAAATCTCACATCAATCTGTAATAAGGGAGCCATTCCCTTCCAGAAGTTAGATATGAATTGAGCACCCCGATCTGAAATCAGAACAGTAGGCAGACCATGTAAACGCACAATGTTTTGGACAAACAGAAACGCCAATACCTTGGACGTTGGAATGGCTTTTAACGGGATAAAATGGGCCATTTTGGTTAGTAAATCGACCACAACAAGGAGAGTGGTGTTTCCTTGAACGGTCTTCGGCAAGCCCACTATAAAATCCATAGATACAGTATTCCATGGTTTAGGTGGAGTAGGCAATGGCATCAACAATCCCACAGGTGCTTGATGAGAAGCCTTCCCTTGTGCACACACATGACTTGTTTGAATGTATCTTTTTACATCGCTCCCCATATTGGGCCACCAAAAGTGCCTTTTCAACAAATCCATAGTCTTTTTATACCCAGGATGTCCAGAAAGAGGATTGGTGTGACACCACTCTAAGGCTTGCTGCTGGAGGTTGTGGGTAGGAAGCACTAAACCACCTTGAATGTACATTAGATCCTGAATCTTAGTAACGCTATGGGGTTGGGTTACCTTTTCTATTTCGGTAGACCCTTGTGCCTCTTTTACTGCCTCTAAGAACTCGTCTTCTGAACAAATAGCCCCTATTATATGCTCTCTGGCAATTATAGGAGGAGGCTTGCACCGAAGTTCTTCAAGTTCATAACCCAAACAGGACAGGTCGTCTGCTTTACCATTTCTCTTTCCTGCCTGGAAATGAATTACAAAGTCATAATCGCTGAAGAACTGCGTACAACGCAGTTGTCTCATCGACAATGCTCTAGCTGACTTAAACTGTAAATTACGATGGTCTGTAAGGACTGGTATTCTGTGGTTGGCACCTAACGGATACTGTCACCATTCCTCAAAAGCCTTTTTAATGGCTGACAGTTCTTTGTCTCCTATGACATAATTCAATTCGGCAGGTGTTAGCTTGTGAGAATAATATGCCACAGGATGAAGCCATCCTGTGCTTGGGTCTACTTGAGAAATAACCCCTCCTACAGCCATTAGTGAGGCATCAGCCTCAACCACAAAGGGCCTAGAGGGATCAGAATGGCTCAATATTGGTGCGTGAGTAAATGCTTCCTTGAGTTTATCAAAAGCTTCCTCAGCTGCCGGAGTCCAGAGAAACTTAACCCCTTTTTTTAGTAGCTTGGTGATGGGAGATGCTAAGCTAGAAAAGTTGTTAATAAAACGCCTATAAAAGTTGGCAAAGTCAAGAAAGCTCTGTATCTCTTTGACAGTCTTTGGCGCTTGCCAACGTGCTATGGCTTCCACTTTCTGGGGATCCATACTGAGTCCTTGGTGGGATACAACAAATCCAAGAAAGCATACTTGAGAGGTATGGAATTGGCACTTATTTAACTTACAATATAAGTGTTTGTCTCTCAGATGCTCAAGGACATTTCTAACATGGGTCTCATGCTTTTGTGCTGACAAAGAATCAATCAAAATATCATCGATATATGCAAGAACAAAGAGATCCAACATGTCTTTGAGTGCTTCGTTGATAAAAAATTGAAAAGCAGATGGGGCATTACTTAATCCGAATGGCATTACCAAATATTCATAAAGGCCAAACTTAGGGCCCCATTAGGATGGCAGGCGCATCGCCCCCGCCGGGCCGGCGGTAGCCACCGCTGGCCCGGCGGGGGCGATCCGCCCGCCATCCATACCCAAAAGACCCCCCGCCATATTAGGATGGTTGGGGGGTCCGCGGCGGATGTAAACACCGTCCGCCGCTTTTCCGCCGGAAAACCTGAATAATATGGTGGCGGTGTCTGCAAGACACCGCCATCCATATTATAATGTGTGCGGAGATGAGCCTTTCCATGGCGGCGTTGCCGCCATGGAAAGGCTCGCAGTTTTTGCTGTTGTGGGCCCGTAGCTAGCCCCCAGGATTTTGCGGGGGTGGGGGTGCACATGGGGGGTACCTATGGTACCCCCCTACATTTGAATGCACAAGGTGGCAGGCACCGCGTGGTGCCTGTCACATTGTGCATTCAAATGCACAACATGCATTTTTCACATTGTAAAATATGCGGGAAGCGCCTGCCAGTCTGGCGGGCGCATCCTAATGCCACTTGTGGGACTGCTGCAACAATGGCAGGCGGTCCTGTTTCCCGATACGGTGGCGGGCGGACAAAGTCCGCCCGCCATCGTAATAGGCACCTTAGTACAAAAGGCTGTGATCTACCCGTCCCCCTCTTTGACTCTCACCAGGTGGTAAGCTCCTAGTAAGTCTAGCTTGGTGAATATCTTGGCGTTCTTGATCTGGTCGAGGAGAGAGGATATCAGTGGCAGGGGGTACCGATTCTTGATTGTAACATCATTGAGTGCTCGATAATCGATACAGCACCTGAGACCCCCTTCTCGTTTAGGTATAAAGAAGAGAGATGAGGAAGCAGGTGATCGGGAAGGTCGAATAAAACTGATTCTGAGCATCTCATCCAAGTAGTCACGTAGGTATACATTCTCTTTTTCAGTTAGAGCATAAATTCCGCTGCAGGGTATGCGGGCTCCTGGTATTAAATGAATCCTACAGTCAGAGGATCTATGAGGTGAAAGACATGTAGCCTTTTCTTTATCAAAAACATATTTCAGGTCATAATATATGGCGGGCAAATCAGTGTCTTTGGGAGTGGTGACTACTGCGACCTTCACTGGACTGTTCTTGTTTTGGGTAGAATGTTCATTGCAGATGTCAGGACTAAAAGTCACAGTCATATCTTTCCAATCAATAAGAGGGTTGTGTTTACAAAGTCACGATAAGCCTAGAATAACAGGAAACTGGGGAGACTGAGTCAGATTAAATGTGATATGCTCCTGACGTTTTTCCTCCACTATCAGTGTTACCTCAATGGCAGCATGCGTGATTGGACCAGACTTAATGTTACTGCCATGTAGGGTTGTAACTTCCTCCCACGAGTTTTTGGAAACCAGGGGAATATTCTTGCTGTGTGCCCAGCATAAATCCATAAAATTACCAGAGGCACCTGAATCTACCATTACTTGGACATTTATAGCCTGTTGTCCCCATTCCAGTCTTAAAGACAGGAAGAAATGGTATGGAGAAGACAAGACTACGTTTGATAGGTTAGGCAGTTGTGAGACGATTAACCCTGAACTACCCGAATCCTTCGTACCGCTAGACTTCGGGCTTGCTAATTTTCCGACTGGGTTTTCTGTTTTGGTTTCACAGGGCATTCCCTGTTTTCCGCAGTATAGACATAGTTTTTTGTCACGCCTTCTCTGTCTTTCTTCATTGCTGAGGGGACCCCTTATGCTTCCTATCTGCATAGGTTCTGGTTCCTCTACTGGCTTTTCTTGGTCTGGTTTTTTCTCTTTATAAAGTATGACACAGCCCTCAGAGCTTCCTTTTTCTCTTTTTCTTTCATTGATTCTGTGATCTAATTTTACCACAAGGTCTATTAGTGCATTACAGGACTCAGGAGAATCGACCACCTGTGCTAAAAGGTCTTTTAATTAGTCTCTTAGCCCCCTATAGAACAAGGTGCAACGTTTCTCTTCAGGCCACCCAGCTTCAGCTACTAATCTGTTAAACGTAGAGATGTAATGTGGTAAGTCCTTGGATCCCTGTTTTAAGTTCAACAGTTCTGTATCTACTGACTGCATGAAGGAATGTTTATCAAATAGCTTCCTTAACTCTCCCTTAAAGGCTGTGTAATTATGCAGTAACGGGTCATCTCTTTCTATGAGAAGTATAGACCAATTGGCTGCGGACCCTCCCAAGTAGGATATGACCAAATAGGATATGACAAACACAACTTTAGCTTGGTTATTTGGAAAGCAGGAGGCCTTGCACATAAAATGGAGCTGGCACTGACTAATAAAGTCAGCTAATTTGGTAGGTTCCCCCATGAATCATTCTCGAGGGGCCAAAGGAATAGACTGAGGGGTGGTTACCTGAATAACAGGGATGTTAGTACCGGAAGACTGGGAAGAAGGTGGAAAATGTACCTCTGTGTTTCCTGCCATGTTTCCCAAACTAGACTCGGTTCTCAAGCCCCTCTGGATGGAATCTACCCGTGAAGCTAATGCTTGGGTTTCTTCCTGAAGGTTACCCAACATATGAGCAAGATCTGCGAGCATTACCTGACTCATTTCCATGGAGTTCGGGCGGAAAGTAAAACTTGGGCTTTGCGTTCTGTCAGACTCTACTCACGTTTCCGCTGAAACGCCATGAAAAGGATGAAAGGTCCCCAACTTCCCAGGATCACCAGTAGCACCCAACAGAGTCAAAGTACCAGCGGTAACCCAGGGAAGAAGGAAAAAAACAAAGGAAGGAAAAGGATCCCACGATGCACCCCACTCAAGGATAGGACCAGTCAGCCAGGAGCAATATCTGTTAATAAAAGGACAGAACACAGTAAGCACACAAGGAACTGCTAGTCCTACGGTCTATAATATTTTTAGTACTTCAGTCTAGGCTACCTGAATGATTCCCTTATTCCGTTAACTCTGGAATCTGGTGTGCGAGAAGGGGTGTTCAGGGCTGTGACAGGATAAAGGTATGGTGTAAATACAAGAGGTCAGAGGAATAGTCAAGTGAAAGAAAATATAGGATTAACTACATCGTAACTCACCTAAGAATAAATGGTGATCTGAATTAATATAAATCTTGTCCTCAGAAACATCTGGGAAAGTGCTATATGCAATATATACAACTGTAGAAAATCTACCTTGCTTCAAGCAGACCTACTGGGAAACTCCTTACTATCAGTAATGCCCAGAACTAAACAAAACTAGAAAAAACTAGATCTCCACAGACGCAGAGTTTGCATAAGGTAAGTTTGGCAGTAGGAAATCATATCAGCGCAGAAAGCGCTGTTACCGTAGGACTCGTCACAGGAGTTCTAGAACTGTAGCACAGCGTGTTGGAGATAACTGGCCGACGTGGAGACGAGCACAGGAAGACTGCCCGGAGTGCAGAGAAGGGAAACCAGAGACCAGGAGATGACGGCTCATCTAAGAAGGAAGCCGGACGAAGGACGACCGATGCTGGATAGACGGAGCTTGAACCCGGAAGCTGTCAGGGAAGGATCCGGAAGAGGAATACCAAGCCCGGGGCAGGAACGCAAATCGCCTTCCCTTTGGGATCAGCAGGCTTTTAAACCTGCTTGCTGCCACCCGAGCATGTGTGTGTAGCGGGAACGGCGATTTTTGAAGTCCGCCGATCGCGCGTATCCAGCAAGCGTGACAAATAGTTCCGAATGCATTTGTGTTGGCGATTTTGTGAAAGTCAAAACAGGGAGAATAGGAAGAGGTCTTTTTAAATTTTTAGGACCATTCAAAGTAAAGAAAATGTTCAGATATAGTGTGGAGCTGGACAATGGTCAAAGGTGGAAGTTTAGACATGTAGCGTTGTATCAAAAGAAAGATGCGACGGGAGAAGAAATGCTGTCAGGGAATGATGGGTATGTGTTGGCGAATGACATAGGTAATTCAGGTTTCACAACCAGCAAGGAGGCCGGTCAAGGAGAGAGGTGTGTGCCTAGCAACTCTGCATCAGCATGCTTCACCATGATTCAGGGAGGGGATGTCATCCGGGGGGGTGGAAGTGTTTGAAACCGCAGGGCATCAGCTTACCTTGAAGATTTTGTGCGGTAATCATTTATTCATGTAATTATTTTTGCATTAGTGTTTTCCATTTGTTTTGTTCTTTTGTTTTTAGTAGAAAGGGAAAAGGCATGTAAATTAGTTATGGGAAATTAGTTATTCTTAATGTCTTTTATTTCTATGGTATTTGGAACCCCGTTCTTCGAGGTTCTGTGTGATGGTTTGAACTGGAACGTTCCTCGGAGGTCAGTTTGTTTGCTGGCCAGCTGAGGAGAGGTCCATTCATCGTTGAGCTTCTCAATCAATAAAAGTTATTTCCTTACCTCATCTACAAAGATCCTGTCCTCCTTTACAAGAGTTTGCTAGGCAGGACAAGGGGGCTTATCTGTGGGCAGTATGGGCCATCTCAGAAGGATGACTGGTGAGGGGCTGTTCCCAACTCCACTTACATTAAAAGGACTTTGACTCCTGCACACACAAAGGAACCTGACACTAGACCTGCCCTACCATTTGTCCTCCTGACAGTTTGGAGCATTGGCAAGGAAAGTGGAAGATCTTACCAGATGTGGGGGTAGTATAGAAAGTCCCCCCCTCCACACACACACACACACACACAATCTGGCACCATGTGTAAACATTGGACCTCCATGACCACTCATCAGAACATTCCTGGATCTGTGGAAGTTACAGAAGAAGGACAGCCCTGCTGCCTCACGACTGCCCAGCTGCTTAAAGGACGGCCTTGGTGCCAGAGAAGGAAGACTGGAATTGCTTGCCTCTATCCCAGGCTACCCAGAGCGACTCCAAGGGTAATTTGGCTGACCTCTGTGTGAGCTACAGGGAAACAACAAGCTTTACAGTCTTCCTGCAACTGCCCAGCTGACCTGCTGCAACTGGACCTGTCTGGACCTGCAGCTGGACCTGCATGAGCCCTGCTGCGGGCCTCTGCTGGAGTGATTTCCTTATCCCCAAGAGATGCCCCCTAGGGCCTGGACCCATGGCTATCATCAGGGTCTACTACTCCTAACGAAAAGGTGAAAATCCTCAAGTGTGGGCTCCTCACGTCCAGGAACCGCCTCGTTCAAGGCAAGACTCTGCCACCTGCGATGCCTGCCAATGCGAATCTTCAGTGAAACCTGCTCTTCACGCCGAAAGTGACTGTCCGCAGTGACCAGCAACGCAAGACCTGCACTTCGTGCTACAGCAACATAAGCCAGCGACGACCACCAACATGAAGCTACAGCGATGACTGTCTGTGATGCTTTACCAGCCCTTCACGCTACAGTGACAAATGTCCACAATGCGCAACGGTTCTTCATGCTACAGAGGTGACCATCCTCGACACTCAGCCTCCTCCTTGCAGGCTCCTCCACAATGAACTGAACTCTTCACAATGAACTTAGAAGGTAACTTTTTCAGTGGGACTAACCTGGTCCCTGAACCTGACCCGCTCTCTATTGCAGTCAGCCTGAACTTATGACTTTTCCCCTGAGTCTAGCACGACCAGATGACCATAAGTGGCGCTTTGTGCTTTTAGGCCCTATTTTCACTAAAAAGTTTAAAATTGCATATTTTCATACTGCATACTGATTAGATTTTTGTGTTTCTGTATTTTTCTTGTGCTGTTTTTTCACTTTATCACTGTCTGTGTGCTGCACAAATATTTTACACATTGCCTCTAAGTTAAGTCTGAATGCTTTGTGACAAGCTACCAGAGGGTTAAGCACAGGGTAATTTAATGACTTTTATGTTTAACCCTAACAAGGATTGTGGTTCTTACCTGTTTGGGGCTTCCACACTCCTCAACCAATAACCCAATTTCTTTCACATACTTAGAGTGCTTTTGAGTCAGCTCTTCATTTACTGGTCTGCTCATAAGTCATTTACATTTGCTTCCACCTACTGCAGCGTATAGCATGGAGAAATGGATCAGCCTGGTTCATTTATCAGCTGCTAGTGCGGGGGGTTGTGACAGTTTGCCTGAAATCATATGTGCTTCGGTGACTTGGATGGTGGGCCAAAACTTTACTTTTACAATGCTTTCTTCTTTCCATTCGCTCTCCTTTTATTACTTTTTAGCCATCTTGTGTGTTTAAACTGTGTTTTCTGATTACACTAATAGAGAGCCTGTAGTACCTGGTTCTTGTGCCAATAAGAATAATTTTTCCTCAGATGTGCATTAACACTAAAACGTGTTTCTAAACAGGTTCTAAGTACACTTGCCTGGTAAGAAGGACTCACACTGTTTTGTTAAAATTGTGTACAATTTAATTTTTTATTTACATTTGGTTTTGAAAGCATGTGGTGCACGTTTAGGTGGCATGGTTGTTTATTTTTTATTTTTGTTGCATATCCTTGCAATAACAAAAATTTATAAATGTCATCAGTGTGCCAAGGCCAGACTATTGGCTTTGCCAATGCCTGTTTTTACCCAATAACAATGATGAAGCATTGCAACAAATTTAAAACTATGTATTTTTCATTTGATAATACATTCTAAAGAGTGCTGCACTGGTGAACGCATTTATTTTACAAAACAGAACATTTATTATCATAGTAGAAAACAGTACTCATCAGTGGACAGTATACCTCTTGTTCTTGATACTTCTGTTGTCACCTCTATGGCTAGCGATTGCAATGGCAGTGTTACAGGTCATAATAGAGAAAGCCAGGAGTCACTAATGAGACCACTGGTGACTCCTAAATCAAGTCTATGGCATCAGGAGAACCAACCTAAAGAGAATACACCTTGGACACAGTAAAGGCGGTGGCCTCTAGGAGAGTGGCTGCCACCAATGCTTGTGCAGTGGTGGTGCTGGAGGAGGCTCACCAGTACAGAATCATTGAGTTAGAGAATACATTATTTACAATATGGTTCCCACTCTGCCAAACCATAATTAAGGCCTTCACTAGGTCATTTAGAATCTGACAGGCAATCTACCAGCGGATGCTATGTCTTCACCCACCCAGCAGTAGACCACCACCATAGTATGAGTTAACAGTCAGTCAGCATTTCCTCATCCCTAAATGGAGTGGGGAAAATGGAAGTCAGGTGTTATAAGAACCAACAATGTACTCTGGGGCTCATATTCAAGCAAACCCTAAATTACCCACAGTAAAAACATTTCAGTTTAAAGCCTCAAGTAAAACACTAAGGCAGCAGTTTAGTGATAAGCAGGCAAGAGCCACATGGTATATTGTCAGCGTTGTTGCTCTCCCAAACTGAGGGGCAGATTTACAAGAAAGTGACGCATCTGTACAGATGCGTCACTTTCCCTGCGCCACCCTTAGAAACCCTTGCGCCACCATAGATGCGCCGTATTTACAATACGGCGCACTATGGTGCAAGGATTGACAGATGCGTCAGAAATTCTGACGCATCTGTTGGCGGAAAAGTCACGCATTGCTGGAGTCGTGTCGCAAGCCTGACGCAACTCCAGCAATGCGTGTTGAGGCCTATTCCCACTACACTGCGTCACTACTTACGCCTGCTTCAAGCAGGCGTAAGGTTTTGACTCAGTGGCGTCCTAAAAGTGGCGCAGTGAAATCTTCTAGATTTCACTACGTCACTTTTACGAGGCCTTCCTGCGTGGGAACGCCCACCCTGCATACATTATACCTGACGCAGGTATAATGTGACGCAGGGCTTTACAACGTGACGCATCTCCCTAGATGCGTCACGTTGTAAATAGGCAGCATTTTTTTCGCCGCCATTGTGTCAAAAAAAGTGACGCAATGGCAGCGCAAGAAGGCGCAAGGGGCTTGTAAATCTGCCCCAGAGTTAGGGAACCTTTTACTGACCACAGGCGGAACCTTTGCTGGCTCAGCCGTTGGTCAGTCATTGGGGGTGGCCCATCGTACAAAAGCCTGCTCCCTTTAATATTTTGTAAGGCTGAGCCTATTTAGGATGGGCTTCTAGCCAAAGGTTATGACTTCACTGGTCAGTGACACTAGGCATGGCAGAAACAGGAAGGGACTGTAAGTAACAAATGATATATATCATAATGTTATCATAATTCTTTTTTAATAAACTTTATTCGGATTTTAGCAAGAAATCCATAATAGCTCAATAGACCAATGCATACATTTAAAACTCTCTCCCATAGCCAGCCTAAAATGTTATAAATACGCAAGATCAATATAAAATAGTACAGAACGTACTTAATTACCAGTGGTGGCTCACATAGGGCGTGCTGCGGGGCGGTGGGATGGGGCGGGGGAGGGGCAGGGTAGGGTGGGGGGGGTAGTAAACTCGGACATACGACGGAACGGAGGAACATAATAATAATAGTTTGCATAAAACCCATAATCAATTTTAAAACTGCACAGAGGGTCTAAAGTGTTAATACATCTAAAAATGTATTCTTAATTGGGCATAACAATCCAGGCCTTTGCTAAATCTACTTCATAACACTACCTTTTCAGATGACCTAATGTTTTGCGCCTCCTAACATGACACGTATAAACTATTGGCAATTCCCTAAGGAAATAAAAAGCCACCTGATGATAAAAGAGACATTGAGATAAAAATTAGGGACAGAATACACTTAATCCAAAATCTTTATAAAATTTGTAAAACGGCACAAAGTGCATTATGGATTGCCTAGCTTTTCCATCACAAGGGCAATTACCATACTATATACATTTTATAGTATTAAAAAGGCTGATATATAAATATATGAGGCACCACCTGAATGTAAACAATGTAAGTAAGAAGTCCTCGCAGGGCATTACGGGGCGGTCCTTGCGTGGAGCAGTGAATATTTGCACTCATTTATTACTTTTTTAAATCAATCAAAATTCTTTATTATCCCTTTAAAAAACAGATCATAAAAGATACATCATAAATAGGCAATTCATAAATAGCGAAAGCAGGGCTAATCAATTCACAAATAAAAACACAATGAAAGTAAAAAAGAACCACTGCCACCATGAATAAATAAAAACAATAAACAACATCATTAAAACATCAGTTACTGACGTAGTTGTAGTGCACATTTTAAAAAGGAGCCTACTGTATTACATGTAATATGGCTATCTAATTGCTGTAAGAAATCAATGCCACTGTACACTTAACTTGAATTTTTGATGCAAATGTAATAAAAACCGTTTAGTGAGTGGAAGGTAGAACTTAGAAAAAAACAAAAAGTGCAAAAAGGTCCGGGGGGGGGGGGGGGGAATATCGTATTGCACGGGCATTTACATATGTCAGAGGGAGAAAATTGACCTTGCGGGAAACACAGCAGCCACCTAATAGGGACAGCAACATCTGTTCCCATGTACCCTGGACAAAGTTCAAATAAGGTGCCACCCCCTGCATAGTTTGTAAAAGGCTGTATTCTCTATCGGCGGGTTACATTAGTTTCCTGCCCTTCTACGAGATAAAAAGCTTTCCCTGACCCATACTTTATCCTTTTTAGAGATATCTGCTGGCTTCTCGTATATGTAAGAACAGCCTAAGGCAGAAATTGTCTCCCTGATCTATTTAAGCCAGGGGATTTAAGTCCCATAAGAACTGGAGAGACAATCTAAAATAAGTGCACAATTTAGACCAGCCTCCCCATTCAGCCAGATTGAACACCACAGCAATAAAGGGACAACGTTAATCAGATCTTCAACATATTCTAAGCCTTGTTCCTGATGGGTAGAAAATTGCGATATAGATAGAGAGACCCCCAAAACACGCCAGCAGTCTCTCTTTTCCTCAGTTTGTATAGTTCCCACTTGCATAGATCAAGATGGGGAGACACTTTCACTTATAAATCTCTAGGATAGGGGCTATGGAATTTTTTCCCTATCTAGGCAGCTAAAGAGAAAATAGAGCCAATCATGTGCAAAACGATTTTTCCTGATTCCTACACATGGAGCCCAAGTACATGCATTATCAAACATCTACCCAAGGTACGGGAACTGACTCACTTTCTCTATTACCCTTTCCCCAATACACAAACAATGTGTTTTGGTATTTTTTGGGCCACAAACCATAGTGAAAGTTTTGGAGAAGTTAGTTTCCAGGTCAAACTTTTTCATATGTGTCACAAAAGTGGAAATCAATAGCTTTAAGCCATTGGCCACCCTAGCAAGTAACACAGCATCATCTGCATGTAAAAGTGCTGGTAGAGGTTTTGTTTGTTGACCAGCGGAACATTAGCACCTACATTGACCAATTCAACTTCGAGGGCATTTATATACAATAAGAATAAAATGGGTGGCAGAACACATCCTTAGTTTACTCTCCGATTAACTTGAAAAGGTCACGAACACTCTCCACTATCCCCATACCTCACTGATGTAGATAAGTCTAGATGAAGAGGTCTCAAAAAGGCCACCAAGTCCACTCCGAGTCCCAAGGAGATTTGCATTGTAGAGGAAGCCTATTTTTGAGGCTTACCAAAAAGAGCACATCTAAAGAATGATAACAGACTTTAGTCACAAAATAAATCATTTGCTGGTGTTACCATTCTCATTTATTTTAGCGATTGTGGCATATTCTAAGGTGATTTTACCCTGTGGAAAATGCTGATCCTAAGCTGGAATTTGACAAACCTTGTTTTAGAGAAAACTGTTTTCTCTCATGTTTATCTCAGAGGTTATGGAAGGTGTTCCAGAAACTAATATGACCCTACATTTTCTATAAGTTCACACTATCTTCCTCAGCCATGTGAGAATAAAGTCTGATTTTGGCCACTTTTAACATAATATGCGGACAATAGTTATCCCCTGCAGATGTCTTTTTTGAGGCAAAACTCAGCCAATTTAAAAGCGCTGCATGATAGTATGTTCTGAAGCAGGGGAGAGCCAAGCCTCCCTCTTCTTGAGTCAAATAAAGTACTGATAGCTTAAACCTAGGTCATTTCGACTTCCTTATAAAGGTACAAATATTGCCCTCTATGGCCTTGAAAAATGTTGTAGTAATTTTGATCAGAACATTTGAAAAGGCAAACAGAAATAGGGGTAACAAATTAATTTTTACTAAGAATACAGGTTCAATAATTGTGAAGGGAAGTTTATCCCACTGTCTAATTATCACTCAAACTTTGCCTAAAGAGGTACATAATTTAAGGCGTAAAATCGCAAAATATCTAATAGAGCGTGCAACCTGACAGATCCCACACTTTGCTACTAGTGGAGCTATTAAAAATTAAGGTTTTCCGATTTGGATTGATTAATTTTGTAGCCCTCAATTGTGGTGAATTCAGAGATCTTATTGAAAGCTCGTTAATCATTGTCCTCATTTGCAGCTAGGTATAAAACAATGTCGTCAGCATAGAGTTTATGTTTTGGTGTGCCACTAAAAGGTGGCTTAATGGTTTGTCCATGTCGAATAGCACAGGCTAATGGCTCAATAAATAGTGCAAACAAGATAGGAGACATAGGGCACCCTTGGGGGGTGCATGTTTAATGACTATGTCAGCAGCTGGCAGATTATTAATAATAATGGTAGCCTTAGACCCAGTGTACAATGTTCTCAGCAAATGCGGAAAGTTTACTGGAAATGCAAATTTATAGAGAATTGCAAAGAGCACTTCCCAATTGACTGAATCTAATGCTTTTTCAGCTTCAAGCATTATACAGTAGCATTAATATTTCGGTTGGAAAAAAATTGACCCTGTCTCCTTTTTTATGATACCCAGACTACTCAAGCACACGCACTATAAGACAACTCAAATAATGGTGCAATGCTTTAATTTTAATTGGTGAGGATATAAAATCCCATATTTCCATTCACAAATGAAACTAGATTGCTGCGCTGGCCCCGGTTGGAATCTTGGATGCCCTACGCTTACTCGTTGGGCGAGTCTAGGCTTTCATAGATTAGCTGATTTCTTTCAGAATAATCATTTTATTACATGGCAAATGCCTAACCACGAAAATTGTTATTCTCAAATACAGCATTTATGGTCAAGCAATCCGGTTGACGAAAATGAGGTAGTGGAGAAAATATGTTGAGCTTTTTTTATTATGCGGCTCAATGGGACCGGCAATTGGTGCAGAATCTTACTTCAAAATTTCAGACCCAAGTTTACTCTAAATCAAATTAGCAAAATAACCATTGTTACATGCTGTGACATTAATATGGCACATTGGGATTAGGGCTCAGTAGGAAAGTAATTCGGGTGGCCAATTTTAAACACATGGCTTTTTTCTGTAAATGGATGTCTATTACACTCCAGTTAAATTGGAAAGGATGTACTGAGGTGTTAATGCCTGTTGTTTTAGATGCAGATCTCAGACAGGCAATTGGCTATATATGATATTTACTTGTCCTAGATTGAAATGGATTCTGGACTAGCATTTTTAACGAAATTAGCAACCGGGTAGGTCAAGTGATACCACCCTATTTGCTGGGGGCCCTTTTTGGCACCCCTTCTGGTATTATTAATCTTCCTATCGAATTAAATCAGCTCTGTTTCATAGCTACATTAGTAGCAAATTCGTTAATATTAGCAAATTTAAAGTTGTCAAAGGTTCCCTTTGGTATAGTTCCATTCAGCCCTTTTGGCAGTAGCGCATTTCAAAAATCCCTACGGAATTTACATTGGGGAAGTTGCGTTTATGTTTTTGGAATTCCACCTTTTTTTCGGCCCTCACTTGACAGATCATTCCAAAACTTCCCATGAATGAGGTGACAAATAAAAAGCACGTTTTCGGAAAGTTTTGTGAAGATTTGTCAATCGACTCCAAAGATATGAGCAAACCAAAAAGCCATGTGGGATTTTTAACAAAATGCATTCTAAAATCGATGCCATGCATGTGCAAGCATGCCTACTAGCCATCTTTTAATGTGTCTTGATTTGTTTTTAACAAAATACATTACAAGGTGGCTGCCAATCCTGTGCACGCACTGTAGTCATCTTGTACTATAGTACCATTTATATAAATTGTTCTACCCCTGAGGAGGCTCTGAAATACTTTGCAGGCAGGTAGCATGCTACTCTGTAAAATATTTCGACATTGTAGACGGTGTGCAGACAGAATATCGAATAAAAAATATGGAGTTGCACAAATATCGAGTAAAAAAATATCGTGGCTCAGAAATACTGACAGCAAGAACATCGTGGTCAAGAATATTGACTTAAGGTAAGTAATAGCGACTTTAAAAATATCAAAGTGTTTAATGTAGTTTGTGGAAATATAGTTGTTAAAAATGTCATTTTTTAATTTAATGTTATGTATTTTAGTATGCATTTTATATGTATGTGATGTATGTTTTTTGTATGAGAATTGTTTGTATTTTTAATGTGTTACATTTTTAGTAGTTATTCATTTATTTTTTTATTTGAATTTTGCGTTTTTAATTCCATAGCGGGTTGTGGGTTTATAGGGGAATAGGGTGGGAAGTAATTTATTCACATTTAAATTGATTAATTATTTTATTAACATTTGTTTAATTGAGATTTTATAGTTTTAAATGTGTAATTTATTATTAATCAATTAATAATTAGTTAATTTATTTTCATTGATTAATTGGAAATTAATTATGGTAATTGTGTAATCAATTGTGTGTGTGTGTTGTGGTGTTCATAGGTGTAAAGGGTGGGAAGTAATTTATTTTTAATTTATGAATTAATAATTGGTTGTTAATACATTTTAATTAATTAATTGGTTATTAGTTATGGTAATTGTGTAATTAATTTTAGATGTGTGTTTTGGGGTTTATAGTGGTAAAGGGTGTGAAGTAGTTTATTTATTTATTTTTTGTTAATTGATATTAATTAAATTAATTAAAATGTTATTATGGTAATTGTGTAATTAATTTTAGGTGTGTGTTCTGGTGTTTATAGGAGTAAAGTATGGGAAGTAATTTGTGTTTAATTAATAGATAGTTGTTAATTAATGTTAATTATTTGATACTTATTTTGGGTAATTGTTTATATTTTGTGTGTTTTTTTACTTTTAAAGGGGTAAAGGGTGGATATTAAATACATTTTAATTACTTTATCATTAGTTGTTAATAGTAATAGTTTATACTTTAAATATTACTTTCAATTGTTTTTTATCATTTTATAGTTTAATTTAAGTGTGTGTTGTGGGTATTATAGTGTTAAAGTAGGTTTAGTCAATTGATGTTTATTAGTTTTGTTTATTAATAATATTTTTTTAATTGATTATTAATTATGTTTATTATGGAAGTAAATTTAATTTAAAATGTTGATGTGTTTTTTTTTTTGGGTGTGGTATAGGGTAGGAAATTAAATAAATATATTTATGTATTGATTAATTTTTTTTGTTTGTAAATATTTTCTAGTTTAAAAGAATTCTTTTTTAATTTGTTTTAAATTATATTATTTTATATAAGATTTGTAGGTTTTTGTTATATGTAATTAATATTATAATATGTTTTTTAAATATATTTATTTTTTCATTTTTTAAATATTGTTTATTATTATTATTTTTTAATTTTCAATATATATATATTTTTTAACTGTTTTAGTGTGAATAGTAATTTTTGTCTCTCCGCTATCTAACACTTTCTCTAATGTTGCACTCACTGGAGTGGGAATAGTAATTTTTACCTCCCTGTTATCCAGCATTTTCTCTACTGTTGCACTCACTGGAGTGGGAATAGTAATTTTTACCCCTCTGCTATCAAGCACTTTCCCTACGGTTGCACTCACTGGAGTGGGATTAGTTACTTTTACCCCTCCGCTATCCAACACTTTCCCTACTGTTGCACTCACTGGAGTTGGAATAGTAATTTTTACCCCTCCGCTATCCAACACTTTCCCTACTGTTGCACTCACTAGAGTGGGAATAGTAATTTTTACCTCTCCGCTATCCAACACTTTCCCTACTGTTGCACTCACCGGAGTGGGAATAAAATGTTTTACCCCTCCGCTATCCAAAAATTATCCTACTGTTGCATTCAGTGGAGTGGGAATAGTAAATTTTACCCCTCCGCTATCCAACACTTTCACTAATGTTGCACTTTTTGGAGTGGGAATAGTAATTTTTACCCCTCCACTATCCAACACTTTCCTTACTGTTGCACTCTTTGGAGTGGGAATAGTAATTTTTGCCCCTCCACTATCGAACACTTTCACTACTCTTGCTCTCAGTGGAGTGGGAATAGTATTTTTTACCCCTCCGCTATCCAACACTTTCCCTACAGTTGCAATCACTGGAGTTGGAATAGTAAATTTAATTCCTCCGCTATCCAAAACTTACCCTACTGTTGCACTCACTGGAGTGGGAATAGTTATATGTACCCTTTTGCTATCCAACATTTCCCCTACTGTTGCATTGATTGTATTTTGAAATGTAAGTTTAAATATTTTTTAATAGTTTAATGTTTTAATTTATTATAGATTTTAGTTTTTTTATATTTTAAATCAATAATATATATATTTATTTTTTATATTATTTGTAAACTTTTACCATAAATTAAAAATAATAGTTTATTAATTGTTTTAAAGTAAATATATGTGTATAAATTATTATGTTTGTCTGTTCATCTTTTTTATTAAGTTTATTTGTTGAATTTTATTAAAATGTATATTAAATGTATCTTATTTTGTTAAAATGATATTTAATATTTATTGTATTTAATATATATAATTTTATTTTATGTTTATATAAAAGTCGATATTTTATACATCTATATTTTTTACATCAATATTTTTAGTCAATATTTTTGTACTTGCCTGTTTAAGTATAGGAGTAGATATTTTTGTTGTCTACATTTTTTACTCGATATTTTTAACATCAATATTTTTTGCGTCGATGTTGTGTCAGTGAACCATTGTAGACATATTGGGTTAAGATAGGCTGTTTATTATGTAGTTATCACACAAATAATAAGCAGTATTACATATGGCTCTAATGCACCATTGTGCAGTGCATCTAAACCAGTATGTGTCCTGAAGAAGCTGTGCAATCTGTAATTATGGATGTTGGACCTGGCCCTTTCTGCCTTCCTCCTCCCCCCTTTTCCTGAATTTGTTTTTGTTGCCCTCAGGACTCTGCACACTTTACCACTGCGAACCAGTGCTAAAGTGCTTGTGCTCTCTGCTTAAAACACTGGCTTATAGCCAATTGGAATATTTAATTTACTTATAAGTCCCTAGTGAAGTGCATTATGTGTGCCCAAGGCCAGTAAATTAAATGCTACTATTTAGCCTGCAGCACTGATTGTGTCACCCACTTATGTAGCCCTTGAAACACATCTCACGCCTGCCATTGCAGAGCCTGTGTGTTCAGTTTAAATCTGCCATGTTGACCTGGTAAAATGAACCTTCTGCAAGACCCAAACCTTCTTTTTTAATACATATAAGTCACCCCTCAGTTAGGCCCTAGACAGTCCTAATGCCAGGGTGCAGTGTATTTAAAAAGTTGGACATGTACCTTTAAGTTTTACATGTCTAGGTAGTGAAAAACTCTTAAATTTATTTTTCACTGCTGCGAGTACTATCTCTTTCATAGAATAACATTGGAGTTGCCTTGTTACATTTTATATGTTTAATTTCTAAATGGGAAGAGATAAGCACTTCATGTTCGTGTCTCTGGAATCCAAATTTAAAATCCTACCTTATGGTGAAGTCGGATTTTAAATCACAGTTCTGAAAATGCCACTTTTAGAAAGTAGGCATTTTCTTGCCTCGGCCATTTGGTGCCTGCAGCCTGCCTCTTGTCACATGATTGGGAGTAGTTGGCTGTTTGAAATGGTCCTTTTTGCAGGGTTATCCCCAAACTTTTTGCTTCTTCCTCCCATTTTTCCTGACCTGTTTTTGTTGGCTTTAGGACTCTGGGCACTTTACCACTGCTAATCAGTGCTAAAGTGCATATGCTCTCTGTGTAAATTGATATCATGATTGGTTATCCATGATTGGCATATTTGATTTACTGGTAAGCCCTAGTAAAGTGCACTGAGTGTGCAAGGGCCTGTAAGTCAAATGCTGCTAGTGGGCCTGAAGCACTGATTGTGCCACCCACACAAGCAGCCTTTCAAAGGGGTCTCAGACCTGCCACTGCAGTGTCTGTGCACAGTCTCTACTGCCATGTCGACCTGGCAAGTGCACCCACTTGCCAGGCCCTAACCTCTCCTTTTATTACATGTAAGCCACCCCTCAGGTAGGCCCAAGGTAGCCCCATGGGCAGGGTGCAGTGTATCTGAAAGGTAGGACATGTACTGGTGTGTGTCACATGTCCTGATAGTAAAATACTACCAATTTCGTTTTTCACTATTAAAAGGCAATCTGTCCCATAGGCTAACATGGGAGTTGCTTTCTAACATCTTACAAGTATAACTATCCATTAGGACAAAGATAGAGAAATTTAGTTTAGGGTCTCTGAACTCAAAATTTAAAAGCACATCTTTTTAAGGAGATGGTTTCTAAATTGTGTGTTTGAAAATGCCACTTTTAGAAAGTAGGCATTTTCTTATTTAACTATTCTGTGTGCCTCTACTGACTTGTGTATTGACTGTCTGGTTTTTGAGTGACAGGGGATGTGCATTCACTGTAGACAGCCACAAGGGGGTTGAGGTGTGTGCTGCCTTTCCTGGGTGACTCATAGCTGAGCTGAATAGATCTTGGCTGCATTTAGAGTGGTGGTTGCAGTTTCACTAGCACCTGAATAGGCAGTGTCTCCTCTACACAATGCTGTGCCTGTAGTGATGCTGCATCAGAGAGGACAGAACTGCTTTGAACTGGACTCAGAGACCCTTGCTACAAAGAGAACAAAGAGAAAATGGGGTATAAGTATTGGACTTTAAACCCCAGAGAATTAGATCACTTCTGGACTCAAGAGGAACCCTTTGCCAAGGAGAACAGCTGGAGAGCTGTAAGGTAGAGTACTGCCACTTTGTTGTGTGCTTTGCTTGGTTGGCCTGCAGTTTCTGCTTCTGCCAAGGAGAGTACAAAACTTGAAGTTTGCTGTGAACCTGCTTGAAGAAGAATCTCCAAGGGCTTGTATGTGCTGGCCTCCTGTTCTGAAGTCTCAGGGACACAAAGACTTCACCTGCACCCCACTGACCAGCACCTGGACTCCTGTGTGGACCCCTGCATTCAAAAGGGTGCCAATTCCAATTCCTGGGCCCTGAGAATTGTGTGGCTGGTGCTGCAAAGCAAGTAAAACAACTCCAACTCCGTCAGCGCTGCCACCAGTGATGCCGCAACCTGCACTGAGGGTGGGGGCACCGCTCATGAAGTGCACGACGAACCGCCCTGCCTGCACCGTAGCTCTGATGCCGTTCGATGCCTGCAGTTATCAGCCTTCCCGACACCAGCGCTCGTATCAACGCCATCACCGCCAGTGTCTGCATCCCGTTATCGTGGTGCCGATAACCAATGAGGGTGACTTCACGAACTCTTCGACTTCGCACTGCCTAATCGGAACTACTGCTTCACCGCCAATGAACATGGGAACAGTCCAGACCGAACTGCCAAGCCAGGTCCTCCCTGGACCGGAAACAAGCATCCTGGGACCGGTTTCAGAGTATGTCACCCTTCTTCAGCCAGACTAGCTTGAATCCAGTGGCACAGTGAGCAAGGGACCCACGTCTGGGCATACCCATCCCACTTAGGGCGAAAAGTGTTACAGCAAACAAATGATGGACGGAATGCAGAACAATGCAAACATTCTCCCCCAGTCAAAAGATCTGGGTTAAATCCATCGTTCTTTTGCCCACTACGCCACCCCAGTTTGGACCCAGCCGTATGCAAATCAGTCTTGACCCTGTGCCCCATGGGAACAGTCCAGACCAAACTGCCAGGCCAGGTCCTCCCTGGACCGGAAACAAGCATCCTGGGACCCGTTTCAGGGTATGTCACCCTTCTTCAGCCAGGCTAGCTTGAATCCAGTGGCACAGTGAGCAAGGGACGCACGTCTGGGCATACCCATCCCACTTAGGGCAAAAAGTGTTACAGCAAACAAATGATGGACGGAATGCTGACAATGCAAACATTCTCCCCCAGTCAAAAGATCTGGGTTAAATCCGTCGTTCTTTTGCCCACTACGCCACCCCAGTTTGGACCCAGCCATATGCAAATCAGTCTTGACCCTGTGCCCCATGGGCATGATGGATTTAGGCCCAGATCTCTGTACTGGGGTGAATGTATGACATTGTTCTGCATTCTGTCCATCAATTGTTCTTTTTGCATTTGTCACCCCGAGTGGGACGGGTATGCCCAGACGTGGGTCCCGTGCTCTCCATGCCACTGGAGTCAAGCTATCCTGGCTGATGAGGGCTGAAAGCCCGAAACCGGTCCTAGGATGCTTGTTTCCAGTTCAGGGAGGACCTGGCCTGGCAGTTCGGGCTGGACTGTTCCCATTGGGCGCAGGGTCAAGACTGATTTGCATATGGCTGGGTCCAAACTGGAATGGCATAGTGAGCTAATAAATGTTGGATTTAGGCCCAGATCTCTGTACTGGGGTGAATGTATGAGATTGTTCTGCATTCTGTCCATCAATTGTTCTTTTTGCATTTGTCACCCCGAGTGGGACGGGTATGCCCAGACGTGGGTCCCGTGCTCTCCATACCACTGGAGTCAAGCTATCCTGGCTGATGAGGGCTGAAAGCCCGAAACTGGTCCTAGGATGCTTGTTTCCAGTCCAGGGAGGACCTGGCCTGGCAGTTCGGGCTTGACTGTTCCCATTGGGCGTAGGGTCAAGACTGATTTGCATATGGCTGGGTCCAAACTGGAATGGCACGGTGAGCAAAAAAATGATGGATTTAGGCCCAGATCTCTGTACTGGGGTGAATGTATGACATTGTTCTGCATTCTGTCCATCAATTGTTCTTTTTGTGATTATAAATTAAAACAAAGACCCCCAGATTGCATTACATTTGACTACAGAGCGAATTACCCTTGACTTAGCCAGCGCTTGTTCCATATCGTACGTCTGTCTTACTAACAACCACCAGTCAGTGACAGAAGGGGGTTTTGATGAGATCCAAACCCGGGCAATTGTTAGTCTTGCGGAAACCAGTAAAATAGCAAGTAAGCCATTAGATTTGGAGCTCAAATTCCTACAACCCATCATAATTTCCATAGTCGTAAGCGGTAATTCCATCCCCAACTTCTGAGACAGTACTTGACCGACCTTCTGCCAAAATATTGACAGTTCTGGGCACGTACAAACATGTGTTTTATGTCGGCTGCATACATATCACACCTTGGGAATTTTGTCCGATCACTGACTTAGTTGTTAGATGACCACTTAGCAATTCTTTCTGGCATACAATATAGTAGACATATTGTACGATGTTGCTGCAGTCGCAAATTAGTAGAATGCACTACCTTATCTATAGTGCTAAGAGCTTGCGATGTGGTAATAGCCGCAACCGGCGTCCCCAGAACCTTACTCCAACGATCAGCTAATCTCACACAGTCATCTGATCTATAAATACTTAAACATTTATACACCCTGCTAATCAGAGATTTTGCATTTACAGCATGTAAACAGTTCCAGATGTCAGAACCAGATATATTCGTCAAATTTAAATGCCGTAGAAAATTATCCCAGATCTGATAGTACTTAAACAACATATGATCCGGTAATTTATGCTGTATCTGTAGTTTCTCAAAAGAAACAAAGCCACTGTAGTCATACAAATCCCCTACGCATACGACACCGCAGCTAGCCCAGCATTTGCTCACAGCATCGTGGAATATCTTCGGCAGGCCTGGGTTATACCAAAGGGGGAACTTATCATGAAAAAGCGATGTATTGCACCTAAGCGAAATAGCACGCCAGATGAATATGCTATCTCGTACAGTCTTGAACTTAACCCTTTTAAAATAATTTGGGTCATTAATTCTATAAAGAAACATATTGCTCTCCTCTTCCAACATAAACTTGTAACAAAAGATAGTGCTAGAAGGATTAATAAGACTACGAAGACGGCCAATAAAAGCTGACCAAAAATATATTTTAAGGTCAGGAAACTCAAGACCACCTTCACTAAAAGGAAGTTTTAACAAATCTATTGCTCATCGCGCTTTTCTATAACCCCATATAAAACTGCTTAACATTCCCTCTAATCGCTTAAAAATTAATTAGGAACCCGTAGTGGAATGGAACGGAACAGATAAAGGAATTTGGGCAGAATCTTCATTTTTATAATATTGATTCGCCCAATAATACCTAAGCGCAGCTTATGCCAGTTCTTTAGTGACTTAGCTGTCTCTTTCAGCAGTACTTCATAATTTAGAGAAAATATCCTGTCTATCTGTGCCGACATCCTGACCCCCAAATAAGTAGCAACGGAACAAACCCCATGCAATGAAGCTAGAGGTTTATAATTAAGAAGAACTTGGGTCTTATTGACGTTTAATTTATAACCTGAGATTGAACCAAATCCACCAGCTTCTTCCACTATCACTTTCAATGCATCCCCAGGTTCCATTGAGAAGACCGCAATATCATCTGCGTATGCAATAACCTTGAGAGAGTTTGCTCCTGATGTAAAAGCACAGATTAGGGGATGACTTTGCAAAACAGAGATAAATGGCTCTATATATAAGGCGAATAGCAAAGGTGAAAGGGGGCATCCCTGACGGGTACCACAGAGGATCGGAAAGATAGGAGACTGCAAACCCGAATATGCTAATTTAGCGCAGGGCTTGTCGTATAAGGCTTGTACCCATTTCTTAAATTGGCCCTTGATTCCAAAAGCTGAGAGTGTGGCCCAAAGAAAGTCCCACCCCACTCGATCAAACGCTTTTTCAGCATCTAGCAAAATCATACCGAGTGGGGTTGACCTTGTATTTTCCACGTCAAAGGCAGCCACGGCCATATTAACGTGGGCAGTAGTGTCTCTCCCTTGAATGAGCACATGCTGATGAGGGGATACCAGACTAGGCATTACTGGGGCAAGGCGATTCACCAGGATCTTTGCAAAAAAATTTGCATCGGCATTGATGAGTGAAATTGGCCGATACGACCCACACTCATCTGCTGGTTTACTTTTTTTCAAGAAAAAGACAATTTGCGTCACATTCCATGACTCAGGGACCTTACCATTTGTCCCAATGAGCCTTATTACCTGACTAAATGGTAACAACAAGACATCTTTAAAGATCTTATAAAATTCCAAAGGTATGGAATCTTCCCCCGCCGCCTTGCCTGATGGTAAAGCACTAATTGCCAGTTCTATCTCCTCCTTTGAAATGTCCCTGGCCAGAGAGTCGGATGTTTCTCCCCCCATACTTGCCAGAGAGCTATTCTGAATATAATTAAAAATATCTTCCTGCTTTGGTTGGATCGTTGGGGTATATAACTCTTGATAATATAGAGCAAATTGTTCCAATATCTGTTGTGGGTGCTCATACAATATATCATTAGGCCCTTTGATAGCCTTTATATGAGTCTTAGCCCTATCATCTGCTACCTTAAAGGCGAGGATCTTGCCTATTTTCTCACCGTATTCATATTGTGACAAACAGTATTTACTGAATCTTACCATACTTTTCTCCCTAAATGTCTTCTTCAAGACTGATCTAAGATCAATTAAAACAAGCCTCAATTGCTCCATGTCATCAGTGCCCCTCAAAGCTGCCTCTGCATGTTGATCTTCTACTACACGAATAGCTAGAGTAGTCTCTTTAATTGCATTTTTTCGATCTTTATTTTGCCGCCAAATATATTGTTGGGTAGAGCCCCTAATAATTGCCTTACATGTGTCCCAGACCACTATAGGAGAAGCCGACCCTGTATTTTCCTTAAAAAATACTTTAAGTTGTTCCCTGATCCTAGCCACATACTCCTCATCTGATAATAAATACCTGGGAAACGAAAAGGATCTAGGCACCTTATTCTCAGCAAAAATCTTAAATGAAAGGAGGATAGGATTGTGGTCGGAGGTAACTCTCGGACAAATTTCCATATCAGCTAACCATAAGATTTGATCTGACGCCCAAGCCATATCTATTCGGGAGTACAACTTGTGTGGAGCAGAATAATACGTATAGCCCAATACGTTTGGGTATAACGTTCTCCAAACATCCCTAATAGCCTGTAGCCGACCCAACTCCCCGATCGCAGCCCGTGTCCTCCGCATCCTATGAAAAGCACCTCGTCCTGTTGTGTCTAACCCATAATCCATAATGCAGTTGAAATCTCCCATCACAACCCGTTCCCCCTCCCAATTCAGCATTTCAATATTTATTACATCAATAGTAGTAGGATCATCTATATTGGGACCGTACAGTGAGCAAAAAACATATTTCTTTCCCTTTATCGCCATCTGTGCTATAGCCCATCTCCCACCTTTATCAGACATTGTTTTACAGACTACACCTGTAAATCGTTTGTTTCAATATGGCGACCCCCTGTATAGAGGCACTTTGTGCTGAACATACTACCACTTCGAATCCTAATTGTTTTAACAATCCACGATCCTTATAAGAGAGATGTGTCTCCGTTAGCATAACTATCTGAGGGTTATACATTTTTAACTCTTCAGCGACTAATTGTCTCTTAATCCTGCTATTCAGACCTGCCACATTCCACGCTAAACATTTAATCCATTACATCTCGATAATGATTCCCTGCCGCCTTTTTTAATGTCTAACTTAGATAACTTAATACAGCTTTCATCACCCCTATTTTCACTTTTATTTCTTGATACCCTCATGTTGACTTTTTCCTTTTTTTGCCCCCTCCCATAACCTTCCACACCCCCTCCCCCCCTGACAAACTTACCCACCCCCCTGCATCTGGAAGGAGGAATCATCCCCTTCTCACAGCTGCCGCTGGATTGGCAGCTAACTGGAACCCAGACTCCACGGCAGCTCCCGAGGCAGACCCGCCCCCTCAGCTATTTTCAAAGAAAAAAGAAAAGAGGACAGTAAAGAGAAGAAGTATTTTGACATACCTACAAAACTAATGTGAAAAAAAATAGAAACAAGGAAGAGGAAAAACCAACTTTCCACTCTCCGCTTTTCCCCTCAGCCTAGGCCCAACACCTCAAGTTTTATGCCGCCCCACCTTTCTGCCATCTATGAAGTGCTTCCTTCGCTTCTGATTCAGATAAAAAAAAATATGATTGCCCCCACCCCCATATAGCCTTCAGGCGTGCTGGTACCTGCAGAAATACTTGAGCCCCAGTGGCTTTTAGTGGATCAATCAACTGCCTTAGCTGCCATCGCCTGTCCATTGTTGCTTTGCAAAAGTCTGAAACGAAAAAATGGAGAGAGATTCAACAGCAACCAGTGATTTAGGACTAGCCTTCAGAGAAACAGCTTGTCGCAGCAAAAAATTTCCAAAATAAATCAGAAATGGCCTAGGGTAACGAGTATCTTGCCTGCGCTGCACCAATGGTTGTCTATGAGCCCTTTGTACCTGGCAATTCCAATCCCAGTCCCCAAGATCCGGGAAAGCCTTCTGTAATATCTGTACTATAAAGGCTCTGGGGTCTGACTCTTCTTGCCCTTCCGGGATTCCAAACATTTTTAAATTGTGCCTCCTCTGTCGGTCCTCTAGATCTTCAAGCTTAAGTTGTATTGCTATTAGCTGGTCATCATGCTGCTGAACTGAGCTAGTTACTTTAGAAGTACCTTCCTCCGTACAGACTACTCTTTGCTGTAATTCCGTTATCTCATTTGTCAGAGTCCCGACTTTTGATGTCACTTCTCTCAGAGACTGCTGAATATTATGGTTATATGCCCCAACTTGAGCAAAAAGCTCTTGTGTTTCTTCTCTTTGGTCTTTCAGAGTTTGAAGGATCAATGATCGCATCGGGGCTTCGCCTTCCTGGACCCTTTTGCCTTGAAGATCTTCTACCGTATGTAGCATATGAGATGTTTGAAAGGGCCCGGATGCCGGGGAAACCCCATAATGACCCGGGGTACATGTCTTATCAGGCGATATTCTTAAAGCTGACTCCGAGCCGGATTCCATGTCATCTGCCCCGGCCACTGCCGTCCTAATAGCACCACAGACATCATCCGTTAAGCCAACATCCGATAACCTAGATATCATGGTTTTAATCCCGCCTTTGGCTTGAACCCACCGCTGCATGGGTCTATCGACTGATACATCTTTGGACTGCGTCGATCTCCCATTACCTGACACCTGGTTAAGCCCGTTGTGAGCCTTCTTCACATCCTTCATTATTTTAGGTTTAAAGTTCTTCTTTCTAACAACCGCTGGTGCTTTTCCCTTGTCCCTATTGGATATTGCAGACCCACTTGTGGTGCTGGGGGGCTCTGAACCTTCTGTTGTTCTTGATACGCAGCGGGTATCACAGGGTTAGACAACAAGTTATTATCGATACCCAACATTGAGTCAACACCAATAGGGGGAATATTTTCCCCAGAAATAATAGAAGAATTGTGCTCAACCCCAGACGGCACACCGTTCTGCTCTGAAGTCTGGCACCTTGTATTGTTGGTATTGCCCCCTATATGTCGAGATTCTATTGCACCATCTTCCAAAGAAACAGGCTGAGATGCTGACTCTGTTAACACAGCAGTAGATATCAACATTTCCTTCAGACCCGATTCCCCTGACATAACAGCCTCATTTTTACCTTCAATAGCAACATCAGATTTGGCAGACTGATCCATGTAATTCAAAATAATATCCAGACTTTCCCCACGGCTTTCGGAGCTATCAGAAGCCTCCCTCTCAGTGGCCTCCAATATCCTGACAGAATTCCCACTGCTATCAGACCTGTCCATTTCTGCAGCCTGAAACTGATGAGGCTTCTGTGAATTGTTTACTTTACGAGAGCCAGGGGAAACGAGCTCCGTATCGCTTTGTAGCTCATAAAATGCATGAGTAACCATTTCTGCTAACTTGTTGCCAGTAATTGCTTTAGTAGCAGCTTCCAAAGAAAATAGCTCAGCTGACTTTCTTGACTGTAGAAAGCGCAATATCGGCTTGCCAAGCCCTGCAACATGCTTAGAGGGATCCACCCTCAAAACCTCCGCATTCCCCGCCACCCGATCGCCCCCTAAAGTCACTGCTGTACTCACCGGCAGTCGATTAGCTGCCCGAGTGCCTTTGGCTGAAAGCTTCGGCAGAGCCATGACCCGGGGTGCTACAAAGTTCAGCTGCGGCCGCAGGGTAAAGCCGAAACAGAAGCACAATGGAGATCGCCAAGCCGCCAAATGCGCAGCCACATACGTGGACGGCAAGCGCCTGAAGCCAATCCTCACAATCACTTGCATTCAGCGCGGCGAGACTTCCAAGCCGTGAATCCTTGCAGCGGCGGTCAGCCGTTAGCCTGCTGAAAAAATGGCAGATATGTATAGAGAGTTTTTTCCCCCTTTCCTCCTTTTTCGAAGCCGATTCAGTCCTTCGATCTAATCCTCATAGCGTAGCGTTTGAAAAGACATGGGGACAGTAGTCTCGGGAGCCCCTCCGTGTGCTGGTTCACAGAGACGGCATCAATCCGCCATCTTGCCTCCTCCCCCATTTGTTTCCAAGGTACTGTTTTTTGGGGGTCCTTGTGACTCCATGCCCGATGCCGCGCACCTTGCGGTCCACGCAGTACTTTGGATTTATGCCTGTCACGACATCGTAATAGCCCCAGGTGGAGCTATTTGTTTCTACAACTGCTATTTTTGAAATAACCGTTGTAAAGTCATAATTTGATACATGTATGTTGAATTTTTGTCATTTTGTTCTTGTTTGGTTTAGATAAAGATACCTTATTTTTCTAAACTGCTGTGGTGTCCATTTATGGTGTTTTTACTGTGTCACTGTGTGTTTTGAGTACAAAACTTTACACATTGCCTTTGGGATAAGCCTGTCTGCTCGTAACAAGCTACCAAGGGGGTGAGCAGGGGTTATTTAAAGTGTGTAACTCCCTTACCCTGACTAGAAGCATGTGTCCCTACATAGACAAGGGTGCATACCTTGGCCAATTAGAGACCCCCGTTTCTAACACTGGCAGTTCGGCTTTGTGTATTTCTCCTAAACAGTCACACTCAATGGGAGCTTAGGTTTGACTTATGGACCATCACTGGTAGGATGGGTGGAGCTGGGCCCAACCTTACTTACAGCAGAATAGGCTGTGTCCTGCATTGTCACTTAAGCCAGCTTGGAGCCAGGGGAGGCAGGGAATTCCATGCCCTTCAAAGCTACTGTCTAAAGCCTCTCCCACTTCTGGACCTGTGGATACTCTGCCAGAAAAGAAGGACTGCTGTGCTGATATAATGATTGCCACTCTGCTGGACCGCTGCTCTACAAGGAACTGATGCTGTGCTGACCAGCTGCCCTCTTGCTTGGGGAAGAAGAACTGGACCTGCAATTCTATCTTGAACCCAGGACCCCAGATTGTCTCAAGGGGCTAGTCTGCTGGCCTCCTGATATGAGCCTCAGGGACCTACGCTCCCCAACAGCTCCTGGACCCATCCTCAGTGAGTTCCTAATCCCCAAGTGGTGCACCTTAGGTACTGGGCCCTCGGTGTGGCTCAGTGGGCTCTTAAATCAAGCTTTTGGGCTCTTAGTGATGGCAAACGGGCCAGTTTTCACAGGAACTGTGCCACTCACATGGAAATTCAGCACAAGATGCTGCAAGCCCAAGTCCTCATACAGCAACCATCAACCATCGCGGATGACAACCAATGCAAAGCTCCAGCCCATCCATCTGCGATGCTCGACCTGCTCTTCATGCCACGCCAACTATCACCAGCAACCCTTTCCTTGCTCCTCGCAACCATCTCCAACGTGCAATTTTACAGTTTATTATTTAGACATTCATAATTCCAGTCTACTGATTGCATTTTTGTTGTTTTGATTTGGTCTATTTATTAAGTTTTGCTCAATTGTTCTAACCTGGTGTGGGTTTTTTTTTGTGTGGTGTTTTCACTGTTTTACTATTTGAAGAGTTGCACAAATAATTCACATGTTATCTCTAAGTTAAGTCTGACTGCTCTGTGCCAAGCCACCAGGGGGTTGAGCACAGGTTACTTCTGGGTTTCCTTGTGCCTTACCCTGACAAGGATTGTGGTTGCTGCTTGACCAGGGATCACCCCCCCAGTCAACCAGTAACCCAATTTCTAACACTGGCATTCATTCAGCTGACCTGATCACTGGGGACAGGGTATTCGAGTGGTCATGTCTGATGACAGGCACACCCTTATGTTTGATACGTATTGCAATTATTCATACAAGGCTGGAGCTGTTATGCAATTTTTCATGTAATATGTTCTGAAGAGGGGACGTAGCCTTGGAGGTAAGATGGTGGCCTCATTTTTGAGTGCTCCATTCGCCTCCTTGACTGTCATTTGCACTCATCACTGCTGAACATTTTGTGCATCGCCCCCTCCCATCTGGGATCTAGGAGGGTAGAGAGGAGTACATAATTGGCAGATTTAGCCGATTCTGAGGCAACAAGCATAAATGGTGAGCCCCAGGGCTGGTGGTGTTGTGGAATG
Organism: Calotriton arnoldi; assembly: GCA_963921515.1. Taxonomy (NCBI): domain Eukaryota; kingdom Metazoa; phylum Chordata; class Amphibia; order Caudata; family Salamandridae; genus Calotriton; species Calotriton arnoldi. The sequence continues at coordinate 621,581 of CAWUFW010007652.1, read as the reverse complement.
AGCAAGATGGTGGCTGTTGGGACCCAAACCGATTTCAGCCCCAGTGACTTTCTAGTTGCTGACATTCCTTGCAGGGCTGCCGGAAAACCTGTAAGGTTATGCAGTGATATCGAGCCAGTGGCTGAGGTGAACAATAAGCCTGGGTGAGCCCCTCGGATAAGGAGTGCCGAAAAGAGCTGACAGCCCCCCCCCTCCCTCTGTGGCAACAGTCATCCTAGGGCCCACACAAGGGGCAAAATCTGTCAATAGCGAGGACCGGAGCCCTAAGCACAGAGACTTCCCTGGTAGCCACACATATTGTATCTGCTGCTAGGTGAGTTACTGACTTGCAGTTTGGCCCCTTTGCCCTTCCCTGATTGTAGAGGCTGAATCTTAGCAATACAGGAAGTCCCTCTCATTGAAGAGGTTCCTGATGTGGAGGGAGGCACCCCACCACCATAGGAGGGCCTGTGGTCACAAGCTGACTACTAGATTGAGTGAGACAGCCAAGCTGAGGCCAGCGCTGCCTGAGACATGGAAGAGGGCCCCTTCTAAAAGTTACAAAGGACTGGACAGAACTTTGGGGCCGCCATGCTCACTGAACACTCCTCCTTAAGCCCTCATGTAAAGTTGCTGGATAAGACAGTGGAGGCTTGTGATAGTTGCTCTGCCGTAAATCCCAAGCTGCTGCGTGAATACTCTTGAAAACACAACCTTTTTTGGTGTTGTGGGTGAATGGGGTCTAACCCAATTAGGCCTGAGCAAAATTGAAATTACACCGACATAATTCACTTAATGTCAGGAATTTCGCATTTTGCTTGTTCCAAAATTGTGCCCTTACTCCAGTTTGCCTAATTACGCACCATTCACAGTAGAAATGTACATTGAATGGAGCCATATATTTACCACATACGCACAAGAACAAAAGACTGCAAGCAGCTGTTGAGGGCAGTGCTTTGTATTAACGTGTCATTGTGCCGAAAAGTGAAACATGGACACATTTTGAGCTAAAATATAGCAGAAAATGATAGATGTGCATTCTGTGAAACGAGGCACAATTTTGCCAAACTTTTTCATAACTATGCACAAGCAAATTATGGAAATTTTGCGTATGCTTAATTCTGATTCTGCTGCCAACAAATCTCCCCAGCCTGAGCTGGTCCACTTCTGATGAAGTCCACTCACTCACTCCTCACTAAAAACCGCAGCAGCACTCTTCTTAGAGAAATGCAGCCACCAAAATTCAAGACCATAAAGAAGGGGTGAGATGTCCCTCAAAACCCTATGTGACTGTCTTTAGAGATGGCTACGTGAGAGGCTGAAAACTTGGTGCTCGTGCTGCCTGTGGTATGTCCTGCTCCTACAGTGCAAGCGGGCCAGCTCCATCCACAGTATATAGACTGCAAGAGCGGTCAAAGACTAGGCCAACCACTGGTCGCGGCATGGGGCAAGGGAGGCACCTTTTTGTAACAGGCAACTGTGTCAGAATGCCAGCTGTAGAACTGTATCTATATGCACTCACTTAACCCGGATTTAACACCTTAGTGCTCTGAGTGCATCACTTGGCCTCCCTTCCTTACTAGCGGGATTCCAGCTACCCTGACCAACAAGACTGGTGGACCCTCAGTAATGCAAAGCAGGTGCCTTACTGATGAAGCCTTGTGGCACAGGAACAAGCTCTCTGCAGGTTTCTCCTCACCCAGAGGGTTCCAAAAGAGCTCACCGGCAACTGGAAGTATTGGTGGTGGAGTCAGTAATCAAATAAGGGACTGCTCCTGAACCCTTGGAGCTGTAGAAGCTGAAGACGCTACAATGATGGGTACAGATTGGTTTGTCCACTCTGAAGCCCAGATGAAGATGGGAAAATATACCATCCCACCATTAAATCCAGCCACATAGGGAGCAAGGTGCTTCTAGGGTGGAAGTATGGAGTGGGAGTGTATGGAGAAAGTTTGGAATCACGGTTTAGTCAGGAGGTGTTTGTTGGGCTGAACTCTCGATCACAGTGCTCTCAATTTTTGAAGTTCTAGAAGTGCAACTGCCTCAGCACAAGATCTCCCATGGACCATTGCCTATGACAGGGTTTAGCGTCCCAAAGGAAGGAAGACGAGACAATCTTCACAAAATAGCCTTTGTGACCTACCTGGGAGTTATGTTGTAGAGTGTCAGTGCAGTGGTCTTAATGACTGCTTTCAAAGTGCTTGTCCTTAAATTTACAAAATGCCATTCCCTGTGAATATTCTTCCTCCAAAAACTCACCTCCCCAGTTTGCAATGTTCTTTCGTGTTTAGATTCAGATATTACAGCGTATTCTATAAAGGATACAGTAAAGGTTCTGAGAGTCCAGCAATATTACTACACAGATTCCTAGACTTGATTATTACCCAGACTACAGCAGACACACAGGGCAGATTTATTGCAATAGAGGTTTGGTTAGAAGGGAAACACTACAACCTTGTCAGCATAGATATCCCTCCAAAACTTTCCTAGTCCACTACTGTCTAAGCTACCACACATCAGCAGGCCACAGAAATATGTCAAAAATTGATTACCTCTTCTTGACCCCATTAGACATGCTGAGTATGACAAAAGTAAGCATCCTTCCCTGGAGCATATCCAGTCACTCACCAGTCGTCTTAAAACTAGAGACCCCTATCATGGTAAAGCACCTGATGTGGTGCCGAAATGCATGCCCAGGGATCCTGTGGGCAGCAAGACAAGCCACACTGCAAGGTGGTAATAGTATAGTATAGTAATATACATTATCTTTCTTCTATCAGAGTCTTTCCTGTAACAGTTTTTTGGAGGCCATTTAGTCAATTTAAGATCAGAAAGGTTAAATGATGCCTAACTTTCAATGCTGTCTGAAGCTACCCATTGAGGGACCTAGTGAGTGACTGTACCTTTCACAGCCACGTCATTCAAAGACTGACGACTACTCCAGCTTCCAATCAACGCATAATCAACATTTTAGACGCTTTGCTTAGAACATAAGATGCTGCTTTACAACAATCCACAATAGCTTCAGCATCCAGTGCCTATCATTTATACAGCCACATACAACAAATGTAGGGGAGACCTTATGCCTTAATGCACAGGACCACTATACCCTTACTAGAAACCCAAAACGAGAAATCCATAATGTCTCAAGTGCTCTGAGCAAGCTCTTTCAGGCAGCAGGCGTAGAAGTGAACCAACCCAGGTTAAAAGTTGACTGTTACCATAGCACACATCCGGTCAGCAAGACTACCAACACTGTTCTATCTCCTGCCTGTGCAGATCATCATACAAACCATATACCAAGGTGCTGTTACGAATTAAACATCTCTAAAAACAGGGCTGATGCCTAGAGCGAGGACAAACTAAAGGCCGTCACTGCCCCTACAGCTTCTCGAAGACGTGTTACCTTTGTCAGTGATAACACATGCCCAAAAAACAAGCCATGGGCTTGCCTGCATATCTCCATGCCTAGTAATTATTGTAATTGTCTACAAACAAATTATTGAAGCTACCTGCTCCCATTCACATACGTCTGTTAGTGTGGCAGCAATGAACCTAGTGTCACTAGGGCCGGACTGGGAACTCAAACCGGCCCTGGCAACTAAGTCGGACTGGCCGCGGAGAGGGGGAGCGGGGGGTGAGAGGAGTGGGTTTGCTGTGGGCGTCGAAAACACTGCAACTGGTTTTGATACAGGGGGCGAAATTGTAGCTATGCTGCAAAACAGGCCCCTGGTAACAAAAATGGACCCCAGGGGTCCACATCCGGCCCCCACTCTGGCAGCCCACTGGGGAAACACCTGGTGCCCGCTACGACCAATCCGACCCTGAGTGTCACCGGGTGGAGAAATGAAGCTCCGTTTTGAGTAATGCATCTTTTCACACATTGTTTGATTTACTATCCAAATATATTGCTTCCTCTAAAGCGTGGGGTGCTGTGTGTTTTCTAATGGTATGATTTGATGTGTGACACAGACATACGAGGCTACATGTTCTAACGGAAGTGCATCAACTCTGATCACCATGAACAAATGCAGATTATAGATATAACTTGACCCAGTAGTGTGAAGAGTGTTTCCAGTACTGGGCTTTCCATTAACAAATCAATGATTTCAGGTGTGTCAGTCCGCTCGATACAGTGAACAGTGAGAAACTATAAATCCCAGAATGTAATAAGGCGTCAAAAGCAAAAGGATTGTCTAGTGTAGACAAATGGGATCCTTCATTTATAACAATCAGCAACATTAGACATTCAGCATGTTGCCTTTGTTTGATTATTTCTGCTTGGGTTTTGAGACTTATTGGGATATAACTCACTGGATAGCCCACACAAAGGTTTAGAACTGGAAATGTGATATCCTCACAAGAAGGAGAAAGGTGTCTACCTTCATACATAATGCAAAAAGAACAATTGATGGACAAAATGCAGAACAATGTCATACATTCAACCCAGTACAGAGATCTGGGCCTAAATCCATTGTTTTTGTTGCTCCCCATGCCATTCCAGTTTGAACCCAGCCATATGCAAATCAGTCTTGACCCTGCTCCCTATGGGAACAGTCCAGCCCGAGCTGCCAGGCCAGGTTCCTCCTGGACTGGAAACAAGCATCCTAGGACCTGTTTCGGGGTCTCACCCCTCATCAACCAGGGTAGCTTGACTCCAGCGGCATGGAGAGCACGGGACCCACATCTGGGCATACCCGTCCCACTCGGGGTGACAAATGCAAAAAGAACAATTGATGGACAGAATGCAGAACAATGTCATACATTCACCCCAGTGCAGAGATCTGGGCCTAAATCCATCGTTTTGTTGCTCCCCATGCCATTCCAGTTTGAACCCAGCCATATGCAAATCAGTCTTGACCCTGCTCTCTATGGGAACTGTCCAGCCCGAACTGCCAGGCCAGGTCCTCCCTGGACTGGAAACAAGCATCCTAGGACCGGTTTTGGGGTTTCACCCCTCATCAGCCAGGCTAGCTTGACTAAAGTGGCATGGAGAGCATGGGACCCACCTCTGGGCATACCCGTCCCACTCGGGGTGACAATGCAAAAAGAACAATTGATGGACAGAATGCAGACCAATGTCATACATTCACCCCAGTGCAGAGATCTGGGCTTAAATCAATCGTTTTTTTGCTCCCCATGACATTCCAGTTTGAACCCAGCCATATGCAAATCAGTCTTAACCATGCTCCCTATGGGAACAGTCCAGCCCAAACTGCCAGGCCAGGTCCTCCCTGGACTGGAAACAAGCATCCTAGGACCGGTTTTGGGGTTTCACCCCTCAGTAGCCAGGCTAGCTTGACTCCAGTGGCATGGCGTGCACGGGACCCATGTCTGGGCATACCCGACCCACTTGGAGTGACAGTACAAATCACTCAAGTGAAGCATGAAACACCACATGTTTCAAACCGAGGCCACAGCTCACTGGTTGCAAGCCTGAACAACCATTAAAGATGAAGTAACTTGGAAGGTGATAAGCAATCCTGGGAATGATGAGGAAGGGTGGAATTCTGGAATTCCCCATTTCTACCTAGAGAGACTGGTTCTCCCTCTGCATATACCTGTTGTCAAGGAACACTCACAGAAGACTTTACAAGTGTCATTGCAGTCACTGGTTTTAGTCACACCAGGACAATAAAAGAGTGGAACAGTTGGAGTCTGCTCGGAAACACACTTGAACATCTGTCCAGGTATGCCTTAAATTATTGACCATACAGTTTGGAACTTACATCCTGCAGCACGACTGAAATTTTCTTGTAATGTGTTTTCTATAAAAACAGAACACATTCCAAGATGGCTGCTGCTCATTCTAGTGCATGAACAGGCAGCTCATTCGTTTCGTTAAAAATAAAACAAAATGCATTCCAAGGCGGTCACAAGTTGGTCGCAGGCATACATATGCATGCACAATGGCGATCTTAGAATGCTGTTCGTTTTAGTGTTAGAAAAACCAATTCCAAGATGGCCACCATCCATGTGCATGCATGGTGGGCATTTTGGAAAGGGTTGTGTTAACAGTAAAACTAAAAACTATTTATGTTGTGACTGTGCATAAGTATATGTGAATAAACCCCGATGAAAACCTTAGAATGGTTCCAAAACCATTCAAGATGGTTGTCCACCAATACCAGCAGCGGGCAAGGGGACACCAGGGGGTGAAAGGTAGCCCTGGGGACATAGTGAGGGAAATTTTACATAATGAGAGTGTTGTACTTGGCCATCTCTGCAGTGTCATCCACAAAAGTTTTGGCTTCTACCCTTCTGTTTTCTGAATTTGTGGTTGGCAGTAGTACTCTGTTCACTTTACCACTAATAACCAGTGATTTATGTGTGTACTCTCTCTCTCTCTAAAACATGGTAAAATTGTCTTACACCTGATTTGCACATTTAATTCACTTACTAGTCCCCTTAATATATGACACTACATGTTCCCAGGCCTGTAAACTAATGCTACTAGTGGGCCTGCAGCACTCATTGTACCACCCTTTAAAACATATGTCAGACCTGCCATTGCAGCCTGTAGTGCAGTTTTAAACTGCCAATTCTACTTCGCAAAAATAAACCTTTTGCATACATGCCAACAAACCCAATTGAGGATAGAGACTCATGATTTCTTAATCAAAAAATGGCTTTATTTTAGCTGTCTCCCGCTTGAAATTGTCTCTACAACAATATGTTAATGGGCAAAATACATTCTCTTGATTTTATATATAAAATTCTCCCACTTGCCACTTGTAAAATCTTGGCATGTATGATTTTGCCAGGCCTAAACCTTACTTGTTAATACATATGTCATCCTCAAAGTAGGCTCTAAACAGCCCATGAGGCATTTAATTTAAAAAGAGGGACGTGTTTTTAAGTTTTCCATGTCCTGGTACTGAAAAACTCCTAAATTAATTTTCGCTACTATAAGGCCTACCTCAACCATAGGATAACATTGGGTTACCCTATTACATTTAACAACTGGTAACTGACTGAGGACAGGTACCAAATGAATTGTAATTTAAAATCCTCTTTAATGGTAAAGCTGGATTTTAGATTACAATTTTGAAAACACCACTTTTAGAAGATTGGCATTTTCCTGCCCTAAACTTTCTGAAGCCTTCTAATAGTTTCCAACTGCCTAGGCCTGTAATTGTTCCACATCCAGGGTGCTTATTGGGCACAGACAGTGAACAATATGATCTGGGTGTAGCTGGGAGAGGGCCATCCTGCCAGGATGGCTTTGAGAGGAGTCGTTCCCTGCCCCACTTACATTTCAAAGGGCTTGCCTCTGCACACATATAGGAACCTGACACTAATCTTTTGTCACCCCAGACTTCTAGGAGCCTTGCAGGGGAAGGGAAGAACTTTCCAGGACCAGGTGTGGGGATAGCCTAAAATAGTCCCCCACCACAAAAAAGGCACCAAGTATAAATATTGGACCTCCTGAGCCACTGTTCAGTGCTTCAGTACACTTCAGTACACTCCTGGATATGCGGTCATTACAGAAGAAGGAGTGAGTTGTTCCCCAGGGAACTGCCCTTCTGCTTGAGGCCTGTCTTGTGCCCCAGAGGACTGCCCTGCTAAGTGAGGCCTGCCTTGTTCCTCAGAGGACTGTCCTGCTGATACCAGAGGAGTGCCCTGCTGCTTGGGGCTTGCCTTGTTCACCCAGAGCATTACGCTCCTGCTTGAGGCCTGCCTTGTTCCTCAGTGGACTGCGTGCTGCTACCGGAAGACTATCCTGCTGCTTGAGGCCTGCCTTTTCTTCCAGAGGACTGCCCTGCTTTTTGAGGCCTGCCCTGCTCTGTGAGAAGGAAACTTTTCTTGGGGTGGGACAAACACAAAAGGAAGGAAAACCAGTGAATCAGGAGCAAGGACCTGAGATCAAGAAAAAAACATCAAATCATGAGAAAGTTATATATTGACTACAATAAGTCTGTTTATAGGTTACACCTAAAAGTAAAAGGAAGGCATCGCAGAAAAACACCTTTGCTATATGTACATTTGTACTTGTCCCGAAATATAAGCAGTACTACATAATTTCCACAAGCTTTAAGTCGAAATTGCTGATTTATGACTGTGATTTTTCATGTTGCATATCAAATGAAACCAAATGCAAATTTCTTTTACTAAAATGTTTGCAAATGTGTTTTTTACTAAAAAAAACGTTTGCAAATGTGTTTTCTCTCTTCTGGAATTTTCTTTTCCTTATTGTTAAATCCAGAGCAATTTCATTAGTGCTACATTTTCGGGATTCAGACAAAGGTTAATCTGGGGTAGGAAACTCGACGAGCCTAAACACCGATCTGACTAAGCAGCCACAAACCAGAAGCATGGATCATCGTTTGGCTTTTGGGATTTCAATAGCGTGAGTCTGCAACTAAATTAAGTACGAAGGGGCTTATTTACAAGGCCCTTGCGCCACTTTTGCGTCACTTTTCCCATGTTAAAAATGACGCAAAAGTGGCGCAAAGGCCTTGTAAATCTGCCCCGAAGATTTACTAAACTGGGATACTAGAGGGGCAACCGTAAGCAAAACCACATTGAGGTGTCTTGAAAGCGCACTGTACAAGGCTCAGGTAGGCATTTTTTAGTAGAGGCAATGGTAAATGATGCACAATGGAAAGATGACTCCGACACGGGACTATAACATTGTTTTGCAGTGTGACATTTTTGTAGCTCTTTCGTACCTCTTGCCAAGGTTTGAAAACTCTCTCTGACTGGTGTGTGTGTGAAGCAGCGTCTAATGCATGAAATGAAATGCAAAAACAGCGTGAGGGATGGTTTCACAGTTTGATTATTAGCCTTCCTACGAACAACTATTTCAGGGTTACCTAACCGTCTCCACTGGCTAGTCTTGATGGCTAGTATTTTGGACAGTGTGCTGAACCATAGCCTCGAATTGTGCTAACTTTGCCATTATTTCTCTCAAAGAACTCAAGCCATACATACCTTAGCTGACCCAGCAAACACAGGCATGACTTCCTCAGAAGTAATATTACAAAGTAGAGCTTCTCCCATGACAATATAGGTAAGGGTGACAATAGGCCTAACCTCCCCACTAGATATACAATGCAGCTGCCCGCGGCCCACGCAGGGGGCCATCCTAAAGGGTGGCCCTTTAGTGCCATTTGGGCACTAGCACCACCCCCCCCTAACCGTGTTGGGACTCAGGAAGGAGTCCCCACCCCATTGCATTGGCGCGCGATGCACGTCACTTCCGGCGCGCCGAGGATTCGGGGAGGGTTTTTATGCCTCCCCCGGCCACCTTGGCGCCATCTGTTGCGCCGGGCAAGCCGTCTTGCTGGTCCGAATCCTCGGGTCATGTGGTCGGCGTTGTTGCGGTCTCCTTTGCCCCGCTGGACACGCTGTGTCTGCAGCGCCCCTCGGGTGTCGTGTACCCGAGACCAGGTGGTGGTTGTCGTGCGCGGTGAGTTCCGGGGGCAGGGAGGACCTTTGGGGCCTTTTTGTTGCCGCTGAGCATCTGGGCCAGGGGCGAGTCAGGCCTGCTAGTCATGCACTGGGCTCTGGTCTGGCGGCGTGGGAGTGTGCATCGAGCCGCATGTTCAGGCCTTTTAGTGCCGCACACCCATCAGGGTAGCGGTTGCCTTCGGCGCGTGTGGCGGTGAGTTCCCCACCCCGCCCCCCCCCTTGTTGGGGGCCATTGTCCGTGGGATACGCTGGCTTGCTGGGGTGAGTGCCCGGGCGTTGTCTCTCCCCTCACATGCGGTCCCCGGGGCAGGAGGTTGTGTCTTGTTGCATGGGGGGTGGCATGTGGAGGGCCCACGATGTGGTCCTGCACGGCCTTGGTGTCCCCTGGGGCCGTGGTTCTTTGCCGTGGCACTCGCTGGGAAGATATTTAGTGGGAAGGCTGCCTGCCTTGTTTCCACCTCCTATTGACACTTCGTTGGTTCCTTGCGCCGGACACGCTTGTGCGGTTGCGTTTTGTTTCGATGGAGGGCAGGATAGTGGGCGGTGAGCTGGCCTGCGCCCCAAACACCCCCCTTCCTTTTAGATCGTCCCCTGCCTCGTTGCAGGGCGGGTCACCGGCACCCCAGCCGCGGATGCAGCTGTGGCACAGGCCGCGTAACTGGGGCCCTTCCTCTCTTTAGACAGAGAGTTAGTGGCTAGGGCGGCCGGCTTTTAGGCTGGGGACCCGGGTTCGAGACTGGCAGGACGCTCATACAGCCTCTGATGCTGCGATCACTTAATCTCCCTGTGCCTGAAAATGAATATGTCCGTCTGTAACGTATCTTGTGAATATGCAAAAACGCTGTGGTACCTTCTGTCCGATTCCTATTTGCTGGTTGGAAGTCCCGCCTTTTAAAAATGTTTCAGCAGCCGAGATTTAACGGACAGAGGCGTAAGGAGATGTATCGCCTGATTGAGCCCAAGTACCATTGATTGGCCCCCAGTCATTGCCACAACACGCCTGTCCGTTAATACGTGTTTCCTGGTTGTTTCAGCGCGTTTGTGACATTTTGCTTCTCTGAAATGTGAGTTTTGAATTATTACCCGATGTTTGAGCATTTGTTTTCGTTTTCAGCTTTGCGTAACGATATTTTAATTTTAGACAATGGTTGACCCGCCACCTGCCTTTCCCCCAAGAAAGCTTCTGATTTCCGTAAATAGGACAGCAGATGGCGCCTCATCCCGAGGTCGGGTGGGCGGTGAGCACGGTGTGGTGGCTTGCCGGGAGGTGGGGGCAGCGGCAAGGTGGCAGATGGGTTGCAGGGTGGGCCCGGCCCAGCGTGAGCGACCTTGAAGTTGCCGGGGCTCCGTCTTGTTGGTGAGGGGACATGGGGGGGCTGTCCTCGCTCATGGCATAGTTGTGCGGTGTAGGAATCAAGTGTGCCATCGGAGGCTGGGGCCTGAATGGTCTTTGGTGCGGGCTGGGGGCATCGGGGACTTGCGGCGGGGCCGGGTGCAGACTCGGTCCACCTCGTGGCCATGCTCGAGGCCTGGGTGTCCTGCAAGTGAGCGGTGCATCCTTGCAGCACGATTTCATTATAGGATGCAGTGTTCTGCCGGGCGCGGTGATGTTTTGTTTTTCGCAGCGGGTAGCGCTGCTCGATTTCCCCCCCTCTCGGTGCTTGCGGCCTACGCTCCAGTGTTTTCCTCTGCTTCCGGTGATGGTGCGGCTCTCTTTCTAGTGCATGGCGATGCTCTCTGCCATGTGCGCACTGGTTGTCAGGTGGAGCCGGGTGGGAATTCGGGGCCTCTTTGTAGTGGCTGCCAGGGGTCCCCGGGCCATTTGGGTGCGGTGGCTGTGGCCCCCGGAGTGCTGCTGCCTGGTCGGGCCCTATTGTCTTCTCCTCCGCCGATGTGGTAATTGGGTGATCCTGCAAGCGGGCTGGGGGGGGCGGCGAGGTTGCTTTGCTCCCCCCTGCGGTTGGCTCACGGTGGCCAAGCTGCGTGGACCTGATGTTCCGGGGGGCAGTGGGCTTCGCGCTGCTTTCCTTCCCGCTGTGGTACCGGTGCGAGGTACAAGAAAATACTGGTGAACAGGCTTTCTTTAGGGACACAGACTTTTGATACACAAGGGTGGGTGGCATTTGTTACAGATCACCTACGTTCTTACAATGTTTGCAAGCTAGGCCACACTGGGGGTTCTACACTGTTCGCGACTTACAGGGATATGAGACTTGGATACAAACATCTCCACTCCCATTGGTGCTGTTCATGAGCCATTGTTTGTTAAACAAATTTTGTGGTTTAATAGCATGCAGCGTCCGACACAGCTGCGAGTGGAGCGTTTGATGGTCGCCGCGGACTCCAAGTGGGACGGAGGGCTGCGGTGGCCATGTGTAAGATTGGTCACGTGGGATGCGAATTGCTGGAAGTATTAATCGGTGTCATTGCATTTCAGGAACGTGTAGCAGGAAGTTGGTCTGGTATCCTCAAGGGTGCCAGGTTCAGGTAAAATTGTTGGGGGGCAAGTTGGATAATTGTGCCTGCCGTGCATGGGGGCCCAGGTGGCTGGCTAGAGGTCAACAGGAGACTGGCACACTGGGGTTCGCCTGGCCCGGAGGGTCGGATATTTCAGATGAGGGGCCGGCTTGCCCCTGGGGGGGCCCTATGCCTTGTTAAGATTGTGGTGGTGTGGGGATGATGCGCTCGCAGGACTGCCACAGGGGGACGCCCTGGTGAACGGTAACCCTGGGCGTCAAATTCCGCTCCGCTCGCGGAATTTGCAGAATTTAGGCAATTTCGCATTCCGCGGAGAACGCGGAATTGCCAACAATTCCGCGATCCGTGGCGTAGCGGAATTATTTTCTTGTTTGCGCTTTAAAAATGCGTTCTAGCGCGCGCGAAAGCGACTTACCGGGATTCCTGCGTTTGCCGACGGGTTTCCTATCCGTTCGCGTGCGCCACGAGATTTCGGTAGCCGGCCGCGCGATCCCGCGAGAGTTTGCGATCGCGAACACGTCATTCGCCGCGCCATCGGACAATGCGAGAGTGTGCGATCGCGAACACATCATTCGCCGCGCCATCGTGCACCGCGAGAGAGATTGCGATCGCGAACATGTCATTCGGGCGTGCCATCGGACATCCGGCGGAATGTTGGTAAAGCTCGCGATCCCGAACACGCAAAATTTTCAATCTGGAGAAGAAGAATATCTCGAGCAGCATAAAACCTTCTATAAAATGATGATTTGGATGAAAAAAAAACCTCAGATTGATATTTGGCTGTCCTTTTTTGTCAAATTTTTTTGGGAAAGAGGGAGGAAGTTGCCACAGAGTCTCCTACTTCCTGTTCCTGTCCAGCAGGCTCCTCCCAGTGCTTTGTCCATCTCCTGTTCATTTTTCACTTGGATTTGAGCTGGAAGGATCACTCTTTGTGTCTGCTGCATCATTATCATTGGATTTGAGGACTTTTGGATTTGAGATTTTATAAGTAAGTTGGTGTTGTTTGATTGGGGCATTGCAGTTGCTGCAACTACAATGTTGGTACTTTTCATCATTTTTAAAAATAAATAGTTGTGGGTAGCCAGTAGGCCCAGAGCTAGTCATGGGTGGGTGCATGATGAAACATGATGAAACAACTGTTCCTTTGCTGTGCGATGTATTTATTTATTTCAAACATCATTTAGGGCACATGGATGGCATTGGATTGAATTGCAAAATGTGTATTTTTGGGTGTATTTCAGTTTTTTTGGGAGTGTGTTAAATACATGCCTTAGTTGTGTGTGGTGTGTTGCAGGCCTTGTTTAGCCCTGTGGATTTTCGTTTTTGCATTTTATTGCATTACAGGCAAAGCAGTGTGGTTTAGCATGCAGCCTTTGCCTGGCTATTATAGGCCTGTTTTCAGTACATTGTTTTCCAGGCCTCCTGCTTGTTGCTTGTGATTTGTGAGTGTCCATGTGGCTGGTAGCCATTTCCGGTGGGAGCTATAAGTGTGCTGCTTTTGCCATATAGGCCTGCATGTGTTTCCTTTGTGGCCTAGGCTTCTTGTTGTGGTCCTGGCCATGAGGCTGGCAGCCATTTTGAAGCCAGGCAGTGTGCTTTTTGCCATAGGCCTGCATTGTCTGTCTTCAGTTTCTTGTTGTTGTGGGCCTGGCCATGAGGCTGGAGGCCATTTTGAAGCCAGGCAGTGTGCTTTTTGCCATAGGCCTGCATTGTCTGTCTTCAGTTTCTTGTTGTTGTGGGCCTGGCCATGTGGCTGGTGGCCATTTTGAAGCCCGGTAGTGTGCTTTTATCCATAGGCCTCCAAGCTTGTGGCCTAGTCTGCCAACAGGCCTTTCATCCAGTAGGCTCAGAGGTAGTCAGGGGTGCATGAAACAACTGTTTCTGTGTGTTCTGTTGAATTTAAACATCATTTAGGGCATGGTTGGCATTGGATTGAATTCCAAAATGTGTATTTTTGGGTGTATTTCAGTTTTTTTGGGTGTGTGTTAAATACATGCCTTAGTTGTGTGTGGTGTGTTGCAGGCCTTGTTTAGCCCTGTGGATTTTCGTTTTTGCATTTTATTGCATTACAGGCAAAGCAGTGTGGTTTAGCATGCAGCCTTTGCCTGGCTATTATAGGCCTGTTTTCAGTACATTGTTTTCCAGGCCTCCTGCTTGTTGCTTGTGATTTGTGAGTGTCCATGTGGCTGGTAGCCATTTCCGGTGGGAGTTATAAGTGTGCTGCTTTTGCCATATAGGCCTGCATGTGTTTCCTTTGTGGCCTAGGCTTCTTGTTGTGGTCCTGGCCATGAGGCTGGCGGCCATTTTGAAGCCAGGCAGTGTGCTTTTTGCCATAGGCCTGCATTGTCTGTCTTCAGTTTCTTGTTGTTGTGGGCCTGGCCATGTGGCTGGTGGCTATTTTGAAGCCCGGTAGTGTGCTTTTATCCGTAGGCCTGCAAGCTTGTGGCCTAGTCTGCCAACAGGCCTTTCATCCAGTAGGCTCAGAGGTAGTCAGGGGTGCATGAAACAACTGTTTCTGTGTGTTCTGTTGAATTTAAACATCATTTAGGGCATGGATGGCATTGGATTGAATTGCAAAATGTGTATTTTTGGGTGTATTTCAGTTTTTTGGGGTGTGTGTTAAATACATGCCTTAGTTGTGTGTGGTGTGTTGCAGGCCTTGTTTAGCCCTGTGGATTTTCGTTTTTGCATTTTATTGCATTACAGGCAAAGCACTGTGGTTTAGCATGCAGCCTTTGCCTGGCTATTATAGGCCTGTTTTCAGTACATTGTTTTCCAGGCCTCCTGCTTGTTGCTTGTGATTTGTGAGTGTCCATGTGGCTGGTGGCCATTTCTGGTGGGAGTTATAAGTGTGCTGCTTTTGCCATTTAGGCCTGCATGGTTTTCCTCTTGGCTTACTGCTTCCATCCATCCCCTTTGCCAGCTGCAGCTCCCTGAATGATGTGATGAGCAAATAATGTAATGCCAAACAGGGTCCACTTCCATTACATTTGTATTTTTGTTGTTGTTCCTCTTCTTGCCTATCCTTCCTGAGAGTGTACACAGTATACCATGAAAGCCCTTGTTGACAGTCTCACAAATGGCTACACTAACTTATATATTTTATTTGTTTGTTTGTACTACTAGTAATTGAACCACAACAACAAATGCAACATTTCACTGATGTTCTTCTCATGGCTTCTTTGTTTTTAGGTGCACAAAAAGACAGAGGAGGAGGTGTCATCATCATCACCCGTTGTACTGCCAGACAGAAGTCCTGCTGCGCACCACGTCACGTCCACGTGTGACCACAGACATCTCTGAAACTTGTGCACCTGCGTCCTGCTGACATCTGAAGAAGATAGCCCCAAAGAAAGGTACCAGGTCCTCCAGTACCAAGAAAGTTGCCAGTGAGAAGAAGAAGGAACCAAAGAAGGAAGTCGCACTTGCCAAGACTGGTGTGCCGCCCGAAGTGATTTTTAGTAAAAAAAAACTTACGCCTGCAGCAGCGGTGTCCGGCGGGGACCAAGCTGGGAGCAGCACCTCCGCATCAGCGGGCCCACCCCACCAACCTAGGCCCAAGCCCATGAGTGTGGCAGAGGTAGCCAGTCTACTAACGAGCAGTGATGTTGAAATGTCATTATCGCAAAGTAGTACCCAATCCACGCACTCGCAGGCGGAAACTCAAGAGGTAAGTGGGCAACCACAGCCGCAACCACAGCCGCAACCGCAGCCGCAACCGCAGCCGCAACCGCAGCCGAAACCCCAGCCGCAACCCCAGCCGCAGCCGCAACCACAGCCCCAACCGCAGCCGCAACCGCAGTCGCAACCACAGCCGCAACCGCAGCCGCAACCACAGTCGCAACTGCCAGACGGTGGCGCCGTAACACTGGAGGGGGTGGCTGGGGCCCGGGGCATTGGAGGAGGCTGCAGCTGCTGCCGCCTCCCCCTCCTCCAGAACCACCAGCCGCCGGTATTCACTTTGTATGGCCTCCAGCTTCCGGTGCCAGGCCTTGGCTGCCAACTCCTTCCTGTCTACTTTCACTTTGGAAGGAGTAGCTATATCAAGAAGAAAAAACAAGACTATTGTAAAATATACTCTTAGCAAAGCAGTAAGACAAATTAATTCTACACATAGTGGCACAGTAGCACTAGCAAGCACAGTACATAACATTTGTGGTATGTATCTATCCTCCCACTACCTCGGCCTCTAACATTTGTGGGAGTTTCAGGCATTCCACCACCCATGCATTTGATTCCTATCAGACACCTATGCATGCATCCCAGGTATCCTTCTCTACCAGTCATAAATATTAAATCTCGCCCGTCCTTCCTCCTTTCACCCTTCTTTCCCTTTTCGTTCAACCCATCCATCAAGGTCATCTGATCTGACTTTTAGTCTTCTCCATAAAACTTTCACTGCTGAGTTGAAGTCAGATAGAAGAGGCCATTGGTTACTCAACAGTACACTCCCGCCGCTAATGCTATTGCTATTGCTAATGCTAAGTAAAGGGTGTCTTCTTCAACCGTTCACAACAACTTCTTACTTAAGTCTCAACAGTACAGTATACATTACTCCCTTGCAGCGAGTGTAATGTCAATAAGTAAGGATTAGGAATATAACTTACCACCGCCCGCCACTGCTGCTGGCTCACCCCCTGCAGCTCCTCCTGCAACTGCTGCATCTCCTCCTGCACCCTCAGCGGCCGCGTCACCTTCGCCGCTGGCCCCGGTACTGGTGGTCGGTAGTACGCCTAGAAAAAACATTACACATTTTTCAGATGCCATATACACCTCCCCCTATTTTTCACTAGCAAGATTGAAAAACAAGTTAATACATACATAATACATATACAACATACATCACTAGTACAAATCAGGTAGTAGAGTAGACACTAGTAGTGTTATATGGTCCCTAGGGTCATTCTAGTCTTTGCTAAGTTACCCCGAGCCATGCAACCATTTTAGCTTTGTGTCTTTTATTTTTGCGCAAGTTACCTCACAGCTTGTTGTGTAAGACGCCTTTAAGCCCACATGAGCTCATACTGCTACTGTCTGAGCACTGCGTACAAGGTCGAAAAACAAGCCACTTTGTTATGGAGTTCTGGTGTTAGTCCATATTGCTTATCCATAAAAATACTACACTTTTTGGCACGACTGAGAAATGCTTGCACTATACTAACGTGCACCATTTTTCTCATAACAGACGGAAGATTCCCTTCTACGAACCAGAGCTTTGCAGAGCTTATGATGTAACCAGTACTAGGTTCTTCTAAGGTGAGGGGTCCCCAGAATTCGCCCAGATCTTCATTTATAATTTTATATAAACTATATTCCTACCAAGGGGAGGGTGGTTCTTCCACCACTGTTCAGTTATCATGATTTCGCCTTTTGTCTTCTATGGACTTGTAGTTGTAAGTGTAACTAAGTGTAACAATGTTTAGTGTTTTAATCTTATGCATTTTGCTGTTGCTGCTGCATTATAGAACAACGTACAGAGCTTGTCAGTTGAAAATAAACCTTTTGAACTTACATAGACTCGGTGGTATTTGGTGTGGACTTACACGAGTGAGTGAGCGCAAGGGTGTGCATTGCTTCCGCGACTGAGAGGTCGGGAGTGTTATGTTCTGGGTTGTCTACTCATTGGGTATCTTGGGGGTGGGGTTCGGAGAGCTAATGAGACACTATAACTAGTCGGTCAGGGGATTGTGGTGGCTTCTGATTGAGGTGTGAGGAAGGTCCAACCTCCCATCACCAACGTCCTATTTTCTTGTGCAAAGTTCTGTATGTGCAGTAGTAGTATGTCCTATCCTATCAAAAATAGTAAAATCTGGTTGGGCATTTTGTTGGTGGGAATTGTCGAAAAGCCTCAAGATTAAGAAGACTAGAAGTAGTAGAAGAGGACAACCCAAAGGACTGGACTCAATGGCTAGAGCTATTGGTGAATCTGAGTTTTATTTAAAACCTTTTAAATAAAGAGTGGCCAACTGGGCAAGCTTAGCTACAGACAGACTAATAGTAGTAGTACAGAGAGTCATAGCAGACGCAGTTAGAGGCAGGGATAACAAGAATTTAGAAATAGATAGTCTAGATCGAAGAAGAATTTGTAAAAAATAGAATTAGGAAACCGAAATAATAGTTCGGAAAAAATAAGGTGCAGGAAAAGTTAGGGAAATATAATTATTAATATTAACCACTGGAGGACTTACTGGGGCCAGCAGCAGAGCCCTCGGTAGAGGAGCGGTCATGGCCCTGGGAGGCATCTTGATGTTCTTGTCCCGCCGCCTGTGACCCCGTCTTCTTGCCCCTGGGTGCTGATCATGTAAGATTTCATAAAGAAAGAGACAAAAATTAAAGTTTGGTGTGAAACAAATAAAATATTTTAAAATACGCTCCAAAAACATTTTTGTGAACAACAATTGCAATAAAATTGACCTATCTAATCTGATCGACTAGTAGTATTGCGAGATTCACGGACCGTCTAGTAAGCCTAAGTACCACCTGACCTAGCCCACCTATTCCAATCCAGAAGGGCCAATTGTTCAGTAAGTCTGCATTTCCATTTATTTTAGTCCTCAAAAATGCATAGATGGAGGACACATGCATACATTTTTGCATACACCAAATTGTTGGTTGTTTGCTGCTGATGTTCTGCTACTGATGATATAAGCCTATTAACACTTACTAAACAAACTACAAAAGGTTCTACTAAGGACTGGGGTAAGCAGCACTCCGCAGCACGTGACGTGACAGAGGATGTGTCACGCACACCACTTAAAAATTACCAACTAATAAGTAACTAAACCTATCAATCCACCACTATCCCTTCTTAGTGGCAGGAGGACAAAGGAAGGACTAGAGTCTCTCTAGCATTACCTAACTTAAGTTCTCTAAAGTAAACTCTTACATAATCATCAGGCCAAGCGAGCGCAAAGTTGCAAACAAGTAAGATTAGTAGCGCCGAGCGCCTGTGTCATAACAATCACAGAAGATTTTTAAACGTCATTTACCTGCAATGTAAGCAACAGCATTCTTGCTGGTCGAAAAAAAAAAATATTCGCAATATATAACACAGCGCAGAAGAACACAAAGTAGTAATATTAAATAGCTACTCACCAAGCCCCGGGACCTCCACTCCTAGCAGGTCCAGCAGGTCCTGCTCCCGGTCCAGAATATTGGACCACCGGTGCGTCAGCTGGTTATTGGTGCGCCGGACACCAGAGCAGCAAAACACTACCCGACGCACCTTGCCCCACCGCTGCCGACGCTCCCGGAGCCCGTACCCGGACCCAGGCCTGCCGCCTGCTGCCAGGGTTAAGGGGAGGTGGCGCTGCACAAAAAAAACCAGTGCGGCCACCTCCGCCTCACCAAATAAGGCCCGTGCCTGCACCCCTTTTTGGCGCCACCTTCTGCAAGGAAGGCGGTCGCGGCTCTGGCTACGACGAGCTCTGTGGCCCTTTGCCATGGTTCTGGGTAGGCGGGGGGGCGGAAAAGAAAAGGTAGGAATTAAAAAAGTAAGTAAAAGAAATGAAAAAGCAGGTAATAGAAAAAGAGTGAAAAAGTAGTGAAAAACACACAAAAAGTAGAAAAAAACTCAAAATATAGAATCAGGAAAATAGAGAGATAGATAATAAATAAAAAAGATGAAAAAAAAGTTTCCAGAAAGAAAGGATTGAAAAGATAGAGAAAGAATTGAAAAGCAGGCCCAGAACCATAGCAATAGAGTGAAAAACAAGATGGCCGTGCCCATTGCGACCGCATGGGCAAGTTCGCGCGATATTTCCCCCGAGCACGCAAAAGCGTCGCGAACACGTAACTACGCGTTCCCGAACAGGAAATACTTATCGCGAACGGGCGGGAGCATGCAATACGTGACCCGGAACTGGAAATAAGCATCGCGAGCGGGCGGGAGCATGCAATACGCGACCCGGACCAGGAAATAACCATCGCGAGCGGGCGGGACAAGTGAAAAACAAGATGGCCGCACCCATTAGCGACCGCATGGGCAAGTTAGCGATATAGTTCCCCGCGAGCACGCAAAAACACATCACGAACGGGCGGGACAAGCAATTCCGCGTCTTCGCGGAATTTCTACGTGCTCGCGGAGATTTTTAACAATTTCGCAGAGATTTGCGTAACGCGACTACGCAAATTCCGCCCACCGCTAGTGAACGGTTCAGTGGCCTTGGAGGGATGTACTGCCCAGCCAGTTATCTAACATATGTTAATTTTGCAGGCCTCGTGTGACGAACTCGTGACAGTGCTGCATGCGGGTCATCCAGGATCAATCGAGACGCTTCGTGTTCGTGGCCTTGTAGGCACTGGTGAGGCAATCATGAGGTAAAACTGTGGGGGGCTACGGATGTGGTCTTAAGGCAGGTTCCTCACTGCTAGTGGCGGTTTCGGTACCAGAACTTCCTGCTTCGTTTGTGGCCATAGGCAGATGTTCTCCGCCGCGCCGATGGGTGCGCGAGATAACTTCGTCACAGTGCCCACGCCTTATAGCGCAGGGGGAGGGGTCTTGGCGGCAAGGCGTGACCCTGGCAGCTGCTCTGCCCCTGCTCTGTCATCAGTGCCACCCCCACCCCGACATCTGCCGAGCAATGGGGTAACGTGTCCCGGTTCATTAGACAGCGCCCCCGGAACCTCTCGATGCAGTTGTGTTCGTACATGTTGCGGGCTAGTTCTGCTGCCAATTGCTCCTACAGGAGCACAAGGTATGCCCACACCTCGACGCTGGGGTCTGTGCGGAACATGTGGCATGTGTGCATCAGGAAGGTGCGATGGGCCCAGTTTGTGATGGATATGTAAAGCCAGGTTCTCCCAGGGACGCCGTGTGCGCTCCCGCTGTGACTATGGGATGCACGCCCAACCGGGGCATCAGTTGGTCATTGTTTCTCTGCCCCCACCCCCCCTAGCACTCGTGCATGTCTTGGGGCTAAGGTGGGGCACTCCAGAGAGGTCACCTTCTCTTTAGTGTTGTTGGTTTCGAGGGACGCGGGAACTGTTCTTCTCCCCTCAGTGGGCTTTAAACTATAGATGGTTCTTGGATGTGGCGTGGCTGTGTTCGGCTGTCCTTTTATTTTGCCCACATTGATGTGCGGTTCGAATTAGTAATATGCCTGGGTTGCAGGGATGGGATTTGCACGTTCTTTCACATTTACCAGAGTCGCCCGTTGCCGCCCGGGTGTATGTCTGGGTTGCTGTATTACGGGGGTTACTGGAATGTGGCCGGTTTTCGGTGGAAGTGGCCCCATGGCTAGTTCCTGCATGATTTTGATGTTTCCTGGCTGTTCTTAATTGGCACTAATGCTTTAGACCTTTATTTCGTCCCACGAGTCCTCGTAGTGCCCTCGCTAAGTCGGACGCTATTGAGAAATTGGAAACATGGCGACTAGCATTGGGACGATCGCCGAACCTCACGTGCGCCTTACAAATTCAGGTTCAGCATCGTAGGTACTAGTGGAGAAATCCCGGCATATGGAATTTTGTTGACCACAAAGGTGAGAAATGGTTGATATGTCGCCTATGTCATTGAATTGAATGACATAGCAACAGGTGGATAGGGCATGGGTGCATGTGGCACATTTGATAATGGTGCAGGATAATTATTGTTTTACTCTAGGAAACTGGGATCTTATGCCCAGGTTCTCTTTCTTTGCCGTCGGGTACCAGCCCAATGGTGGAAAAGTACAATTTTACACTTACTCTGGGCAATTACAACGCAAAGA